>JAUJPP010000005.1:6646380-6843694 GCA_030562195.1 Nipponacmea schrenckii | reverse complement strand
TCAGACTTACAATTAGAATGGTGTAAATAATGCCATCAGCGTTACTGATACACATAGAAATTATACCAACCTTTTAACAATCTCTTTAAATTTAGTTACTCAGTTACTGTACTCTAGGCTGCTATCAGATCTCATCTTCACAATGTCAAACTATTACATACTTCAAACTTATACCTTGACTACAATAGTCACCTCTCTTGTATAACATCTTCACAATGTCAAGCTATTACATACTTCAAACTTATACCTTGACTACAATAGTCACCTCTTTTGTATCACTGATACGATTGTACTCCAGCGAATTCAACATTATAATATAGTTTACCCACCAGGCGTGTTTATTTTACAAGTTACCAAGCAACAATTTAACACCTAAATTTAGATCTTGTACAATTTTTCATCAAGAACAAGCAGACATGAACAACCAAGAAAATCTAAGACATTTTCTATGCAAATATAAAATTTCAGGAGTCATTATGAGGCTCTTAACAGACAATGACTGGCAAAAACAGAGAAATCAACAGTCCTGTAGTATTATTAGCTTATATTCTAATCAAATCCCTGCATTCTGTGATACAAGGTGCCCAATGCTACCCAGCTAGAAGTATCAAGTTCGTACTAGTTCGACATTGTGAGATTGATTTGAGAGTGTAGAAGTATGAAGTTTGTTAATAGTTTTTACATTGTGAAGATGCGGATCCGATTGGTTGTTACCCTCATTCACGACTAGTTGACTTTTGACAACCTGAAAAAGAGAAAAGTTGGTTTGGTAAATATGTGAGAATGCAGCGTTAATCCTTCCAAAGTCGTAGGCCTTCTATGAAAAATTGTTCTTTTCAAAACAGATTATCTAATTTCAAGAACAAGTGCGGAAGGGAAGGGCAATATCTTACAGCATAGTGTGAATGGATTTTTAACCCAGTTTCCAGTCCTCAGTGACGCAGGTCAGAGGGGCTGAGGTGAAAAAGGCACACTGTGTGACATTACTCGTCTTAGCCCATTAGATTAAGTGCAGAAGAGAAGAGTGAAAAATTCATTCAATTTTTTTGAATTTTTCTAATATTAAGTTAACTATTCTAATAAAAGATGGGGAAGGTGGCTAAAGATTCATAGGTAACTACAAAAGACTTAATATGTGAGCGAATGTGTTGCTTTAATCACCAGAACTTATCATTATCTTTGGTAAAAAGCCTTGAAAAAATTTCAACAACTCAAAATTCCAATATGGCGTCTGCGGCGTCCCTTTTCATAGAGCACGTGCTTTGACCTTTTAAGTCAAAAAACCAAGAAAACACAATTTTGGGGATAAATGCAAGCTGTCTCCCATTTCAAATATGGTCTACAATAAAATAATGACTAAAATACCTTCAAAATCGTGAAATTTAAGCTGTTTTTGATGAAAGATTTCATTCCAGATTTTCCACCATGTCCATGCTACATTCAAAATGGCCGGTAACCAGGTGGCGCTACAAGCTGAACGGCGCTCATGAGATAACTCTTCTAAAATTTAAGACCACAATTAACTTCTAAATTAATTTGTCTGTGTTCTCTATCTAAATGTTGTCACTTTCAATGAATAATTAACTTGAAACGCCTTCTGGATTACAAACTGGTAGTGGTTGATGCCTGACGATTCTATCAGATAAAACTACAGGTAAAGTGTTTTCAGACAGACAAGAAGCTACAGCATTAGTGGACTACCATTAAACCGAAAGTTACTTCCTGTACCCGTTGTTTCTAACCACAATATAATTATTAAGTGATGTCTGGTGTGTGTGTCCAGTAACAAATCTATGATACATCTATGATGCAGACGGTTTGGGGCTTGGGAAAGATCTAGAAGTTTCCTACTAGAACAAAAGGCAATGGTAGTTATGGACATGGGGGGATGGGGGGGGGGGCTACATCTATAATCTAGGTTGATAAAGACAGTGAATAGTGACATTTTACTTTATATACAACAGAGTGATATCGACAACAATGATAACAATTTGGTTCTAGTTACAACCAATAACAATAAAAATATAAAAACACAGCTCAACGATTCGAGTCAAGGTCAATCAGTTTATCGATCTACTACAAGGTCAATCAGTTTATCGATCTATTACAAGGTCGATCAGTTTATCGATCCACTACAAGGTCAATCAGTTTATCGATCCACTACAAGGTCAATCAGTTTATCGATCTACTACAAGGTCAATCAGTTTATCGATCTATTACAATTCCAATCAGTTTATCGATCTATTACAAGGTCAATCAGTTTATCGATCTATTACAAGGTCAATCAGTTTATCGATCTACTACAAGGTCAATCAGTTTATCGATCTATTACAATTCCCAAACAGTTTATCGATCTATACAAGGTCAATCAGTTTATCGATCTATACAAGGTCAATCAGTTTATCGATCTATTACAATTCCAATCAGTTTATCGATCTATTACAAGGTCAATCAGTTTATCGATCTATAACAAGGTCAATCAGTTTATCGATGAGAACAACGTTATTAGCTCCAGATCTCCTGCACATATCAGATTTACTTTGCTTCAATCTGAACTTGTATCAGAGTCTTAAACATGATATACAAGAAGTACATACATATTGTTCCTCTATGAAAAGCACATGCATGTTGTTCCTATGAAAAGCACGTGCATATTGTTCCTCTACGAAATGCAAATGCATATTGTTCCTTAGTCAAAACTAAAATTTGCTTTCCAAAATGAATGCACGTGCATTTTTATCCTAGGCCATATTCAAAAGATCCACACAGGGAGGTAGTAGCACAGGATATACACAATCGATTGAATATGCCAGATGAAGAGAATTAGTTTAAAAATGCATGTACATTTCAATACGCGTGTGGTTGCATTAGATCAGTGTTCGTTTGTTGATAATATTGTCCTGGTTGTTGATAATACGTTGAATAATGACCACTTTGCGGTGGGGCGAGGTGAGACGGGACGGTGTAAGCAGATGGGGCCTCTGGGTAATGCCCAATTGACGGAGAGTAGCGGGGTTGCGTTTGGGAATACTCGTGAGGTTCTTCTGAGGTTCCGCTGTGAGGTTGTCTGTACTCTTCTTCAGCCTCATTCGAGTAATCATCGTTAGAAAGCCCCGTAGATGATTCGCTTTTCTCCTCGCTGATTCGTTGTCGTTTTCCGGGGTTATCATATTCGCTGGGTAGAGGCTGTTCCTCGGGCTGGCCTGGGTTGTCGAGGGATTGAAGCAGGGCTGAACCTGGGTACATCTGAGGGGTCATATTATTGGGCGCCACCGTGACGTTTGGTGGACTATGTGGTGATCGTCGTACTGAACCATCGTGATTTCTCTTCAAGACGTTTTCGGAGCCGTAGGCATAACTTTCACCGTTTGCGATCGGACTCTGCTCGCTGTATGGTCGGATGGAAGTATGATTAGGAGAGTATTGGTCTTGTGCTGTGGGATAGTTTGGCATGTATGGTCTACTCATGGGTGGGTAAGGGATCTGTTGACGCATCTGTGGCTGAACGGCTGCAGGGTGAGCTAATGGGTAGAACCCCGGACGGTACTGGGGGTTGTTGTAGGTTGCTAGACCGTTAGGTGGTGAAGGTGAAAGTCGATCTGTGGCTGAATTGTAACTATCTCGGAAACCCTTGGCGAAAGGATTGTGATCGATTTTCAACTGAGTGATCTGAAAGTAGAAAAATAAGTGTAAAAGCAGCTTGCTAGAATCATTGTAGATGAAAACATGCTGGAATTCTTAACAGCTGTTCGAGGTCGTGGACATAGTTCCCTGCATTCATCATGCTCGGTCCACTGGAACAGCAGATACCACTCTACTAATGAGTTTTGTAAACTGTAAATCGCTCTTAGAGAAACAATATAAGATATTTTTCAGCATCACGATAGTACAATAGTAGCAGGTGCGCTGAATATTTCAGGAACACGTCTCAAAGATTGACACACCTGGTGATTGTATGTTTCATTGGATGGAGAGCTCCATAGAAACGCCAGTACACCTGCACCTGACCTAACTAGACTTTACTATTATTATACTTACGTCAGTGTTTTGGTAAGCCGTGACGCCGATAAACTGGGTCTCAGTAAAACTGTGAGTGAGAAGCTTCTTCTGCTCACCTGGAGCTCCGACCTCAATCACGTGCAATCTGGGTTGGTATTTGTGCATGGAGTTGAGAACAATCTGAAAGAGAAATAGTAATGAGTATTGGTTATTTGGTTGAGTAACATTCGGTAGCGGGGATATGAATACCGATACACCACCCCAAAGTCTCTTATACATCATTTAAATTTGGCATCCGACGTCTAGGGCACCTGTCAGAAAGAACTTACAATCGTAACAAATACAGTGTAAGTTTGGTGTATTAACAAAGCAAAGTGTATCTTTGAAATTCGTTGGGCTATTAATCTCTTACCGTCTGAAGATAATAATATACACAACAAAGATACTTACCACTCCGCCATGTCCGTCACTATTCTTGTTGTTTGTTAGCTTGAGTTTACTGAAGACGATATCTTGTTTCATCCAATGACTGCCAGTGTTAGGAGAGTCGGGATGAAGGTAAACTCGACCAGCTGAAAAATAAAATGAAGAAATAAATAGATGAATAAACGAACGAATGAGACCCGAGATGCATTTTTAATGGTGCTCTGAAGGTTTCAATCACTGCTTCAAAGATCCCCACATACCACGAAGTTCTGCCGGTTCAAACATAGAACAAGGCTGTGGTAGTGTATATCGAACAAGGCAGTGTATATCGTCAATACAATGTATATAGAACAAGGCTTTGTATAATATGAACAATGGGGTGAATATAGAACAAGGCAGTGTATATCGATCCAGGTAGTTATTGATATTGGGAGGGTATATTAAATCAGGTGTATTATATAATATTGATATAACATAGCTCTCATTAACTCTCCATTACGATATCTTATTATACACAATTTAATAATGTCTATCTCTTTATTAACAATCATATTTAAAGATACGATTCATGCTTGTCGGTGGAACGAAAAGGGGGAGAGGGGGCAGATGAAGAAAGGGTAAAGGGTAGTTGTGTCCCAGTCCCTTACCCCTTCTGTCCTACTATGCTATTAATAATGGGAGGGTTGTGATGACCTGTTCTCTACCAACATCATATCATTAATAAAGACACGCCTCATGCTTATCGGTGGAACGGAAAGTGAGGGGTGGGGTGATGAAGAAAGGGTAGGGTGGATGGGATTTAAATTCTCAGCATTTTGTGAACACAGATGTGATCTTACAAAAACTAAAACGTCCGTCTCGCTTAACCCATTCAACCCAAGCAGTATTCTTTGACCTTTGAGCATTAGATTATGTGACAGACTCCTTAGCACGTTATTATCTTGTTACCAAACTCTGTCGATAATGAGCTGTATTATCAGGTACTTGGAAACGAAAGTAGCTGGGTTTATAAAACAAATGAAAACGCTCCATATGGCATCAATGAATTTACTTATCTGAGCTAATTTCAAACAAAACCCATAAAATTCATAAGACAGACTACTGATAGCACCGTACTGAGTTCTTGTAGCAATTTTAGAACGGCAACGAAACGACAATCGCCATCTTGAATGTCAGATGCTACAACTTAAAGAACCAAAAGAACACGACGCGGGACTTCTGCAGTTCAGCTGATCCAATTAGTAACCGTACGTCGGGCGAGTTGGAGGTCAATACAATGTTTAAGACGTCATTAATAAAGAATTACAATTGAGTAGACCAACGTGTATAAACCCGCTAACCCTTAGATTGATATTAGCTAAAAATGGCCAAACAACTCAGCAGTGTCCTAACTAGTTCTTTGTATGACGTGTGTTGACATGGGGACCGACTGAAAGAAAAACACAGCTGGGTTCTAGACGTCAAACTGTGTCATTTTCCTTTTAACTGAAAATATTCCGAAAGTCGTGATAAACACCCAGACCAAACTGTGAACCGTGTCGCATTCGAAACGTTTCCTAGTGACACGTAGAATTTCGTCATGAGCAACGTAAATTCCAATTAGCGACTTGCTGGATAATTTCAGATGTCTGAAACAACCATTTCTAGTTTTGTTTAGTGTGATATTTTTCTTTTTGACCTATATCAATTTATCTATCTTGTCACTTAAGGGTCGGGTTTCCTTGATTACCCATTTTGTTTCTGTTAGGGGTGGGGAGTATTTTTTGGGGGTCGTTGGATATTCGGATATCCATCGTCTTTTAAAATTTTGTTGCTTTAACCATTGAGAAACAAACCGAAAGTCGAAAAGTTGCATCAGCTATTCCAAAAGAGATAGAATGTCTTGCATTGCGATTTGTAAAAAGAATAGTTTTAGCACTAAATTCACGTCACTGCACACTGCATGGTGTTGCTCACCTTCAGTAGACAATTCAAAAATAATAAAATGTACTTACTTTGTGGTAGTTGTTCAGCTGCTCCACATGGCACCCATCGTCCTGATTGAAATTTCCAATGGTTGGGATCAGCAAGAATCATGTCTACAAAAACGTTGTATTGTTTAGTAGGTTCCAGGCCGGTCAGGCTATATTGTAAAGTGGGAAACATACGACTGAAATAGAGAAATATCAACAAAATAAAATAATAATAAAATTTTTTTGGGATTGTTTTAAACAGATTCACAATAGCAAATATAATATCATAGATCACAAAATAAATTTTTATAAAATTATATTTCATGTTTCGACTATTCAAGAAAATATGTCAATATTTATGAATATCATTTGCATATTTAACTAGTAAATTATTCACTTAAATTCTTCACATTTTCGTTCAATAAATATTGTGTTTAAATCAATGATGTTTATATTATTAAATGTAACAACAATTTTCTCAGAATTCTAATTTCTTCACAAACTTTATTTATTCATTATCATGTTTTTTGCTTGCAAAAGTATCGTTTTCAAAACAACGTTGTAAAATTATGAAAAAAAAAATAGGTATAAATATTGTAAATATTCACACATTAGTCAGTGATTTTTTTCTCGTTAAAATATTATTTTCAAAACAAAGATGAAAATAATATAAAGTTAAAAACAAATTATCTAAATATTAGGAAATAATTTCATAAAGAATTATGTTTTTAAACCATATTTCGTTGTTAAAATTATAGAAGAATTTACAAAGATACTGTATTTAATATATAAGAAATATTATTTATTTACAACATTTTTAAATAATTATTTTCATTAATTCAGAGCGTTTTATTCCTCAAAATATCAAATATTAACAGGTTATCTAACAAATTCTTTTTTACGAACAATTAAATATTATTTCTTATTTAGAAAAAAAGCCTTGTACAGAACAAAAATATATTTTAGAAAAATCTAAAATATAGTTTCTTCAGTAAATATAATTTATTAAACCAATATTTAAATAAAAATTATTTCTATAATATCTTACAGCACTAATAATATTTTAACTAATTTTAAAAACCATTTCTTTTTGTTTATTATTAACTAAATTAATTTCAAAAGAAATGAAATATATCTTTATGTAAACAATATCCCGAAATCGAAATTATCAAAAATTTAAATTGATAATACACAGTCTTGTATCAATTAATGATATCCACAGAATTAATAAAAATATTATTTTGAAATAGAACCTAAAATTCTGAACTATCAATATCAAACGAAATAGAAATTGTAAATATTTTTAAGACAACAAACACTAAGAAAACAGTTGATAATTCTAGTGTTTAGATAAGGAATCTATCTATTAATTATTGATTAATTAACGTGTTATATTTTAATTTCACTCTCCGCGGCCTTCAAGTGTTCTTGTATCACTATCATCACAAATTTCAGGCCCCATTAACTTTCTCAAAAAATAATAGAAATCAAAGAAATAATTCAAAACAGCGAGTTTTTTTAATTTTAACTGTTTAAGGAAATAAATCAGAAATGTTTACGTTAACAATTACTTTCTTAAATTTTACGATTATCGAAATTCATAAATATATGAACAATGTTAAATTTGGAGTTATTTTTAATCCATATTAAAGAATTATTTAAATTGTTTAATGTTTGTGATATAAAAGATATAGAATTAACAATTTTACAGTCACTAGAAACATTATTTTTATACTGATCATGTCTTAAATATTTAATACTGAACAGTAGGACGTAAAACTCCATTCATTCATTTTTTCTTAAATATTTAAAATAAATTATTTACGTTTTAGAATTATTGATTCCTGTTTTATTAGATTTTTTAATCTACTTATACGATTTCTTTTACTTCTAAAAAATATTTCTACATTGCATTTGAATGTTTGAACTCTTAACATGACCCCCATTTCCCATATAAATAAATCAATACAACCTCGACCCCCCCCCCCCACAATAAAATGAACAGAAATTCAGCTCACCGTCCTTGTTTAGTAATAATCATTTCACAGGTATGTTGGTGAAATTTCACCCATAATTCTCGATTGCATAGATATACACACACTTTACCAGCACTTCCATGGGTGTCTTGGTGTCTCATTCCCTGGGGTGGGGAACACTGTACAGGGGCAGGTTGAGGGGCAGGGTAATAGGGTAGATGTTCAACAGGGGCTTGATATTCTGGGTAAGATTTTTGGTAGTGGGTAGCGGCGTAGTCGGATTTTCTTGCGTTGTATTCGTATCCGTCTTGTCTGTATGCCTCACTTTGGACATTCTGCAGGGGTGCGTATTGTGACGGTATGTTTTCTGGACCTATATAAATATATTGAGTTAAAATCAGAAAAATATAATGCATGTTCTCATATAGCAAGATATATATTAAATACATGGAAACATAAAAAACGCAAATAAATTTTTCATCATGAAAGAATTATACAAAAATTATTTCAACTTAATAACTATTCAAAAAAAAAATAGTTTCAAAATTGGTATGTTCAAATAAAATAGACCTATTTTTATTGATAAATCAACAAAAATGTTTTCAATACACTGAAATACTAAACGGACTTCAGAATATTTTCACAAGATATTTCACGTTGAATCAATTATTATAAGCAATGAGAAATTAACAGAGTGACAGAAGTAGCTCAAGAAGATTGAGCAATCCATGCCTTCTTTACTAATCAAAGCATTGTACCATCGCACAAACGAATGTTTATTCACGGACTGCCGTAAAATGTCACGAAACAGCTTCCTTAATAAAATTTCACTTCAGGAATAGGATGCAAAGTTAGTTTAATCCGTAGTAAAATAACTTCTCGAATTTTGTCTATAAATATTTCTGAACTGATCAAATCAATAAAGACAAACCCCGCAGTATGCAGTGAGGGGAAACCGAAAGAAATATATCTGGGTTCTGGTACTTACCACCGTTAGGATGATACCCTTCATGTTCTTCTGGAATTTCAGACGATTCGTGTCGGGGTGGAACTTCAGGACTGATCTGTCCGTAGCCGCCTTGAGTTTGTGCTGCATTCTCTGTTCCATATTCACAGTAGAAATTCTTGAGCCTGTATTGAGAATAAGTTGCATCGTCGCAGGGTGCTTCGGATGTCGGTCCGTAAGTTTCAGGTGCGGTGCTTGCGTCTCGACCGTTGTGTTGATACTCGTGGTAGACGGCTGCTGATCCGTTGGCAGAACTCAACATTTTTAGCGTTGAAACAATCTCAAATGTGTGATAATTTCCCAAATACAGGTCGCTAAAAAGGTGCAAATATCCCGGCTATTCACAAGTATTGGCTTGAGAATCGTTTAATAAAGTTCACGGTCTTGTTAACGTTAACTATTCAATTTCTATGTCGTATTTAGCGGGTTTGAAGCTCGTCGTAATCTTTGTGAAATCTCCCGTGAGTTGTAGTAAACACTATTTTGTCCGTTACGATCTCGAGTTCGGCTAATTCAAAATTACAAGAGCGAATTGAAATATGAATAAGAATGGTTTTTTTTTGCGTTATATACACAAATTTCACCTACTGGACGGACATCAAAATTATCATGCCAATTAAGCAACGTGCAATCTGATTGGCTGAAGGACAGTGGTCAACCAATATTTTTACCTGTGACGTCCAATCAATGAGTTTGACATAAGTTAATTAGAGAGCTGTGAATAACAATGGACCTTACGACAGATAACTCACGTAATCATCGGAGAACAAACGTAAATCAGAAGAAAATTCAACATGATTAAAATGGCAGTTTATGAACCCGATTCTGTCACAATCCAGTCGAACTTCATCAAGGCTTGACACAGATCAGCGTCACCCGAATTCCATCCAAGTTTTCAAGAGATCATGGCGAACTTTTTGCCAGACGACTAATTTCAGCTTGTAAATATGAAAAAGTACCTGTACTGACGTTAGACACCCTACCCCAGATTATTTAATTGCTGTTAGAGTAAGAGGGGCATGGGGTGTGGGGGGTAGGGGTCTCGGAACTCACCCGGAGCATAAGGTACATGTACCACAATCATGCTGGGACCATCATCTCATCTCTATCACCTAAAGTACTCTGAGTTCCCGCATTGATGACCTATCTACTATACAACTGGTTGTATCTTTCATATGAAGTCGAACATAACTTTATGGCAAATGATGTTAGATTCTCACTAGGCCTAATATATACATACTCATGCTGTATGTTGCCATTGTACAGAATCTATGAGTAAAAAAACCTAGAAATGGAATGTATGGTTTTACGCCCTACTCTCCTGAATCTCATGGGCTAATGATGACAGAATGAATTGGATGAAGTTTTACGTCCCGCTCTCCTGAACATTATGGGCTAATGATGACAGAATGAATTAGATGGTATTTTACGTCCCGCTCTCCTGAACATTATGGGCTAATGGTGACAGAATGAATTGGATGAAGTTTTACGCCCTACTCTCCTGAATCTAATGGGCTAATGATGACAGAATGAATTGGATGAAGTTTTACGCCCCGCTCTCCTGAACATTATGGGCTAATGATGACAGAATGAATTGGATGAAGTTTTACGCCCTACTCTCCTGAACCTAATGGGCTAATGATGACAGAATGAATTGGATGGAGTTTTACGTCCTACTCTTCTGCACCAACTGGCCTAATGTATCGAAATGAACTCAAGTTTTTGTTTGTCATCCAATTGATACCGAATTGATTCTCACTTTAAAGGGACTACATCACTCAGTCTATCATAAATAACCCCACGCTGATCCCCTGTCTTTTGAGATTGGACAATACATAGAGGCCCTGTGGTCTATACAGGCTATGCATGTTATGGATCCCTCAAAAGTTGGAATCGAAAACAATTAACGGACACTTGCCGCTTTTGGAATATAGATTCATTTCGTCACATGGAACTTGGCTGCATATCAACGTAATGTTCCCATATGTTCCCATCAATAAGACACACGTATGACGTCATGACCTCAGGGAAACTGTGATAAACATATTATACTAAGTGTTGATACTTAAAGAATTTAAATTTAGCTATTGTAAAAAAGGACATGATATTTAAAATAATAATCGATATCAAACTTATGAAGATACACTGTTTCCTACACTACGTCATTTCTGACTTCAGGGAAATGTGGATGATAGTTTGTTTTTGGATCTATTCGTCAAGGGGTAAGGCCAATCAATAATATCTAGTAATATTTAAATAGGAACGTATTTTCCCTACCAGCGAAATACGTAAATTTCCCAGGGAAGGTCAGTGATTAGAGGTTTAACCAAGGACCAGCTGATGGAAAGGATCTTTATGAACCTCAGTTTTTATCCTTGTGAATCATTGCCAAAAGGGTTTGGTTAGGGATCAGCTGGTAGAAAGTTGTTATCCTTGTAAAATATTTGGTCCAGGAGCAGCTGATACACACGGATCATCGTGAACCTAAGTACTTATCCTTGTAAAATATACATGTTTCTATCCCTATGTGATTTCAGTGAAAGGGGAGCAGCTATGTCCGGAGCCCGACCCAGTATTGAATGCCTATAGGTATAGTGACGAACAGTTTCTGATGGTAGGGGGCTGGCTGAATTACACCTGTTATATCAACTATATTCTGATCTCAGGGTCACTCAACAGACAATGTCAACCAGACGGTATATTTTCAAACAGTCCACCAGTCTGTTTATGTAAGTACACATGTTACAATTTACAGACTAACCACTCTATAACCAATGGACCAAGCACGATTACCCAGTATCTTAGGTGGCTTTCTCTTAAATGAATAACAGAGAATGCGAATCATTCACATATCTTTTAAGCGAATAAAAAAAAAAAAAAAAAAAAAACAAAAAAATGGACGTTTGCATGATGGAAAGAGATTTGACTACCAAAACACTAAAGTACCCCCTGCAGTGTTTGCTGGTACTGTCAAGATTAAGTTAAGATTCTAAACAGTCATGATGACCTTCTAAAGAGTAGCTTTACAGCTAATAATATACACTGTACACCTTACAAAATGTCTACAATTTCATTGGTTTTGTTTGCACAGATTCATGTGGACCACCCCCAAATATAACGGACATGCAGATGGAGGTACCAGAACTCAGTCTGGATGGTTCTATAACTCGCTACACCTGTATCCGTAATAGTTCTATAACATTCCAAGCTGTCTGTAGACGAGACCTTAACACATGGCTTTACAACTATACTGTTTGTCCATGTAAGTAGGGGGGGGGGGGGGCTTAGGTGAGGGGAGGGAGGGGGAGGCTCACTCCATGTTATAATACCAGAACTAACCCGAAAATACCTTGCTATGGGTACACGATCAATGACGTGCACATGAAGTGAGAAATGGTATCACGAATACTGGGCTTCTCTGAGAAGTTAGGAAGTATAACGATTGGGGGCGTGGTTTGGAATCGATGGAAGTGAGCAATCCTTGGATCCTGGAAGGTGGCGAGGTTTCACAGTGTCCAATGCGTCTCGCCTTTTCTTCTATGTTGGTCTACTATGAACGATCCGCAAACACTCTACAACAGATTCCGCTTTTTGGAAGCGGTGGAAGATTGCCGAATGCTTCTTTACTTGGCATAGACCTACAGCTTCCGTTTTTACCTTACAGTCCCTGGAAATATTTACCAAGTGGTACGACATGATACTAACAGCAAATTTCTGTTGAATGCCATTGAAACTGTAACAGACGGCAACCCCGATACATGTGTCCGGCGACAAATAGACACTCATCTCAACATTTGGTTCAACAATAATGTGGATACAATAAGTTTCAACATCACCCTTGGAAAAAGTATATGGTACGTATATACTTGTCAGGGTCATAAGATAGACGTGAGAGACGGGAGGTGAGGGGTTGGGGGAAGAGGGGGGGGGGGTTGTGGGGTGGGGATGGTCACACTGCCTTCTTTAAAGACAAATTCTTTTAGATATTGAAGTCGCATTGACTTACGCTGACAAACGCAACCAAACAGAATCATAATATATGCCTTAATTTTTCAGCTGAGAACCTAACCGTTGGACTGGGACAGGTATCAAAGACGTATACAGATATTAAGTCAAGGGAAGTTATTCATATGGAGTTTCCACCGGATGTAGAGGTCTCCTATGGAAATAAAATCGCAATAAAGGGCAGGGCTAATCTTTCCATCTGTGAAATATATATCAAGGGGAATAACCGCAATGGTAAGTTTGATACCAGGATGACACAGGCAGCCTTCCGGAAACACTGGATCACACCTAGCTTAGGTTAATTCCATACCACGCCCATTTCTACTTCACTTAAGTTCAGCGGATGATTTTTGAGTTATCGCCCCTTATTAGGCAACCGACACTTGCAGTGAGCATATGTTATCTTGTCTGACATGTCGTAAAAAGATTAATCTTCATTTAGAATGCATAAAGAAAATAAAGTCTTGTTTAGAAGCCAAATAGGAAAATGCAATTTCTTATATTATGTACTTTATCGAAACTTGATATTCGATACGACCGGGTCGATACAATATATCGCCCAACGAAACATTGCCTTATAAAAAGTTGTATTGATGTTAGCTATTTTAATATTTAAAAAAGTCATGCAAAAATCTATACAAGAAGTGAACATAAAAAGGTACTTCGGAGAAAGTAAGCGGGGTATCCGAAAGGAACCGAAGGCCAGATGTGTAAATGTGTATATATACAATTGAAGGCATAAATTTTAGGTTTAATTAAGGACTTATTTTTGTATTTAGGGTGATATCACTCAAATCTTTGAACCAAGACCTAATTGGATACAATAGTAAGATAAATCCCGTTGTCAAGACAAACGAATATCATATAATATCTAGCCTGTACCCCAATAAAAAAAAGATTAACTATCAACTTTATAGGGCAATACTGAACCATCTAAACCATATCAACCTTCTTTTCCAGAGAGCTGCAATGGTCCCCTATTTTTTAAACATGGTACCGAAGTTTACCTCGACTCTGGACAGCCTCGTTTCAGATGCTTACCAGGGTATTATCATCATAGCAGTATTGAGAATTTGATATGTGATTATTCGACACTCAATTGGAAAAAAACCATGATCGTCTGTTCTCCAGGTATATTTCCATTTTTTATTTTACATAATATATTTTATTATATATGATTATGAGAAAACCACGACTCTCCGAAAATGATCTGTCGTCATGAGACCAAATGGTGCAGAAAAGTAGGACGTAGAGCTCCATTAATTTGTTTGCATTTTATTTATATGGATGGATTTTGAGACAGATAAGAAAATGTGTTCTGTTTATATATTTCTATTTTACAGTGGACAATCTCATACGAATAGAAGCCAGCAATCCTAGTCAGAAGGTCCTGTTTGATTTACAAGACGATACCTGCTATAACCTTTCGAAAGAGACGGACACAATACGAGGAATCAGCTCGAGCTCGGGGAACAACATGTTCATTACAGCTATTTCATTGAAGTTTGAAAGTGAGTCCAAGTTCATGTAATCCAAAGAAACTTAAAATATCGTAACATCCATAGCTAAAACACATCGCTAAACTACAAGAATAGCTAAACGCTAAACTACAATATCAACAGCCAAACTACAATATCAACAGCCAAACTACAATATCAACAGCCTAAACGATAAAATATATCAACAGCCAAACAAAGAAATAAAATCAACAGCCAAATAAATATCAACAGCCAAACTACAATATCAACAGCCAAACTACAATATCAACAGCCAAACTACAATATCAACAGCCAAACTACAATATCAACAGCCAAAGCTAATAATATCAACAGCCAAACTACAATATCAACAGCCAAACTACAATATCAACAGCCAAACTACAATATCAACAGCCAAACTACAATATCAACAGCCAAACTACAATATCAACAGCCAAACTACATATCAACAGCTAAACTACTATAATAACCATTCAAAGATCCACATTATAACAACAGCTTTAAAAACTATAAAAGACACTGAATTTCGTCTGTTGTAGATGGAGAAGAACGTAAAGCCTTTGGCGAACCAGTCTTCAAAACCGACGATGTACATGTATTAGTAAGAGGGGGCTGTAAGCACAAAGCGGATAACGCTTCTACCTTAGTCTGTAACTTCAACCCACCTACCAAAGGAAGAGAGATTGAAATGATCCACAACGCCTCCGTCACAATATCCCTGTGTGAAGTTCACGTTCTTGGACAAATCAACGAACCACAAGGTGAGCCGAGTTCAATAATACAATCATCGTATTACATTGTGTTAACAAACAATATCGCATCCGTGGATATTACCCCAAAAGGTCTAAGCATTCTTTTACAATTTAAACACCATTTATTCAAATCAGCTCGACTACATCTTCGCTAACATTATGGTACAGCGTCTCCCTACCGACAACCGTCATCCCACCCATACAAATGGATAAACATGACCCCTGTCGTGTTCGCTTATCGAGAAAATAAGCTTTATATAAAATGGCAGACCAACTTAGCAACGTATATTTCTTTAGAGTGTTCATGTGACTGTTTAATGCCATTCGTGACACTTTCCTGTCAATATTTCAGCCTACGAATGTTTCCCACGGCATCCTTTCTTATACCAGGGTAAGATGAACCATACCATATTTGGGCATGCATGTGAAAGGTGGGACGGTGTTCCAGCCAGTTATCAAATGACATTTGATTACCTTCCCGATCCATCGGCTACTGGAGCTGAAAATTACTGTCGGGATCCTAGCAGGAATCACAGTCGACCGTGGTGCTTCATCAACAACTACACTGAAGAACAGCCTTGCCCGGTTTTAGATTGTGGTAAGTGGGTTGATCATTCAGGACAATAAGCTCCAATATTCTGGTTTCATTAGTAAATAATCGTCCAACTATATCGACCAGGGTGGTTAGTTCCTTGCTTTAAAAGACCTTGAATCCAGTGACTATTACTGTGGATGAACTAGCAGATCTAGTTCCGAGTTCTATTTAGCATCATCAAGGTGTATGTACCTGCCCTTAAATTCCGGATCACAATCACTAACGATGGTCCTTCCTATTGCAACAGATCACTGCTCCAAACAAAAACACGGACAGGATTACGAAGGTCAATTAAGTGTCACGTCTATGGGTACAAATTGCACCGACTGGAGCAGCATGGACAGCAACAGAAGTGTCGAAGACAACAAGAAATTCAACAAGTACTGCAGGAACCCTGGAAACGGTTACTCAACGCCATGGTGCTTCACGGACGTCGATGGAACGTTTGAACGTTGTGAAACCATCAAGTGTCGTAAGTATTGAATCTTTCTTCTTTACTCCAGTCGACACAGCTGTGCATGGGTACAGACATTCTTAGAAAGATCGATACAGAAATATTGCTGGAAGAACGGAAACTTTGAACCTAAGTTGTAAGACTTTTAATATCAATACCACTGCCATCTTTGGGGGGGGGGGGGGTGTTTCACCATAAATGAGTTAAGGACTGGGGAGACTTAAAATGCCACTCTGTGACTGAGCTTGTCAACAAATTTAGACTACAGGGTTCACAGTATACTATGTATAGTGTACTGGGTATATTTTCAGCGAGAGAACTTCGGTATATCCAATACAACTACAAGAAGGATTTCACCAGCCATCTTTGGTTTCCGAAATGTTATTGGTTTAGCGGAACAAAATATTTCCGACGTTATAGAGTTAATATAACTGAAAGATGGTTTAGAAGACGGTATTTACAAAATAGTCCACGTCTGTATTGTTTTGGATCAGAAGATTTGATTTTGACCGAGTTTCATCTTGAAAGCTATGGTGAGTGATATCCAAACCACGTGTCAGCAGCATGTGTCGAGCCAAACTTTGGGGAGATAATTGTCCGATTAGGGAAATCTCTGCTGTACGTTATTGACCACCAACAGACTACTAGATCACCTGGTTATTTGTATCTTGGTCTAAGAATGTAGTAGCCCGGTTTCCCCTTGTCAGTGATGCAGGTCGGAGGGACTGACTTGGAAAAAGCGTCTACTCGTTCGGATGGGACAATAAACCGAGGCCCCGTGTGCTACATCCCTCGACAGTTGGAAATCGTAAAAGAGCAGGCTAATGCCACTGTCCTGCAAAATTTCCCTCAAAGCACACTGCATGGCGTTGCCCGTCTTCGTTAGCCCATAAGGTGCAGAAAAGTAAGACGTAAAACTCCATTCATTTCAGTAGTTTTTAAGAATATGTTACCCTTCATCTCATCTCAATATTTGATTCTTCCATTAAGATCTAAATACCACAGAACCAACGACTGCGTCCACTACCCTTACAGCTACCGACGTAACAACAGAACCAACGACTGCGTCCACTTCCCTTGCAGCTACTGACGTAACAACAGAACCAACGACTGCGTCCACTTCCCTTACAGCTACCGACGTAACAACAGAACCAACGACTGCGCCCACTACCCTTACAGCTACTGACGTAACAACAGAGCCAACGACTGCGTCCACTTCCCTTGCAGCTACTGACGCAACAACAGAACCAACGACTGCGTCAACTACCCTTACAGCTACTGACGTTACAACATCTATAGAGGTGACTACCTCCGTTAATAAAACGACAGCGAAAACAGAACCCAAAACCACTGCTACTTTCTCTACGACTAAGATTTCAACAGCAGAAGACTCAAAAACCTCACCCTTCGTTCCAGCGACTACGACTACCAACCAAAAGTCCGTCACTTCCGGTGGTCAGATCTACAACGGAAACACATCTTCTTGGACAGTAAATCCTGAAAACCTTTGCTATTGTCAATGCAATATGGAACCATCTTTATTGACGAATGAAAGCATGGAGGAGAGGATTGCTCAGATCCATAAAAAACTTCACATCGAGAAACAGAAACTGACGTCAACGGTACGAAAACTGACGTCAGCTTATGACGCAAGACCGTCTGCTACGTATCTTGGCTCGTCTGCTTTAGCTCTTTTCATTTGTGTGATGTTGTTGATTGTTTTACCGGACGTATTCACACTAATATACCATGTTTACATCATTTTAAACCATAGATTTAAAGGGCCTAGTGACCAGTTGATCCGATTGTAAAATTTTGTTACGTTTGTAGATTTTTTTAAAACACGGGTAGCCTTAAGAAACCATCAACTTTCCACTATTATTATAAAAAACAGTCTGGTGGTGTATTGACAATTTAAATAATATAATACTAAATCAATAAAATTAATTGATAATTTCCAAAAGAAAAGAAGAGCAAATTGATATTTTTATTCTGTGCATTGTAACAGCCGGTGTATTTGTATCTCTATAAGAACTATACATACGTGGTTGTTCGTGTAACAACCAAACCTAACCCACACTGCCCTTTATATAAATAACAAGACATTATTTCTATAATTTATTAATCGACCCAATTTAAATATATATCATGATATAACAAAAAAAAAACAATATCTCACTGACAGCTTCTGATAACTTCACAGACAGCTTCTGATAACTTCTTCAGACAGCTTCTGATAACTTCTTCAGACCTTTTACATGCTTTCTCATTCTATTTCTTCAAAACTTAATCAGACTAATGCTTTAAGCGTCCCAGTTATCTGATTGGTCAATCCTTATAATAAAATTCAAATAAATTTCTATCAACCAATCAGACTAATGCTTTTAGCGTTCCAGTTATCTGATTGGTCAATCCTTATAATCAAATTCAAATAAATTTCTATCAACCAATCAGACTAATGCTTTTAGCGTCCCAGTTATCTGATTGGTCAGTAACGAAGAATAAATTCAAATATAATCCAATCAAACTGATGTATTTGTTCAAGTCTGGATGTTATTGAAGTTAAATTGAAAGTAGACTTGATCCAAGTTATAGAAAGTCAATAAGTGAGATATTGTCCCAATAACAAATGATAAAATACAAAGTTACCGGTTAGAGTTATGAATTTCAAATAAACAATTCATACTAGGATTTAATATTAGCTATGTGGACTCTCTGAAATAGATGTCTGGAATACAAACCCAGATACCACAACACATTAATTACATATTAATTGCTATAGCAATGCCTCCATAATAAACCAATATTTGTGGACCCTCTGTAATAGGGCCACACTGTTGAAACCAAAATATGTGGACTCTCTGAAAGGGGCATGAATTTAACTGTTAAAGGGCCACCCTGTTGACAAACCAACAAAGCAAAAAACATTATTTGCTATGTAATATTGTTAGGCGTATAATAATGCCTAGACATTAAACCCTAGTACTGTTACGTGGACTCTCTATAGGGGATTAAAACTTGACCATCATAACTGAAGAGTGAGGTTGGATGGGTATAGAAACTAAAAGAGGAGTGGAAGTCCAGGAACCAAAACTATATATCACAGTCAACAACACAGAATCAAAAACATCTTAGTAACTTACATTAACAAATTTATACCACACCTATTACCTCCACAGTCTTACAAAAACATTACCCACAAAAATATAAAAGTACGAAAACCACATTGCTACCACTCTAGGTATCCTCTTCATACCCAAAACTCAACTGTGTAGGGATGGATGTGATATTCAAAAATTGAGAATGTGCCCAAGAACTACACCTAGAATTTATATTTACAATTAGCCAGTTAGTTAATTTGTTTATTTGTTAATTTATTGTGTATTTACAATTTATTATCATCATTTCAATGAAGCACCATCAGCTGGTTTGTATTTCTAATTGACTTTATACCTTGTAACCAATCAGCTGGTTTGTATTTCTAATTGACTTTATACCTTGTAACCAATCAGCTGGTTTGTATTTCTAATTGACTTTATACCTTGTAACCAATCAGCCTGGTTTGTATTTCTAATTGACTTTATACCTTGTAACCAATCAGCTGGTTTGTATTTCTAATTGACTTTATACTCTTGTAACCAATCAGCTGGTTTGTATTTCTAATTGACTTTATACTTTGTAACCAATCAGCTGGTTTGTATTTCTAATTGACTTTATACCTTGTAACCAATCAGCTGGTTTGTATTTCTCGTAGACTTTATACCTTGTAACAGAGTCTTTCTACGGAATAAAAGCAACAATCTCCTCTTTCCTGAACTCACAATCTGACAGTGACTGAAATACCAAGTCCATACCTAGAGGAGATAGATTTAGATTGACAGATTCAAAAGAAGAGAAAACCTTGAACAAGATCTCATATAAGAGGAAGGAAAGACAGACCATGACAGACCATGTCCAATAAAAGAGTAAATACCTTGACAAGATCTCAATAAGAAAGGACAAGACCATAAAATCTGACCAACTCAATGTAACACCCATGCCCAAAATAGAAAGAGGTAAAGCCTACCAAATCGACAACCATCATGAAGCAAAAACAGCCCCATTACTATAAAAGAGGTAAAGAGTACCAAATCTGACCCAGCCATGCAGCCCCATGGTCCTACTATAAAAGAGGTAAAGGGTACCAAATCTGACCCAGCCATGCAGCCCCAGGGTCCTACTATAAAAGGGGGAATCCCCTACTCAGTATTTTATGTTTGACAATATTAAACATTGCAATAAAACTATTTCTAAACTCAGGATTAACGTGAAAATCATACTGCGGAGCTGTTACACTCCCCGAGACTGATGTCCCGTCTGATTGGCTATCATTGCCTCCTCCTTCCTCATTGGTTGATGGTCCAAATGTAGGGGCGGAGTCAACGAAAGCTGCTACACGATCACTGTTTGAATTGTCATGCTGAAAAGAAGGAAATAAAAATTAATCATATGAAGAAGGCTTTCACTATGAAGTGTGCAGTGAGGGAAATTTTGCCTTGATTGTAAAAGTATTATTAACTTTCCAAGCAGAAGTAGAAATAAAATGATAGAAATAAAAGTGAAACCAACCTCAGTGTGGGCTCGGAATAAATTATCAGTCCAAATTAACGAGATCAACGAAGGGTCTTCAGATTTCCCAAAACACTCTAGCTCCCGTATGGAAAAGGCTTGCTGCTGAGCATCTTCCTCATTGTTTACCACAAACAGGATGTCAGAGGTCAATATCAATGTGACCATGACCTCTAACCCCACAAGGTCAAGGTGACAAGCGTCGACTGATATCAGAAACTGAGTTGTGGGAAGACTTTGGAATATTTTTCTGGAAAAAAACCCTTAAAACTTAAAGCTGATGTCTAATTTTGAACGATTTATAAGAGAACAAAACCTTTTGACGTAATATTGTAACGGAAATCTACAGTGAAATTCTGAAAGTGTTTATCAGAATTAAAAATGTTGCCCCCAATTAGCGAACCCTTTCAAGGGTCAAAAAGTGCGCATAATACTTGTAAATTATTCATGAGCCAGAAATAAGAAAAATCAACAAACACTTACAGTGGATATTTGATAATGGCGTTACTAGCAACAGATCGGGGCAGTAACCGTGGTTTCTCTAATCGCTGTGGCAACTGACCCAGTCCTGTACCATGTAAAATTCCTGAAAATAATAGACTGGAACTATAGACCAATTTGATGGTTCACATTAGAGCATTTGCCAACCAAAATTTAGAGAAAAAAAACATTTTTAATAATATTATATTGTTGCTACGTACCTTGTCCCGTTTGAGAAACCAACTCTGCAGCTCCCCCTATTGGTTTGGTTACTATGCCAACTAAACCTTTACCCATTCCTGTTACCAGACCACTGGCCATAGCAGACGTTGAAGATCTTCGTTCACCACCATCTTGTGTAGATATTACGTTCTGTAATGGTTGATCAGCTAACCCTGCTACAGCACCTGGTAAATAGACAAATATTTAGCCATTTTGTCAATATTCAATTTCGGAAAGATAACTCAAAGTTTCCAAATACAGTCCTGATTACAATACAACAGTAGGTTAGTTTCTCTATTTTGTCGTTATGAGTGAGAACAATCAAAAACTTTTCTTTGTCAGACTGTGCCTCATTCAAATATTGATATCCATTCAAAACTAACAGCTAAATGTTTCAAAATGCGAAAAAAAAAAAAGAAATCTATGGCAAAAGAAGACGTTGAAATAATGAAAGGGCAATGAATCTTTACCTAACAAACTCAAACCAAACCCAGTAAAACCTTGTCGTAAACCATCTGACAAGCCGATTGGTCGGTTCCTGCGGTTCTCTTCCTGCCGTTCTAGATGTGTGGCGTCCATCGAGAGACGATCCATATTTCTGGACACACTGGAGGCTAGATTGGTTATTGATGTAATCATACCTACAAACAATGCAAATATATCTATATCTATCAGTTTGTAAAAGTCTGGATATCAAAGTATAGATAATCCGAGAAAGATCAACAAGTCCCTTAAAATAAACTCAGTAATTGTGCTCTATAAGAATTGTAATACATGAAAGAATTGTTACCTGCTGAAACGTTTCGGAATAACGACCCCATTCCGCCTGAAATGCCACTAACAAAGGCACCAGGTCCCCGAGTCAAGCCTGAATACGGCATCCGGACTAAATCAGTCATACCAATACTAAAACTACGTACTAGACCTGTGGGATTACCTAGAATCTCCAATGAACCAATCACAATACCTGTAAAATAAATTTTAACCAATCAGAGACATGATATCAAAAATATTATGATTTGAAATATTCATAAACAGTGCAGATTTCTTTAAGTTAATTACATGCGAGGAAGTATAAGTCGTGACCTCTTGCCAATAAGTCACTGCAAAAAAGGTGCTTAGAGTGATTTTTTTTTTAATTGCAATTAATGGAAGCATAATTTTCCCCCATTGCCCAAGGATTAAATAAGTTCCAGTGTAACGTACCTGCTCTAAATATAGCTCCTGATGCGTAGTGCATGACGACAGCACGTACTAATTGAGCGCTGGTAGTGCATAGATTTCTTCGCTCAAAACAGCTGAATGACAGAGGCGTGTGATCTGCCGCTAAATATAGTTTCATCGACGCATGCACACTTAAAAGTATTTTGATTGGTTGTATAGACAAATGCTGTATTCTGATTGGATTGCTGAGACAGTAAGCCACACTTAAAATATCCTTATTTGGTAATTCACACTTGGTTGGTTTGACGTCTGCTGATAATGATGCCGGCAACAGAAGTTCGACTTCTTTTAGCAGTCTATAAATAAACATGTCATCAATGTAAAGAGAGGCTGGTTTCATAGAAACATCTAGCGACTCAATCACTGATTGGTCCAAACAATTTGATGAAATCACAATTTGAAAATTTAAAAAACTTGAGCTTTTAAAAACGGCATAGCGTTCTATCACAGATAATGATTCTATGTCATCTAAATTTAAATATGGTTCTGTCTTCTGTTGAGGTAAAATAATGACTGGAAAATCAAACTGTCCACTACCATAGGCTTGATTATCCAGTTGTAAATTTCCAATACAAATAGAGACACTAGAGGAATGTGATTGAGAGGTCACTGGGTACGTTGCTAGGAAGACACGATCCATACTTAGTCTCAATACTTCACTAATCGTATCCATGGAAGTCGTTTCGTCAAGAATAGCCAATGAAAAATGATCTATGTAACAACCAATGAAAATGTTTGACACGTTTTCCTTTAATCTTGCTTTCCTTTTCACCAATGGTTTAAGTTCGACAGTAGTTTGAGCGTGTGATTCTGATTTCTCACTTTCTGTGATTTTAATTTCTTGATTACCTCCCTTTAACCTGCTTCGTATTTCACGAGCTGAAATCTCAGCCTTTCCGACTGGTTCCATGACCACTTCAATAATTCCAGCTTTTCGCTGAACCTCGATTTTTACATCAGCAACTTGAGGCAATTTAACAAATGTATTCCCTGACATTAAATCTACGCCCAAACTCCATGGAGAATGTCCAACGCCCGTCTGCTGGGTTTCAGAGCAGAAGTGCACCTTGGGATACTTGACACCGTCTGGTAACGGGAACACCGAGTTTAGATGTGGCATGGTGTAGTGAGCATGTCCACCAGGAGGTACTCTGGGTAATGTATTGAGTAGTTCTGCTTCTTCTTGGATAGTTATGTCTGAAATAAAGGATAGATAACTTGTGGAAGGATTTGAAAAGGAGGCGTTTTGGACGAATCTTTGAATGATTTCCATGAATATTTTATAATAATTATATTTTGGTACAAACTGGGCCCTTATTTTCCTCAGTTGCCTCAAACCAAACAATACAGACAAAACAGTCAAGATCTTAAAGGAAGCCATACTTGACAACGGATAATTTGAACTTTGACCTTACCAGAGAGAGTAATATTCATCAAGGTCTGACCATACAGAACAGAAAATGGACAATTATTATACAGAACACAAATAGAGCTAAAATCTTCCATCAACGTTAGATACGTCACGCCATTTTTAATCTGGCCACACAAACAATATGGCCAACTGTAATAGTCTTCTCTATTGGATTGTGGGATTGAAACTGTGTGTCTCATCCCCTCAGCATTGGCAGCAACACGAATTGGAATGGACCAAAAATCTGAATTATTTTGGCAGCCATCTTGATTTTGGTTGCTAGGCGGTCGGCCATCTTTGAATAACAAGTAATGAATGTATTGGGTAAAGTTGTCAGTCTGAGGTCGAAGGTCATGTGTTGAATATAGAGACCAGAATAAAAGTGGGCGGAGACAGTTAACTGAGGGTTGCTGGGATACTGGAATGGATTCTTGAGATACACCACTTTCTGGAATGTTCATCTGGAACAAAAACAAAACACAGACGTGTAAAATGACAGAGAAAAAACATGCATGTTTGAATCATTTGTATATTATCATGAAACATTTCAAAGGCGCTACTTTGCTGCGACAACTTTTTTAACGGGAAAATATCATGACCCTTGACATCATTTGACTGATTACGTCTGGCGTTGTAATTTAGCAAATGTCTGTTATTTCTATGATGTAAGAACGATGTGATAGTTTCAGATGTTACCTACCTTAGACGAACCGAGAGGAAGGGAGATTAACTGAGCTACAAGTGGAATGTTGGTCTGGTTAATAAAACAGAAGCCTTCTCTAATAGTTATAATTCTCATAGCGTGACGAACTTCAGATTTCAGTGTTAAATATAAAATCTGGAAAATATCAAGCATTTATAATGAGTCTATTTACCCCTGACACTAGCTCTGAGTCTCTGAAGGATCCCTTCTTCCAGCTGGTCCTTAATCAAACTTCTTGGTATTGATTTAACAAGGAAAACAGCTAAGGTTCACAATTATGGATCCTTCTACCAGCTGGTCCTTGACCAAACTTCTTGGTATTGATATTACAAGGATAACAACTTAGGTTCACAATTAAGGATCTTTTCTACCAGCTGGTCCTTGATCAAACTTCATTGGTCAAATGATTTTACCCCAAATCAACATTGGTTTCCTAGGTTTGTTTTAACAGATGGTATTTCACAAACCTTTTAACATCAATGCTCTTTCTGTCGAAATTTTACTTATTGGTGCGATGCACTAGCCGTACTAACTCGACAACATGGGTACAATAACGGAACGCATGTATGTTAGACAATATTTATAAAGATTTATAATAAACACACTTACCTGATTATTCTGACCAGGTATCACTATGGTAACCTGAACTAGACCATCAATAAATAGAACACGACCGATATCGGTACTGTAGAGTTTTGATGATACTTCATCATTAGAGAGTGGAATTGCTGCAGATTTTAATATTACTCCTTCCTTCATATATCCTACTTCAAAATCAGACGTCTGCAAAAAATATAGGCAACAGAGGGCATTATTACAATCTTGGCAGAATTTCTTAGAAGAATTCAGAAATGATCAATTCTAATTCAGAAAAAAACAAGCTTGACAACTCACCTTTAACTGTGGTAGAGTAAAAGTCTTGCCGTTACCAAGGCACCAGTTCTGTTGGTTGGCAACAATCATTAACTCTATACCCGACAGGTTGGTAACCAAGGACTCGGGTGTGATATCAACCAATAGAGTATTACAACCAGGTAGATATTCTGATAAGCGAACGCTGAGTTCTACCGAGGGTTGTGGGATATCATGATAGTCCGAGGGGCAGGTTGACGTTATATGTGGTACAGACGTAGCACTGAAAAAATGTCAAGAAATACTTCATCAGCAAACACACAGAACTGAACACCAATCTACCTGTTGGTCCTTGGGCAAACTTCTTGCCAATGATCTTATCATTAAAAGAGGGAACAGACAGGGCAAACAATTTAAGTTAGAATATTTTCTACCAACGTGTCCATGGCCAAACATTATAGCATAAGAATAACAACTTAGGATCCTTTCTACCAGCTGGTCCTTGGACAAGCTTCTTCGTATTGATTTCACAAGGATAACAACTTAGGTTCACAGTTAAGGATCCTTTCTACCAGATTCTTAAGTCTTAAGCCATAAAGTTTCACCAAATTTAAAACCTACCTAGCTGAAACATTGACATCACAATAAGGCCAGGTGGTGGAGAGATCTGTACTAAACTTTTCACAGATTGAATCGTATATCTATCTTGTGTATGTTTTCATGGTCAACCTGATCTATAAGACCTGTATATAACATCAATGGTGGGCTGGACTTCTCCATATCTTGACTAGAAATATCAAACAACTAGGATTAACATACTTGGATGGTGAAGTTAATTATAACACAATTAGGTATTCTACAGTAGATATCGCTTGTATGATAAAAAACGTTAATTACTGCACTCTATCTCCTAGAAGATAACGCTAAAAATATTGTATATTTCTTAACGCTAAAAATATTGTTATTTCTTAACGCTAAAAATATTGTTTATTTCTTAACGCTAAAAATATTGTTATTTCTTAACGCTAAAAATATTGTTTATTTCTTAACGCTAAAAATATTGTATATTTCTTAACGCTAAAAATATTGTTTATTTCTTAACGCTAAAAATATTGTTTATTTCTTAACGCTAAAAATATTGTTTATTTCTCAAGGCTAAAAATATTGTTTATTTCTTAACGCTAAAAATATTGTTTATTTCTTAACGCTAAAAATATTGTTTATTTCTTAACGCTAAAAATATTGTTTATTTCTTAACGCTAAAAATATTGTTTATTTCTTAACCTAAAAATATTGTTTATTTCTTAACGCTAAAATATTGTTTATTTCTTAACGCTAAAAATATTGTTTATTTCTTAACGCTAAAAATATTGTTTATTTCTTAACGCTAAAAATATTGTTTATTTCTTAACGCTTGAAATATTGTTTATTTCTTAACGCTAAAAAGATTGTTTATTTCTTAACGCTAAAAATATTGTTTATTTCTTAACGCTAAAATATTGTTTATTTCTTAACACAAAAATATTGTTTATTTCTTAACGCTAAAAATATTGTTTATTTCTTAACGCTAAAAATATTGTTTATTTCTTAACGCTAAAAATATTGTTTATTTCTTAACGCTTGAAATATTGTTTATTTCTTAACGCTAAAAATATTGTTTATTTCTTAACGCTAAAAATATTGTTATTTCTTAACGCTTGAAATATTGTTTATTTCTTAACGCTAAAAATATTGTTTATTTCTTAACGCTTGAAATATTGTTTATTTCTTAACGCTAAAAATATTGTTTATTTCTTTATTAACTAACAGTGAAATTGGGTAACAAAAAAATCTCAAACTTATCATCAATACATACCCAAGTCTAAAAGCCAGAGAATGGGTTATATCACCCCCTACACAGTGAAGTTGGTATTCCCGAGCCTGTCCTGGAATCTCTAGTTGCTGTTTCTCATCTAATTTAGGTGAGTTCATTTCCACAAAGAGAGGGCGTGGTAGGTGTGTTCGTAGGACATATAATGGACTGAATAATACCTGTAATGACAATGATGATCGCAGAGTTTTGATTGGACAGATTTTGAACCAAGTATCAACTCTATCGGGTGTTTTGATTGGACAGATTTTGAATCAAGTATCAACTCTATCGGGTGTTGTGATTGGACAGATTTTGAACGAAGTATCAACTCTATCAGGTGTTGTGATTGGACAGATTTAGAGCCAAGTATCAAATCTATCAGGTGTTGTGATTGGACAGATTTAGAGCCAAGTATCAACTCTATCGGGTGTTGTGATTGGACAGATTTAGAACCAAGTATCACTTCTATCGGGTGTTTTGATTGGACAGATTTAGAACCAAGTATTAACTCTATCGGGTGTTGTGATTGGACAGATTTAGAACCAAGTATTAACTCTATCGGGTGTTGTGATTGGACAGATTTAGAGCCAAGTATCACTTCTATCGGGTGTTGTGATTGGACAGATTTAGGTTACTATTATTATCATTATGAATATGTATAATTCACGCCAGTTCATACCCTTCAGTACATCTAAAACACATAAATATATATGTATCTACACCCCATACTGTCACTGATAATAAACAAAACTTTAAAAACACACATGTTGTCTCTTCATTTACATTTCCCTCATGAAAAAATAGTCTCCCTCCATATAAACAAAATATTAAACAAATTTAGAAATAACCAATAAACAAAGTAAAGAATGGGTGATAGATAAGGCGTGGAGAACAATTAGTGATTTAAGCCAAGTTATATTAATATGAGGTTTATAATTAAGTTTTTATAAGCCAAGTTATATTAATATGAGGTTTATAATTAAGTTTTTATAAGCCAAGTTATATTAATATGAGGTTTATAATTAAGTTTTTATAAGCCAAGTTATATTAATATGAGGTTTATAATTAAGTTTTTATAAGCCAACAATAAAGGGTTGAGTTATTTAACTATTTAAGTTTACTGTATTTCAGTCGAATAAATTAATATTAATTTTAAAATGATATCAAGCAGTAGATTGATAGAACCTTGAATAATATTCTTCAGCACGTAATTGGCTAATGGCAACACCACGCAGTATGCAATGAGTGAAATTTTCCAAGACAACGGCATAATCCTCCTCTAATTGTTGCGATTTCCAACTGTCGAGGGATCTTTAACGTGCACTGGGCCCTCTGTTTATTTCCCTTTCGAACGACTAAACGCTCTTTTTTTGAGCCGTCTTATTTGACTAATAACCAAATTAAAAGCGTGTGAGGTGAGAAACTATATATTATAAGGTATAAATTAGTCCAATACAAGAAAGCTACACTTCTAAAAGACTATAATACCCATCTTTCTACTACTTACAAGCCAACAAGTTGCTGTGTTGTTTTTATATGCCTTGTGGACAAATACAAATAGTATATTATTTACTAACAATTCTACGCACAATAATCTAGGAGAGTGTTTTACATCCTAATTTTCTGCATGTACATTTACAAACGCTCAAATTGAAAGTAAGCCCCATGTTGGATTGCATCGTCTAATATCTAGAATCCTACATGAAATAAAATACATTATTGGACTACTAAAAACAGGACAAGTCATGCAGCGTTATTAGAAAAAAATTATATCAAAATATGAGAATTAGCTTAAGATATTGTTATGTTATTTAATTGTAGACTCACCAGGTACTGTCGTTTATTGTTGATGTAATGCTGAGTAAAGATGTGACACCATAAATGGATGTAAGCTTTATTGGCAAGGGGTATCTAAAAATAACATCCAAATAGAGTTTGTAAACCAGTTCTCCAGCAACAATCTTAGGATTTAAGACAGTCATAGACAAATTTTCTGCCGAAATGGTAACGTGACTTTTGCTTGAACTTTGACATTTTCAACCATCCCAAGTCGCGTCATTCTTACCTCAAAGTAATAACAGACCCAAACCTTAATTAGAGTCAATTAAATTATAACACCGGACTAAATCAGTCGAATGATGTAAAGGGTCACGCTATAAAAAAGTAGTTCTGCAAGTCACGTCTATAAAATGTCTCCTAATTATCCTCGTGTCCTGATTCTGGTAACTATGTAAGACGTCTGATCGTTTTGTTTCTTACCTTGACTAATCTACTAGATTTCATTTTTTCACCACTGATATGAATTTCCTGTGACCATGGCGATGATTGTAACCCAGGTAGACGTAGTTTAATTTCGCGGATGTCTTCATGTTCCACTATAACTGACGGCATTGTCTGATTGGACGGGATTATTGACGTGGCGTCTGCTACAGTACTGTCACGGTTTATTGTGGTCAGTTTTATTTCGATATTTTGAGACAATCTGTTGCTCAAAATCAACTGACCACAGAATATTATCTAAAAGGTAAACAAGTTATTTATTACTAATGCTACAGCGAAGGGTGCGAAATGCTCATGAAATGAATGGAGTTTTACATCCTACACTTCTGTACCTCATGGGTTTATGAAGACGGGCAACACCATGCAGTGTGAAGTAAGGAAATTTTGCATTGACAGCAGAATTTGTCTACTCTTTTGCCATTTCCAACTTGAGGAATCTTTAATTACAGTCTGTACAGGCCTGGGTTTATTGTCCCATCTGAACGACTAGACACTTTTTCCATATCAGTCCCCCTGACCAACATCGCTGACAAGGGGAAACCGGGCCAAAGAAACCCAAATGAAAACTGTAATTACCTGTTTTTGAATGTTAGAAATCTGTTTTATTTTGATAATAATGGTAAAATTTTGATCTTTACTATGTACAGCTCGTATGATACTACCAGGGGAGGTAATTTCAAACGGGTCACACCATTTCCACGTTGTATGATCCACACACAGATGTAATATCTGCAAAAAAGGGAGGAGGTTTTTTACATTGATAAAACTAAACGTGTGAGATGAGAACCTTTGACCACCATTAATTTGACCTTAACAAGCTGAAGGTTCCAAATTTAAACTGACTGCGCTACAGAACCCTTTCAATAGAACCACCATTAACACCACCAAGTAACATGGCCACAGTAGGGGCTGATAACACCTTACCTGCTTCATTTTGTGTGATCTCCAGCCATACTGCTGCATCTCTCTGGGTTGAATGATCAAGTTCTCGTCTGTACCAACCTGACCAAAACGTAAAGCTTGTTGTGTATTGTTACAGATTACATAGTGACCATAAACTGGGCACGTCACTTTCTCTTCCTTACTTATTACCTGGTGAGGAGAAAAAATATCAAATTTAACAAATAAAAAATGTCCATGAACAACCAAATGAATGAAATGAATAGAGTCTGTCTCTTCTGCACCTAATGAAAAAGAAAAGAAAGAAAGAAACAACTATATTTTAACAATTTAGGTTCACAAGTCCGCCGTGACAGGGATCCTTTCTACCAGCTGGTCCTTGGCCGAACCTCTTGGCATTGATTTTTCCCTGATTATCTGTACCCATTTACTCCTGGGTGGACTGGAAGTATGAGTGAAAATGAATTATTAAAGGTCATCGAACTTTCACACACCGATCGAGATTAGAACTCACGTCAACTCGACCTTTTCCTAGGTATGAACCCAATGAACTCCCGTTAGATAAAGGTATATACATACTGAAATCCAGGCCTGTAATCCCATATTGATAGAATGAACAGCACCTTTACCCAGTCGAACTTTCATCTTCTCACCCTTCATATTCATTGTATATAACGCAGGCTGAAATAAAATAAAATGAATGGAGTTTTACATCCTAGACTGAGCCAACATGGCTCCCTACAAGGCAGGCTGAAAGACAAATTGATACAGTGAAAGAAGACTAGACTAATGTTGCAATAAACACTATACCTTTTCATTATAGAGCAGATCCAGGTCAGTCTGTAGATAAAATGGCTGTAGAATGGTAGACATGGTAAGGTATTCATTGTCTAATATATCAACCGAAATAGTACTTGTAATCTGAAATATAGACGTACCATTGACTTTATAACACATCAGTAGCAACAGACCTAGCAACAGACAAGCAACACACCTAGCCACTAGAAAATCTGACACGACCTGCATAAATGGCCATATCAAGACCCCTGGTTCAGGCTTGACAATCTACATGAACTAGAGCACAGAAGAAACTGAATTGTATTAGGAGTTTGATAAATTAAATGGCTGTAATTTAAAAGTTAACGTCACAAAATACCTGGATTGAAGACGATCGTCGCCTTCCTTCAATATGATTGGCTGTCACAGATAGATTATCCAATCGGAGTACTGCAATTTCTTGCGTTGTTACATCTTCAGGTGTAAAATAAAATGGTTTTAACTTGGATGGAACATCTACAAAAATTAATTTACACTTTTAGGGGAAATGAAAACAGAGCAAAAGAAGTGTCCTGCAGTGTGCAATTCCGAATATAGTGCGCAGGCATGTATAATGCGCACCCCTTCCTTGCCTCCGCGAAATCGGGGAAAATTCATTTACCCATGTATAGTGCGCACCCCTTTTCGCGGCAAAAACACGACTTTAAGTTGGCATTTCATAGACACCAATATCGGGAAATAGTTGTCAATACGTAAGTCACCATTCATAGATTTTTTTTATAATAAACAATGTTCCACTGCAACTTACGTTTCTACTATTTATTTTTATAATAAAATCCATTTTAATCCCGTATTTATTGCTTCTAATCTCTCGTAATGGTATTATTGAGTGTTATTTAGAAATCATGCTATTAAATTACGGTACCGAGGATGATATTCTTCTTGAAGAAAAATGTGCGATTACCCGGTAAACTTAGACGTATTGAAGAAGATATCATTGACAGTAATTCGTAGGGCTAACGGTAACTGACTTGGTGTAAGACTAATAGGCCCCATTACACTTGTAATCATAATGCGAATAATAATCATGATATTGCGTCAGTTCCTTTTGTGTGAATAGTTAATTGTGATTGTTTCGTTTGTTTAACGTAAATAAATATCATTGTCTTTCTTAATTAAGTCTTTAATCATCGCTGGAGTGACACGATTCTCTCAATAGTTTATTTTTATCGTCTGCTTTTACCCCCCCGCATAGATTTATCGACTAGTATTGCCTCTCAACGGAAATGAAAAAAAAAAATGACGTGAACCTTGTGTATCATATCTGATGAATAATTAGGAAAAAAATGGATTATATTAAAACCCAATTATTCTGGTAACCGTATTTATATTCAGGCAAGACTCGATTACGTATTGAGGCATGTCATCAAGCATGACAATCAATTGTTCCTATTTTTGGTACCTCTCGTCTTCACGATATATTTTCCATGCAAATAACACAAAAATTAAATTTAATCCTTTAAGTTTTGTTCAAATATTTAACAATAAATATTTAATTTATAAGATAATAATCATATTGTGCCGTTATTAAAATCATAATTCAATCTTTTACACAAATCAATTTTACCGAGAATGTCGATGAGGGAAGACAAAATGGCGGATCCTTAACATCAACTTGCGGCATTTTCGTTGGGAAAAAATACTCCAAATTTATTTAACCGTATATAGTGCGCACCCCCTCTTTGTTGGGCCCATTTTATGGCAAAAACCTGCGCATTATACACGGAGATATACGGGTAGCTTATTGAAATAAATTAGAAAGAACAATTTAGGTTCAAAAGGATCCTGTCTACTAGCTAGTCCTTGAGGTCAAACCTCTAGGCATTGATTGTTCTCGTTCACATCTGGGTGGATTATAGATGGTGTAAAAGCCAGGCAGTGTGCAGTGAGGGAAAGTTAAACCAAGTACCTTTGTGAGAATCTTGTAAGTGGTTTAGAAGTTGAAGTTCTAGAGAGGATATTCCGAGACACATCTGAAAAAACGGAATCAACCCAGGAATAAAACAGGAGTCTAACTTCATACACGCTACCAACGAGGAGGGCTGAATAACTGGTTCTTTACAATCACTGAAATATACATTTAAATTGGAGTTTTACATCCTACCGTTCTAAAACTTTAAAGGTTTTGGTTATGTTATTCTAGATATAATAGAAGCCTGTTTCGACTGTAGCTAATAATCCAGACTTGACTGATAATGTTTGATGGCTCATTGATGGAACTTGATTTTTTGGTAATTTAATTTTCAATTTTAATAATGCACTGACCTATACTTAATGACTGATGGAGCCTATTATCAACCGGACATTTAAGATGTACAATCAGTCATGACTGGCATATATAACCATAACAACAGCCCTGACCCAAAGACCCCTATATCCACAATGTTTAGTGGGGTGGAAATATCTATGAAACTAAAGATGCGCCGTATCGTACCTGTTACCAAGCGGAGATATTATGATTCTCCACATCTGAGATGTGATGAGGTCGGAACTGTTAGAAGCAAGGACTTGTGGGAGATCCAAGATGGAGGAGTCAGTTTCAGACAGTCGAAAATGAATGTAGTCTAAAAATTGTCGAGTAGCTGTGTCCCAATACTGTAATACACACTCAATCTGAAATTAAGATACATCAAGGGCATTAACTCTCGCTGCAACCTTCACTGGATATTAGATTGCCTGTCCTATTGGCTTGCTTTTGTCCATGTTAGCAAACTGGAATTTTTATGATTTTATGTCAGAATGTGCTCAATAACGTACCTGCAGTGTTGACCCATCCTCAAGGTTAAAGGGTAAAGGTGAAAGTTCAGCGTGACGTAGAACACGGGACTGGTGATAACACCAAGTCATGCTACTAGAGCCGTCTGCCAAGTTCCGTGAAAAGATTATCTCCCTTGGATTGGGTTGGATTTCACAGTTTTCTGTAAAATGAAAATATAGTATACTGGTTGGCACTAGATGTCGTTACTGCAAAAAAAATGTGGTCTTTTCTACTTTAGATAAACCAGGTTTCATCTAGTCAGTGATGTAGTTGGAGAGACGGACATGTGAAAAGCGTCTTGTCGTTCAGATGTGACAATAAACCAGGAGCCCAATGTGCTATACACTGTGCCTTGACAGTTGGAAATCACAAGAAAAGTAGGTTTATGCAGCTGTCCTGGCAAAAACTCCCTCATTGCAACCTGCATGGTGTAAGGACGTAAAAAAATCAAGAAAAACATTTTAAAAAATGTGTTATTACCTGGACCAAATACATATTCAAGTCCACCTGACTTAAAATCATCTTCACTAGCATCACAGATAAAACTGTCTTCTGCTACAGGACTCTTTTTACCTCCATTACTCAACTCTTCCTTACTTTTACAATTATCTCCCTTTGAAAATATAAAATCATGACTAAATTAAGGACAACAACACTTCCGCTATAATTTCCAGTTTAGAAAAGTATTTCCTCAAGGTCACGCCTTTAAAATGTCTCCTAATTTTCGCATCCTTGTGTCCTGATTCTGGTAACTAGGTCAGACACGTTCTCGTATGTTCAGAATATTTCAAAATTACCTTGAAAAACTTTTCCAAATCTTTCACAATGGCCTCGAAACACCGAAAATGTTCTTGTCCAAACTTGACGGGTATCATTCCAGTTTCCATAGCAACTAGAGTTTTAGGGATGCCTTTAGGACCACTGTGTTCCGTCCAATGAAAGATGGTTTCCAGGTTGAACGAGGTGGGGCCGATAAAAGGAAGGATGTTAGATTGAAAGTTGCTGGTCAGGAAAATATCTTTCACGTGGAACCTTCCAGTTATAGTTTCAATACCTCCTGTAATACACAACAACAGGTCATGAGGTGTACAATAGAGGGAATTTCAATGAAACGAAGTCTGGACCCTGTTAGGTCTAATTAAGTGATTTCACAATAATAGATTTAATTTGAATCAATAGTTTATTAATGACAGTACCTTGAGCATTATGGGTAAATTCTGTATCGACTCTAAAACAGGAAGTTGATATCATACAGCTAGCAGAACCGTTGTTTGGTATTGTTTCCATAGAAACAACAACTTGTTCTGTCACTACTTCAATATGATCTATCTTTGATAAAATTCCTGCAATAAAAATATCTAAAAGACTTAGACGTGGTCCTAGGAGCTGTCCCGAATAAATAGAAAAACAGGCTACACATCTTAAACTTATTCTGCAACCTGACAAATTATACACAGATATCAAACAAAATTTTTAAAATATACCTGGTGTTGATGTCACATCCGATGTAGACTGTGATATTTTCTCTGGTTGCTGGGCATCCATTTTGTTTGTAGGTGGCACTATTTCATGAATAAAATCTTGAACTTGAGTTAGTTTATATAGATCTATGTTTCCTTTCAAAGGTCTCTCAAACTTTAATACTATACATGCTACAACAGATATAAAACAAATACAATTGATAATTTAATTCCTTCAAAGACTAAATTATAGCCAGCCATTGATCTTTTCAATCAACAACAACCGCAAAATGGCGACTCGATCAACATGATCTCCATCATGTGATCAACATTCGTGCCTACTTAGAAAATAGGCTATACTGTACCTGGCTCATTTAAGAAGTCTTTTATCTGTACTGTAAAAAGACTGGGTGGTATTCCTGTTTTAATATTTGGTTGTCCAGCCCTTGTTTCTACCCAATACAAGTTAAAATCAGAACAGTCTGGTATGATCTGGCATTCACTCACTGAAACAAATGAATTGGAACTAAGTTTTATTTTATGTCTTAATGTTTTCTCACCTTAATTAAGTAATTAAGACAATTGTCCCACTAATTAGTATGCTAATGAATTAAAAGAGAGTTTTACACCCTCCTGTATTTAAATACCTAATGTTTATAATAGTATACATCGCTATAGGCAATGGGGTACACTTAAAATTTAAACGAATCAATACCTGGGATAAGACTGTGACGCTCGGAACCACGAACAATGATGTCATAGCAACTCATCTCAAACTTCTGAGTGACAGAATTACAGGAGAGGAGTGTGTGGGGTTGGGCAATGTAGATATACATAAAGGGTTGAATACACGTCGTCCCTGCTGAGATATCTTGTGTTGACCCTGAACTGTCTCGATGAACTTTCAAAAACCCAAAATTGGTGCAGGAGTCAGATGGATGGAGATACTCGCTATCTGATTGGTCTATATCACTAGAATTGGACGGCAGATTATCTTTCAGCCAATCACAGCGATTTAAATCAGTTTTAGGCAGAACTTTCTTCTCGGCGACTTTAATCTTTTCGGGATGATAATCTTCTGACAAAACATGGTGTGAATACATCGTACAGGAAATACGACCTGCCGTTAACAAGAGGTCGAAGGCCATGACCTTTGATTTAAGGTCAATATCTGAAGAAATAGAGGGAGCTGTTTTTGGTTGAAATTTGATTGGTTGACGGTCGTTTGTGACAGTAGACATGTCGCTGATGCCGCTATCGCAAGCCAAGTCACTGGTTCGTGATTTCTTATTGGTTGAAAATGGTTTTTGTGTCTGTGTTGGTGATTGGTTAATTTGAATACAGTTTGTAACAAGTCTGTTGATCAGATGAATCTGATTGGTGCTGATGTAGAGGTCAAGGTCACTTGTTACATTAACTTCCGTTGAGAAGCCACAAACTAGCATCTGAAAATAAACAATTAAAACTTTTATTTTGCTAATGGAACACCTTTTTAGTACAGTAAGGAGATTGTAAAAAGTTTTCAATCGGACGTTTGTGGTTCGTGTAATTCTACTAAAACAAAACTAAATATATATATACCAGTAATTTTAAAGAATTGGTACAATAACAAACTTTATATAAGTATCAAAGACAATGATAACATCAATTTACAACATTCTAATTTTCAATCAGACGTCTGTATTTCTCCAATCAATTTTTGAACATTGTACTTCCAAATATGGTGTTAAACTTACCCGCTGTATGACAATATCAGCCTCTCTTTTCTCGTAAACAATAGCAGGGGCAGCAACTACTCTTAAATCAAACGGTAACGTTATTGGTATCAGTTTTATTTCATCTTTTTCTTTTCTGAAAATAAATATCAATGTATTAACCTAATTATAATGCCCTCAAAAAACATGACAGGTACGAAACTGTACAAACAGTCTGAGGATGATAGCAAGTGTTTGTGGGAGGGGAGGGGGGAACATGCCCTATATTAATCAGCACCACTCTGAGGAACTAGGTTTGACGATGACCTTACAGTGAGTGTTTGGGAGGGGGGGGGGACCACTCTGAGGAACTAGGTTTGACAATGGCCTTACAGTGAGTGTTTGAGAAGGGGGAACATGGTCCTATCTAACATTTAGCCCACGGTGGCAATAATTCAAATGAAATGAAAAAAATGGGAAGAATCAATTACATATGTATTAGATGGACAGATCTACGTTCCAACGATCAAGTACATGTGTATCAGATGGACAGATCTACGTTCCAACGATCAAGTACATATGTATTAGATGGACAGATCTACGTTCCAACGATCAAGTACATGTGTATCAGATGGACAGATCTACGTTCCAACGATCAAGTACATGACCGCAAACAAATACACATACTTACTGTTGTAAAGATAAAACTGTGTTCCATTCTAACGCAGGCATCTGTATACTGGGGAAATCAGGATGGTTTTTATTCTCATGTTTAATCGACTTCATAAAATCATTCCAATAACCTACAACACAGACAAAAAACAGATGGAATTGATATCAATTTGACAACCTGGGACCTCATTCTTGAAAAACTTAAGATGATTTAAGCGTTCCATCTGATTAGTCCATCACTAAAATTGATTTTAAATTTGGATTTATTATCCAAGATGGCAGATTACTGGATTTCTTCAGATCTGACCTTGATTTAAGTTATGTGTTCCAGAATAAGGGCTTGGATCTATAGCTTTTGGTTAATTTATTACAAATACTAAAATTCAACGTACCAGTACAAAGAGTAAGGCCTTTTATATCCATCTGATACTGCCGATCTTCTACAGACGCTCCTGGAAACTGAGTCAGCCCCGCAGCAAGGGCACGATGATACAGCTCTCTTTTCATTGGATAACGAGGCAATGGATTGTCAGCTTGTGGATTGATATCAACTGAATTTAACTGAATGATTAAAGTATCGTGGTCTATTGTTGAGCGAGTTTCAGGAACATCAGAGTTATCCCCCTTGTCTTCGGTTTCCGGCAGAAATATACGAACACTACTAAGGTTTATGTATAACAATGGAACAGTATGAGCAGAAACAATTGGAATGTTAGAGTCGGCCATATTGGAAATTTTCTTTCGAACAGACGGCGGTTCACGATTGGTCCAATTGGATGCAAAAACAGCCAATAAGGACTGGATAACAGGTGGATATATGATGACATCACATGGTTCAACTTTTAAACATATTTCGGAAATATATTTATGAAAATATAGTTCACATTGTCCAGTGACATTGTCAATGTCCGTCAATCCCGGAACTACATCCATGCTACGCTTTTTCATCCGTTTAGTCGTATTCTTACACAAGGCTCGTGTAAAAGTGAGAAAAAGAAATCCCTGTGTTTGTTCTCTGGTGGAAGGATCTTGAGAAGGAAAGAGTGATTTGGTCGGCATCGCGTGAGATTCATGGTTCCAGAATTTATTAGAAACAATATGGACGTCTCTTGTTATTTCTTTCATACTGGATATTAGAATACCTTCACAAGCCCCTTTCTTCCAGTCCTTTTCTTCTAGTCTGAAAAACATTAAATTCGTCAACTAATAAATATTGAAACTCAATAAAATTCTATGGGAACAAAATGTGGCTTTGTTTGAAAATTGAAAAGAGTTGATTGTCATCATTATTTTAAATTATTCTTGTTCTGCAGAAAATTTTTTAAAATACTCGCTTCAAGGCAATCGAGAAATCAGAAAATAGATGGCATCTTATGTAGCTGTTTCGGAAATATTACTCATTGCATACTGAGACAGGACGTCAATCAGTCAATTAGTCAATTAGTCTATCAGTCAATCAGTCAATCAGCCAATCAGCAAAACAAGTAGGAAACAGTCTGTGATGTCATCAACTTACAGTTTTTGATAGCTGTTGATATTAAACCTAGCCAAGTTTAATTTGACTTTACTGTAAACAGCCTGGATATCAATAGATGTAGATAAATCGTCCAGACATAACTTCATACAGTTCTCTGTAATAAAAAAAAAAAAAAATGAATGAAATGAAATGAGTTTTACGTCCCACTCATCTTCACCTTATGGTCTGATGAAGACAGGCAACGCCATGCAGTGTGTGTAAAGGAAATTTTACCAAACAGTGGCATAATAGTACTGTTTTTTGCAATTTCTAACTGTCAAGGGATCTTTAATATGTACAGCCTGTAACCCACAAGCCCTTGGTTAATTGTCCCCAAAAAATGTTATTACTGCAGTTTCACATAGTAACACTTACCAATATTTGACAGACCGGAGTAAAACTTCACGGTAATTTTTGGTAAAACTATCATCGTCCACATAGTAAGCTGTAAACCTTCAGAATTTCCTGTTTCGTTATTTTCATGAATGGGACTCTCGTTCTGCGACGCTTCTTCCGAAACTTCCTGTACGCCTTCTTCATCTATAGATATACCACTTTCTACCTTCTCTTGTGAAGAGTTCAGCTTGGTTTCCTTGGTAACCTTAGCCTCAGATATTAAGTTGTCTATGCAGTATTGTGCCAGTTTAAGTGAGCTGTTGACTAAGGTCGTAACTTGTTGAGATAAGATTAAACCGAGTTCAATCTAAAATGAAAACAAACCAAAAAAAATTAAAAATTGAACAGCAGAAAGGTAAAGAAACGTCTAAAAAATGTGCACTGAGAGGCATTCAAGAGCCCAGGAAATAGATAGTAATGTAAAAACAAGTACAAAAGAAAGAAAGAAAGATGATGTTCGATGAGTTTTATCATTAACGATCATACCTGTTCCTGAGAAACAGCAACTGTCAGTGGCTCAAAATTGACCAATAGATTGAGGCCGAGACTAGATATATGTTGAGAGGTAGGCGGAGTATATTTACACGACACTGCTATCGTAGATTTCACGTCTAATGGTTTTAATAAGGGCAGACATTTTTGGTTGTCATGGATACTGTATATGGTAAACTTTGAAAGATTTAGATTCCATGGTAACTTCTCTCCTAATGGTCAAAAATATACAAAATATTAACAAAACCTACAACCACCAATTTCTAGATATACCGGTAATATTGCATATGACATCATGTTAAGATTTCAACACCTTTATCAACTGTGCTACAACCTGCTTTCTAATGACTTCATGATGATGTACCATAATCTCTTGAAGAGGAATCAGCTCAAAGTATGGATGCCAACTAGGAAACAAAAGGTGCTTAATTTCAGCTACAGATAGCTCTTTTCAGTTGCAAAAATTGGGGTGATGTTTGCATACAATTTCACTATATAAAGAAATAGCTGCAGATACACATGTAGTGTAGAGATGTCAATCAAAGAGGCTTACCAATCAAGGAACCTTCTAAAGACTGTATAGGAATCTCCTGTAGAGCTGATATTTGTTTGATATCAGAGCTGTGAATCGTGACGGCCGGTAGATTAATCACCACCAGGTGGCGCAAGGTGTTGTTTAATAAGGCCATGTTGATATTTTGAGTAATGTCCATACTGGGGTCGCGGAGAGTAAACGTTTCTGATGATGTATAGATACAACTGTTCTTTAATTCCACCTGGAAACCAAAAAACATGTGATATTTATTTACTTTCCCTGACTGCTGTTTAATTAACACCCTTCTTCAATGAACTCTTCCATCTTCCACTTACACATTCTCATAATTTGGTTTGTTGGAAGAGCTCATTTTGAAAATATGGGGAATTTATTTTTTGATTGTAATCAAACCTTCATTCCCTTTGCATTAGCTTTTATCGTTTTTTTAACCACTGCAGTAAGGGTAGAACATTCGTGACCTCATAACCTATTGACCTCTGCTTTAACCAATTAAATTAAACACTCCCAGGATTATTATTTCTGATTGGTTAACAAGCCTGACCTTGTGACCTTGGTAGTAAATAGCGAGTACTAATTACCTGTACATTTAACATTCTAATTAATGGATACCAATTAGCAATCACTGACTTGTTTTCAGGGCGCTCACAGTCACCAGCAGCTTCTACAACCGAGCTTAGAGCATTCGGTGACATGATTTGAGACTGAGACTGTGTCTGAGGTCGTGAACTGGTAGGGTGAGTCACAGAACTACTAGAATGTAGTGATACTGAAATACAAACAGACCCAGAATTACATCAGGTGTGTCTACTGCACTAATGCAATAAGGAATATAAAATGCAATGTGCAATGAAGGAACATTTTGCCAGGACAAATCATTATAAAACTTTTTTTTAATTTTCCAGCCTTTATGAAGTCTAAACAAATTCCCAATTAGATGAAGTGCACCAACACTCAAGGAACTAATGAACACATGCATTGTGCAATAGGGGAAAATTTGCCAAGATAACAGCATAAGCAATCTCATTTACAATTCACAGCTTCAGAGGAAACTTTGTACCATGTATAGGATCAATGTTCACCTTGAGAGATATTCTGGAGTGGTGAAGCTGCATGTGCTAGAGCCATATCCACAGTAATCTCCTTCTGTTTTACAGCAGATGGTTGAAGTCTAGGAGTGTAGTGGAACCAGGTGTTTAGCTTGGGATCCAAGTAGCCAGTTAAACCTTCTAATCCTATCAGTAACACTGCAGGCGCTGGAAGCAGAACAAGATCATTAACAGAAATACATTACAGTTATTCTGAGTAATGGTATAAGGGAGATAACTCTTGTTTGGAATTAATTTAAGACTACAGACTACAATTACCTTCTGTAATATCTGTATTATGAGGTATCTGTACAGTGAACACTAGACAGTCTGTTTTAATATCTTCTAGGTGTAGTTTCTCTCTGACCAGGGTGTTTGGTAACTCTAAATCTCTTGTATCACTCGGACCATATAGAATGGGCATTACTCGGGTACTTTTTGCTTCTGAAAAGGAGATGTAATGGTGTCAAGTGTTAAAACATAACAACTTAGGTTCACAGGGATCTGATCCTTGACCAAACTTCTTGGCATTGATTTTACAAGAATAACAACTTAGGTTCACAAGGATCCTTTCTACCAGCTGATCCTGACCAAACTTCTTGGCATTGATTTTACAAGAATAACAACTTAGGTTCACAAGGATCCTTTCTACCAGCTGGTCCTTGACCAAACTTCTTGGCATTGATTTTACAAGAATAACAACTTAGGTTCACAAGGATCCTTTCTACCAGCTGGTCCTTGATCAAACTTATTGGCATTAATTTTACAAGAATAACAACTTAGGTTCACAAGGATCCTTTCTACCAGCTGGTTATTGTTTAAATCTCTTGGTATTAATTTTACAAGGATAAGAACTTAGGTTCACAAGGATCCTTTCTACCAGCTGGTCATTGGCGAAACCTCTTGGAATTCACCTAACAACCATGCTATAGTAGAATAAAGAGTAAAGAGTAAAGCGTGAACTGTGAACCTACCTTTAGAATACAGCAACAGTTGAAGTGATGTCAAGTTACCAGTATAAGATGAAACTAGAGATGTTGTACAAGACTTTAATTCTACCCCCGTAATCACCAGATCTAACACCGGCATGGACGTTCCTTGTAACTCTATAATATTACAGATAATATAAATATAACTCAATATAATTAAATACAGAGAGCTGTAGTGGCTCAGTGAGTTAGTTGTTTGCTCACTAACCTGAAGGTCCAGGTTTCAATCCTAGTATAGGTTGAGATAATACTTCAACCCTGTCAGCAGAGAGCTGTGGTGGCTCAGTGAGTTAGTTGTTTGCTCACTAACCTGAAGGTCCAGGGTTCAATCCTAGTATAGGTTGAGATAATACTTCAACCCTGTCAGCAGAGAGATGTGGTGACTCAGTGAGTTAGTTGTTTGCTCACTAACCTGAAGGTCCAGGGTTCAATCCTAGTATAGGTTGAGATAATATTTCAACACTCAGTGAACGCAATTACCGTTAAAAAGATTGGCAGAAGTTGGTTGGTGTGAAATAAAAAAGGTCCATAATCCATCATGTCTTTCAATGGTTATGTAAAATGTAAAGGTTGTTACCGTTGCTAGGGAAAATATCGTCACATAAACTGTCGTCAGTGTATCTAGTCAGATCTGGCTTCATCTGGATCCAACTGGATGCCATTCTCATCAACAACAACACACATGGCTTAGTAACACTGACAGAAAGCTGAGGAAGCTCGTACATAGACTCAGAATGAGGCAGACTTGAACTATTCCTGAAATAACAATAGGTCAAGGTCATGAATAAGATGTCAAGGTCAAAGGTCAAACGTAGAATCAAATTTAAGTGTAAAGAAAAACAAACACATGCCAAAATAACTGCAGTAACAATTCCATTTCTAGGCATTTACTGGAATCTACGAATCATTAGGGACAACACTTACCAATGCTGAGGTGACACCAACTCTCGAAAGTAAATGACGCCATTACAAGGGGGGACAACTGTATGTAAATGTGAAGACGTCCCATCTCCAGAAATCTTCTGTAATCCTCCATGTAAATCTAAAACCTGTCAGACAAGAAACATAATCAAATCAGCAACTGATTGGACCAATATATATAGTGTAATGTGCCATTAGTTCCCATGTATTAAAGAAGTGTGTTATATATAGGTTATGTACCCATGTATTAAAGAAGTGTGTTATATATAGGTTATGTACCCATGTAATAAAGAAGTGTGTATTTATCCTATAATTATTATCTTATGTTATATATGTGCTACTCGCTTCTAAATGTCAATTCAAAAATTTATATTTTCAACATCCTGTTTTCTAACAATAAAACTCAGTAGTAGTACACCATACAACTATATACTGTTATTTACTGTGTTCTCTACCATCCAGTAATATATAACTTGATAACCAAGATAACTATATATATATACCTTTAACTGAGTATGTGAGTGACAGTGGTATAACAAATTACTGGATGGTCCAGCAATATTACTGACTAACTTTACTAGTTTTTTAGGATACATGGGTGTAGTAGTCTGGAAGTCAAACCGGGTAGCTGCTACCTTTACAGCTGGTAGAGGGTACGTCTTCAGATCTCTTGTACTGCTCTTGGTATCCTGCAAGTAAGAGATCTTTGATAATTAATGCCATATTTAGGCTCACAGAATTGTCAAGGTTACGCTCACAGGTAATTCTTTCTCACTGTGAAATAAGAGGTCAAATGGAGGTCAAAAGGTTGACAAAAACTTTACCTTAGTTTTTCTGTTTGACTTATTACTCTTCTTGCTCCCGTCCCATTTCTCATGTTCAGGAGGTAGGGCTATGATGATTGGTTGAAGTAAGGTCACATGACATGAACGCGTGGGTATAAATTCTTCCAATGATTGAATCTGGTCTTCCGTTAATTTATTTTTATCTCCTTCATCTTCAACTGAAAAAAAAAACAGGGAAATTCTTTTGAGCTCTAATTTCTGACTACCATTTTGATATTATGGCATTGTAATATTTTATCTTATCGATATCAGGGGTCAAAGGGAAAATATATAAAGACTTACCAAATATGGGCGTGTTATATGGTAAATATTGGTGATTATTAGCACAATGTATGACTTTCTGTACTCGATGTAGAAAAGTTGATGTTAAATTGACATGGAGAAATCCAAACAGAAATCTCATCACCGCGTGCTCTCGGTGAAAAATTCCATCACCTTCGCTAGTTAAAGACGACTTGCTACCAGTAGCTGAAAACAAAAAATATGTTGATTGAATGGAAAAAGTCACTTCACTTATAATTCCAGTCCACCAGCGGTAAATGGGTAGGGATAACCCGGGAAAGATCAATGCCAAGAGATTTGACAAAGAACATAGCGGTACAAATGATCAGTGTCCCTGATACACATAATTCATAAAACAATCAAAAAAACTCATTTCAATCCCTTAAAGTTTTGAAAAACTGACCAAACATACTTACTGCCAATCTTACATTCGTCGTTCTGCCAGGAATAAATATGATCAAACCAAAAAGCACCGTATCTCTGCATGGCATATGATTCCGTCACGTTCTCCAAGTGGCTGTCGTCAGTGGTGTGGTACTCGCCCAGTTGACCTTGACATTCACGAGAATAATCGTCAAACAAAGAATGACTGATATAATTTAAACCTGTTTTATTGGACAGCTTATCTCCCCCTTTTAACATCGTTGATGACTGAAATATTCAGAAAAAAACATTCGCAATTTGTTTAACCAATCATACTTTAGTCTCCAATACAACAAACTTCAACTTTAGTTAAGCTAATCAGTAATATTGTTCGCAGTTGACTCTGTAAATTTAAAATTCTCCATGTTTGAAAATTACAATGAAGAGTTGTCATTTCTTGAGACCCTATCCTGGATTTATCTTGGGACCCACGGCCGCCATATACATGACGTAACCAAGGAAATGACATCATGTATATACCTTTGGTGCAGCATCAATAATATAGATAAGGTTTTGGAATACAAGTGTTGTAAAAATACAGTTATATAATATTCACTCACTCTATTATCATTGGCATCTTTTTCTCCACAAGCACAAGGTCCTTCTGTTCTTAGTTTGATACACGTCACTCCAACTTGAGCATTGACAAAGGTTATTGACTGTATCAGGATTTCTGATGCTAGACCCTCCACTTCCAGGAATAAGAACGGATTAAACTGAAGTCTGCTGGAGGAACTGGCATGCAAGGAAGAATCTTTCACTCTGTCAGTAAGCTGAAAACATGAATAGAATAGAATGTCTGCTGAAATAAGCTTAGTGTCCTTTTTGATTGGGCAAACGAGGGAGAGAAATCACCAAGCAGTGTGCAGTAAGGTAAATTTGGCCAGGACAAGTCCATCATTTCCATCTTGCGAGATCGGGGAAATTGGGAATAATATTATGCCAGTGTTGAATCCTGTAGCTTCAGGGTAGTAAACAAGCTTCAAACTCAATAAGCACCCTAACTGAAACAGCCATGATTCAATTGACTATACCTTAAAGAGTAGGGTTGCCTTGTGTATATAGAAGCCTATAGAGATAATAGGTTTGATATCTTTCACATTAGCTAGAGTGTCTCCCCCTGTAGTCTCCTCATCCTCTTCTGAATATATCCAGGACATGGCCCAACTGCCCCACCCCACCTCATCTTCAGGCCGACCTCTATTTCTTTTTCTAAGTTCTCATCTATAATAGAAATAGTGATAATGAAATGAAATGAGTCCTACTATTCTTAATTTTATGGGCTAATGAAGATGGGCAACGTCATGCTGTGTGCTATGAGGGAAATTTTACCAGGACAGCGGCATTAGTCTGCTCTTTTTAGATTTCCAACTGTTGAGGGATCTTTAACGTGCACAGCCTGTAGCTGATAGGAAAGTGTAGAATCATGTTAAATACAATATGAACATATAGAAGAATAAGAAAATGTAAACAAACCAATTGTGGTTCTATTAACTTCCTGGGTATTAGGTTCTGTTTCGTCAACCTCTCGTACATTGATAACACCAAAATACAGGGCAATACACATTTCAATCAGTCTAATAAACATTGGGAGCTGAGTGTCATTAAACGTTACGTTCAGCTCTTCACAGAATAAGTTAAATCTAGTCACTTTAGGAATTTTAGCAGTGATGCTTTCGTAGGTCATCAAAATTCTACAAGAAACGGAACATTTATACAACAAAGGTTCCTGATATTCTTGTATTTTCCCACTGGCGTCAGATTTGTCCAAACAAACAGTTAAATCGCAGAAATTGATAACTTTTCTGAGAGTTGATTCTGGAGGACCGAAGTCTACAAAAGCTCTATTCCAGTTTAAATCTACAGCGTAACATTCAGCTGATTTCACGTTTAACGATAATACGATATCATCTTCTACAAACTTAACGATTAAATTATTTATCACTATGGCAACATTATTGATAACGCGGTTAACAATGCCTTGAATGTATCCCGGAGGCAATTCTTCCGTGTCCTGCTTTTTCAATTTGGCCTTCACCTTACTTGCCTGTAACTGTTTTTGAGAAATATCACCTGACGTACTGCTGGAAGTTTCTTCGTATGCCGTATCACGAACTTTCAAAATACACTCGATAGTATTGATAGTTATAACCACGGGTTCCGACCCGAGTTTCGTCCATGGCACGTGAATTCGCAGCTCGTGAATCCTCCCACTTTTAAATGTTACAGGTATCTGAAGTAATTTTTCAAAAAAGTCCAAGCGAAGTTCCAAATTATTCAAGACCACATCTCCACCCCATAAACTCAGCTGAAAATCTTCGTGTCGCAGTTTGACATATTTATCCACATACCCCATCAACAGTGGGGTGATGTAGGATTCAATTTTAAACATGATGTCTTCCTTTAAACTTTAAATAAAACCATTATATTCTAGGTTCATGGCAGTCATAGTCTAACTAAAATAGAAAATTTTGTTTGTTATGAGGTGTTATGTTATTGTGTTAGTTTATGCTTTTCTCCTGTTCATTCAAGACTTCAAATCTGAAAATGATAATCTTATTGGATCAATTCGCCAATCTCCAATTGCTCATTCAACAAACTTTTATTTAAGAGAGGAAAAATTAAATTTCGTCCATGACTGATTGAATTTTTAAAGCAAACCAGGATCAAGTTATAAAATTATTGATTTAACAGAAGATTGTCCAACAGCGGTTTTTGACAACTGGTCAAACGGAATGACAATAGCAACACTATGCAGATTGATGAAAAAAGATCTTGTCAGGGAAGCATGAGCAATAATATAATAAAATAAGAAATAGAAAAATTACCTGATGTCTTCTGCCAACTCACAGTCGCCATATTTGTTAGTCGCGAGTAGGCAAACTCTTTTGAACTATTCCTTCAGAATCATTGCGGTTTAAGATACGGGCTTTGTTCCAGACAAATTCTGGCTTGGTTCTATTTTCAATTTTGAATATTGGAAGACATGCTCAGAACCTTTATGACAAAAGTTTGAGCTATATTGGCAAAAGAGGAACGCAAATTCTGATATGCTAGAGACAGAGTTAGAAGCGAGTATAAAAGAAAGATAACTCTTGCTAAAATGTATGTATGTTAAATATTATCTGTTTATCTGTAGTCTGTAGCTTTATACAATGCGCTTTAATGCTTGTGGGTTAATTGTTTCTTAAGACTTAATTTTGGTCTAGATACAAGACTACAGTTCATAATCCGCTTTGTGGAGTAAAGATAGGTAACTCTATATGAATGACAAATTTACGAAAGCAGAGGCACTGATATAAGGGTGATAGGTATATAAAAAAAAACACAAAACAAAAGATATATTTATTATTTTATAATATCACTTGAATAAAACAATTAACCCATAAATGTACTATTTTCTATTTTCCTTACAAAACCAAATCGCATATTTCAGCGCTAGGATATCCAAGGGACAAGGGTCTACTATCTACTAACACTGTTTCTAGGATATCCAAGGGTCTTAACTTCTAACACTGTTTCTAGGATATCCTAGGGTCTTAACTTCTAACACTGTTTCTAAGATATCCTAGGGTCTTAACTTCTAACACTGTTTCTAGGATATCCTAGGGTCTTAACTTCTAACACTGTTTCTAAGATATCCTAGGGTCTTAACTTCTAACACTGTTTCTAGGATATCCTAGGGTCTTAACTTCTAACACTGTTTCTAGGATATCCATAAGGTCTTAACTTGTAACACTGTTTCTAGGATATCCTAGGTCTTAACTTGTAACACTGTTTCTAGGATATCCTAGTCTTAACTTGTAACACTGTTTCTAGGATATCCTAGGGTCTTAACTTCTAACACTGTTTCTAGGTTTACTGATGAAGGTCACTTATTGGATATCAGATTCTGGTTCACTTTTAAATAGTCTTAATAGTACCAATCAATGTAGCATCTGCCTCTAGAATAGTCACATGTCGGTCTGACCCTAAAAACTTGGCCGTCATTTCCAAATCATTGATTCTAACCTTCACTGTTTTACCTAAACTATAGTTTTCCATGCTGTAAAAGAAAGAAAATAATATTAAACATACCGGTAGGCCTACTAAACTCAAGACTTCACAAACTTCCTTAGGGGCATCAGAACTTTGGTGACAAGACAGACAAAATGAAATGAATGGAGTTTTACTTCCTATGGGCTAATGATGACGGGCAACGCCATGCAGTGTACTATGAGGGAAATTTTGCCAGGACAGCGTCATTAGCCTGCTCTTCCCATCCGAACGACTTAATAGACAGACTGTATTATATTGACCTGGAAAGCCAAGACTAATGATTGTGTGTTAAACTGCTTTTATATCAAGTCTATTGTATGCTATATATAAGTTAGGAAGATGCAAACAGTTTAACTGTGCCTCAGAATTCCTCATTATAATGGTAGGATGGGAGAGAACTGAATATATTACTCTGTTTTTCCTACTGCAGGTTTTTTACAAACACAATGAAATTTGCCTCCAAAATCAATGTACAAATCATCTTCAATGACGTTGAAAATTTCTCCACTGACAATCTTTGACTTGTACGAACCAAGCTGCATCAATTTCGAATTTCTCAATAATGTGGCAAAGCTCTCAGTATCCTCTTCTACGATAGGAAAAACATATTCATCAGGCTCATCTTCAATAGACTCATCTTCAACAGGCTCAGCTTCAACAATATTTTCTTTTTCTGCTTCCTTGTCAACAAAATACACAAAGCTCTTCTGAGGTTCTGGCTGGGGACGGGCAGATACCTGGGAAGGTGTTTCTTCAATAATTGTGTCTGGTTTCTCTCTAATCGATAAGTTCAAATAATCCAACACTGCCTTTTCCTTCTTCAGAGGTTTTGATTCGAGTTCTGGCTTGATTTTAGATGTCGATGACGACTGAATCATTCTGCTAAGGATAGAAGCTTTCATCGTTTTATAGCTGGACTCCTCATCATGGGGGTCTGATGCTGAAGATTTCGGTTTCTTAAATTTTGAAAGGATGTTCTCCAAATCCACTGGAGTATTCGCCGACTTCTGTCCGTCTTTGGTCTTGGCGAAATGTTCACTTCCATATTTCGGCAATTTCTTTCCTTTGCCACTTTTTGAGGAATAGGAATATAAGAAATGATTTTTGAAATTTAATTTTCTTAAGAAATTTCCACGACTAGCTAACATGGTGGCTGCCATGATGGTTTAAGAAACCAATCATATCGTTTGTTACAAATATCCCCATAAAACATTATTTCTGATTGGTTGAGATTTTTACTTGGTACCTTTTTAGATTTCTAATTTTAAAGAGCACGTTACTAATTTATATTAAAATTTTTCACTCAGAATTTAAATTATGGCTTCTGCTTCTAATTCAGCAAACCTTGTTGAATTTTTCAGTTTGGTTGGTCAGTTAAAGGTGCGTTTCAGTGGACAAAACGATCAACGATGACATGCAACAATTATGATTTGTGGAAGTTGATGGAAAGGGAGGGGATGGGGGGGGGGGATATAAAGCTTAGAATTAAACTGTACGTTAGGGTCACGAATTTGTCTTTCCCAATTTATAATTTCTTTGAAAAATATTTCAGAGAGTGAAGCGAACAGGCTGGGTGAGAAACCATATTACTGATCCAGAAAGTGTGGCAGATCACATGTATCGAATGGCAGTGATGGCCTTATTTATTTCCCCAGATACAGCTGTAAATAGAGACAGGTAGATCTTTATCGTCTTCATAATGTCAAGATATTACAAACTTCGTCTATTTGTCTTATACCTTGACTGCAATAGCCATCTTTCTTATCTGGGTGTATGTGCCGATGTGAAATCCCATCAAATCACTGCATTCCATGATATCAGGAAAGTGGATGGGAGTTCGCAATAGCGTGATATTGTGAAGCTGAGAGAATAATATTTATTAAGTGTGTCCAGGTGTTTGGAAGGGACAATAAACTGAGCCCCCTCTGTTCTACAGACAGTGCTTGTAAAATAGGCCTGTCGTTTGCAAAATTGCCCTCATTGGTTTCTGTATGTTCTCATGAACAATTTTTGTTATTTTAGGTGTATTAAGATGTGTTTAGTTCACGATATGGCAGAGTGTATAGTAGGGGACATAACTCCGTTTGACGGGATCACTAAAGAGGAGAAGAATAAACGAGAAGAGGTACACTGAAAATTTTTATCTAGCGTTATAGAGCGAGCCAAATTTATTTCTTTATTATGTTGATTTATTGCCCTCCATAGCTCAACAAACCAAGAAAACATGGCTTTAGTACGAAAGGAAGATTCATTTACTTTGCGAAAATACCACGTGCTAATTTAATTTAATCAAGGGACATAACTCTATCATACTTTCAGACAGCCATTCATTATATTTGTGGTCTGATTCCTGAGAAAATCGGTCAAGAAATACTTTCTCTATGGCAGGTAAAGTTACCGACGTTCTGAAAACTAATTTCGAATTATCTGGCGTTCATGTCATGATGTAACTTAAATGATGAGAAGTTTTACTGTTCTGTAACTTATTGGCTAATGAATTTTGACTTATTGGCTAATGAATTTTGACAGGACAGTCACATTTGCCTACTTGTATTTCATTTCCAATTGTCCAATGTAGCACACATGGCCTTAGTTTTTGTCCCATATGAACAAAAATAGATCGGAATATGCACAGCTTGTAGCATTTAACTAGTGTCTAGAGAAAGGATATGTTCCAAATTGATAAAATTTCTTCACGTTGTTTGATTTTAGGAGTACGAATCCGGTACAACACCAGAATCTATATTTGTAAAAGATCTTGATAAATATGATATGATCCAACAAGCTCACGAATATGAACAGATAGAAAATAAACCTCATAGTTTACAGGAGTTTTTTTCTTCAACTCAAGGTAAGATATTAACCTTATTTTATCATATCACATATTCTGATAACAGGGGAAAAAATTATATATATACTATTGTCCTGTTGTATTAAATTATATCATAAATTCTTATAACAGGGGAAACAATTATATATATACTATTGTCCTGTTGTATTAAATTATATCATAAATTCTTATAACAGGGGAAACAATTATATATATACTATTGTCCTGTTGTCTAATGTTAATTATATCATAAATTCTTATAACAGGGGAAAACAATTATATATATACTATTGTCCTGTTGTATTAAATTATATCATAAATTCTTATAACAGGGGAAAACAATTATATATATACTATTGTCCTGTTGTATTAAATTATATCATAAATTCTTATAACAGGGGAAAACAATTATATATATACTATTGTCCTGTTGTATTAAATTATATCATAAATTTTTATAACAGGGGAAACAATTATATATATATACTATTGTCCTGTTGTCTAATGTTAATTATATCATAAATTCCTATAACAGGGGAACAATTATATATATACTATTGTCCTGTTGTTTAATGTTTTAAATTATATCATAAATTCCACAGGGGGAATATACTAAATATACTATTGTCCTGTTTTCTGCTAAATGCCTTACCCAGAATGACTTAATTTTCAGAGAAAACAGTTTTACATACTCCTAAATATCAGACTTAAGCAGTTTTTCACCTTTAAACTATTTAATTAACGTAGATTATGATCCTTTACCTTACAGGTCAGTTTAAAACAGAACAAGTTCAATCCTGGGTAAAAAGTTTACAAGAAGTTAGAAGTAACACCATCTCGAAATCAGAAGATAAAACCACGTAGCACGCCAATATTTGTAAGATTTAGGAAATGGTTTGGTTCGGAAGTTAGAAACAGGGAGAAAATATTCTATTTGCTCAGAGATTAACGGTACCAATAGGGAATTACTAACCTTATGGAAGGTCTACTGTCCAGGGTCAGGTTAAAAAATAGCGTCTGATTTGAGAGGGCACACCAAAAGGAAAAGTTCGAAAAAATAAAAGATTGATTTGGATCATTTAGGCACAAATTTTAGGCCGAATTCATATAAATATAAAAAATAAAACTTGTTAGAAATTGAAGAGGGGGTACATATCTGTCAAATGTTTGATATATTTGAAGAGTCTTTCAATGAATAAGGACATAAATCAGGGCAATATAAACTTAGTCAAAATAATTTTATTTTAATTTTTCAATCAAACCTTGATATTATAAGCAGGGCCAGTGTTTTCTGTGTATTAACCAGTCATGCATGACTGTGTTGTGAAAATGACCGGCTTTAATAATCTTCTGCATCATCAAGAGCCACAGATTTGATTATCAATTTGCCACAATGTGATATAGAATAAACATTTTTAAAAAATAATTCCTTATGTTTGTTATAAAATAGATATTATCTTCAATAATTAAACATTGCCCTCAACCAGCCCTAATTAGGGGGTAGGGCCTTGCTATTAGACCATCATGATGCTGACATACCCTAAAAAAGACTTTCAACTTTTTGTGTCCCTTTCACCAATCCCTACCCGAAGGACAAGTTCGCTCTGATTATGGAATTGAACTCAAATATATATTATATGTTCATTTCCCTTCCCCCTCATGTTCATTTCCCCTCCCCTCATCTAGATCATCATCATCATCATTTTCACTTTCCTCTGAATCTGACATCTCAACCTTCATCTGTTCTGACTTAGATAAATTGAAATAGTAATCGAAAGAAAATTGTTTCTTGTTGTGTCTATTTTCCATGGTTAAATTGGCTTCGTTCGTTTCTTTTTCATATCTCCGTAACTACAACAATAAATAGTGCTATATTAATTTACATAATTCTATAAAACTCTATTAGGTTTAATAAATATTATATTGAAAAGGAGTTGGTCGGATGGAATAATAAACCGAGGAAGGCTGTGCACATTAAAGATCCCTTGACAGTTAAAAATAGCAAAAAAGAGTACGCTAATGACGATGTCTTGGCAAAATTTCTCTCATTGCACACTGCATGGTGTTGCCTGTCTTTATTTGCCCATTAGGTGCAGCAGAGTAGGAAGTAAAACTCCATTCATTTCATTCTGTCTTTATTTGACCATTAGGTGCAGAAGAGTAGGACGTAAAACTCCATTCATTTCATTCTGTCTTTATTTGCCCATTAGGTGCAGCAGAGTAGGACGTAAAACTCCATTCATTTCATGTTTTAACATTGAAAAGGATTATCAGTTTTTAACAATGAGAGTAGTAAAAAGGAAACTACCTGAGATAGAAAGTCGACCCCCATTCCTTGTACGTCCCAGCCAGTGATATTGTTAAATAATTCTTCAGGGGAAGTAACTCCTACTACACCTTCCTTTTTAAAATACTGTAATACAAACAACAGATCAGTTAGATTCAGGTCCTGTCTCTAATTAACATAGACCAACAAATGGACATTGGTATTCGATTAATAGAATATTAGGGATTTTTGATTACTCAAGACATCAATGTCACAAGTAATTCATCGTACATTTTCAATCGTAAACTAATTTTACAGACGTACACTTCGTGGCTGGCATTGTACAAATATATATTACTTATGTACAACATTAGGACATAAGCTTACCTTGGTAATATTACTACAGTCTCTATACAGAAATTCATTGGCTCGGGGGTGGGTCAGGTCTACAGCCTGTCCCACATCAATAACCCACACCTTACCCTCGTGCCACAATAGGTTAAACTCTGAGAGATCAGCATGAACTAGACAACATTCCTTCTGTAACTTCATCATTATCTATTGAATATCAATTAGAACATACAATTAGTCTATGAATCTTATTGGGCAAGTAAATTTTGTCAATTGTTTCAAAAGTGAAAATTGAGTATCAGCTTCAAAACAGGGGGCTTGTTCTCAAATCACAAGACATTATTATGGTATAACACATTTCTTTTATAAAGTTACGCACAACTTAACATTTCAACACAGTTTACATTTGACATCATTCTTTCGTGTAAATTTTGTTGACACGTTACGTGTTTTGTTACCTTATTAAAGAAGTGTGATATACCATAATATTATCTTGTGTTATGTGTTTTATACACCTCCCTTCTAAACATCATACCAGTCTTATAATAGAGTTACAGAGTTCAAAGTTCAACAAGAAATGAATGATTAATTAAAGGAACAATTACCTGTAAGGTCTGTTCATAAGCATCTTGTATATCAACAGTCGACAGTTTGACATCCTTTAACTTCGGGGCAGGATGGGTCGCGTTTCCTATAAAACTCATAACTAATAGATGTTTCTTGATGGCCACTACTGTCGGACATGGCATGTTGAATTTCTTCATTCTAAAATTATACAGTAAAAAATATGTTAAAATATGTTGGCAAGGGAATCTGCTCCTGCAGTGTGCCATGAGGAAAATTTTGCCAGGACATCAGAATTAGCCTACTCCTTTTTTGATTTCAACTTTCAAGTTATGTTTAACATACAAAAACTGTAGCACAAGGTTTATTGTCCCATCCGAACAAAAATTGACCTTCGGAAGATATTAGAAAAATTCAGGGGAGAAAATCCTTACCTGTTAAGGTTAGCCACTTCTTTTTCAGCCCAAATTCTGAGTATTTTTCTAGGGTTGAGTTTTTTATAATCATCGCGTAAAAAACGATGATCTCCTACGATATACTGCTGACGATTTTTAAACTCGTTTAAACTGGTTTTAAAGATTTTTATAGCACATTCTTTCGGCATTTCTTTTCCTTCAAATCTGTATAATAAAGATAGATATGAACTTGTGAACGCTCTACATTTAAGATAGTAGAGATCACAGTGTTAGTCATCATTGGTTGTTTAATATAGCTCCTCTTTCAGAGAGTTCACATAGTTAATATTGTTTATTTGGAATAGCAATTGATAAGCAGTTGAAAATAAAATCTAAAATAACCCCATATCCCTTTAGTTTCAGAGACTTCACATAGTTGAATATAAAATCAAAAACTACTTACACTCCTCCAAAAGCATGGAAGACAGCAGCCTCCTTGCCAGCACTAATAGACCCTGTAACCGAGTCCAGTACACCAGAATTAACCAGTTTAAACAGGAGAATTCTAGTTCTCGGGTCTACTACTTGTTCCTAAAATAAAAAACAACATTCATACTAACAAAGAAATTCTGCAGATCACATAGCGTGACACTCTGAGTAACGACAATTTTCAGATTCTGTGAAACTACATGAAACCTGAGTAACAACATGTTTCAGGTTCTGTTGGTACTTCTTGTATTTGATTGGATTGTGCAGTATCAAATACAATCAGAGGCTTCGATAGATAGACTGTAAACATTATGGCAAAGTATGTAATAGCTTGAGTCAAGCTGCTTGACATTGTGTATCATCACAATATATACAACAATGCCTTTAATAAGGAAAATAGGGGCAGAATACTAGTATCAATAGAAGTGAAGTGAACGAATATACTTACGGCTGTAGCTTTTTCCGTTTTCTCGTGAACTCTGTTGGACTGTTTACTTCCAGTTTGTGCAAAATGACGTAATTTATTATAAATATGATTCGGTAAAACTAAATTCATCTTCTCAGCATCTCCCGACAAAAAATCAGGGTGAAACTAAAATAAGATTAAATCAAGTGTTTGGTGTTGAGGGAAAATTTTTCGTATGGATTATCATTATCAAACCAACCAGGTGTATATCCATAGTAACCATTCTATTGGTATCAATGACATGAAAACTTGCTGGGATAACAATACCTTATCCTTAGCGTATCTTCAGTTTGAAACACTATGACGCAAGATATGTCCAGATCAAGCCTCTGAGCTCCATGTCAAAGAGAAAGTATCGAACTCCCTGACAGACCGGGTGTTAACCTAGACATATACCTTCATGATTTTCTCAGCGTTTTTTCTACCACATAATACAGCATCATGTTTAGATTTAACAACCCCTTCATCGTCTACTGTTAAACCATTTTTATCAAACTGATATTTCCCTAGTATAAAAATAAACAGAGTTTAATATTAACACTTATAGAGTAATATGTCTTCTATTTTAGTTAGCAATAGATAATACTAGAACTAACCACGAGGGGCTTTATTCTCTAGATCTTGAATCAAGATGTTAAGAAATACAGTAATCTGATTGGATAACAAAACTAAATTTATAACCAATTGACCAATCAGATGAGTGGAAAATTAAATCTAAGAAAGATAAATCCAAAAAGGAATAGGGTTCCAATCAACAGATTAATCAATCAAAAGTAAGATGAAAACCATGAAAACTGAAACTTACTGAAACCTGATTTAGGTTCGTAAACCTCCTCGTCTGGACTATCATCTATATACTCGTCATCTACAGGTTCGACTACCTGTCTGGCTTTATATTTATCAAACGATATCGTAACTATAATAATAACAAAACACAATTATCAAAATATATATCAATTTAGACACCAAGATATCATATAACTTATAGATAAATATCTACTATTGTCCTGTCGTCTAACATTTTGAATTATATTGTAACAAATTATATCGCTATAACAGAGGAAACAATTTAATATATTCTATTGTCCTGTCATCTAAAGTTTCAGCAAAATACCTTCTTCACAAACACTTCAGTAGTTTATGATAACATTAAGTTTAATTCCCAACTAGTGTAGTGTAGAGTATTCTTTGAGAAAAAAACACATAACTTAAATCGGTGCTTATTTTGAAAGTTTTTTTTTTCAAAAAAAATGAAAACCTTACCTTTACTTTCTCCGTTAAATTTCTTGGCTTCGCGATTCAATATTTCGTCTTGTTCCTTATCAAACTGAAGTTGTAACATCTGAGCTATTTTTAAATCATCGACTGTTTCTGGACTGTCGTAGGCTGCCGCTATTATAGCATTTATATCTTCTTCTGTTTCCAAACTAGAAATAAAAATAAAATTGTTCAGTCAGTAGTGAGTTGGATTGTCGTCTGCTAGGGTACTGTAGTGGAACTACCAGATACAATGAGTATTGTCTTCATACCGTAGCTTTTGTTTAAAAATAAAATATATAATTACCTTGCTAGAGCTGGCTGAGGTTCTTTAGGTGCCACTTTTTCTAATTTTTTAGCTAATTTTAATTCTTGATCCGACTGTATTTTACTGGCAAGTTGTTCGGACATGACGTCACTAAGTGAGCATGGTATAACTGGAGTTGGCTGACCCCATGGTGATTTTGGGGCTGACCAGGCACTGGTTTGTGTTTTTGGTATTTCTTGAGACATTGTTTCTCCTAAACTCATTCTGGAAAATATATAATCAAACTGAAAGATGCATCTATTTCTACACAATAACAATTAATTGACATTTCTGTTTCACATTTCCTTTTGATAAATATTATCATAGACTTGCCTACATAATGATTATAGTATGTTCTATGTAGAGTCGCTAAAATTTATGTCCAGTTAAAATAAAACACCCCCCCCCCTCTCAGTTCACTTCCTCTATAAAATTTACTCCGTAATAGTAATACCTTTTCTCTCAATCAAAGCTTACGAAATCACACTCTGTCTTGTCTGTAGTCACACTCGGTATACTAAATGCAGACACACGCGAAATACGGAATATATTTAGATAATTGTGTCTAAAAATAACAAATTTCGTAATTATTTCCAATCTGTTGTGAAATTTACAGTAGTCGCCATTACCAGACGTAAGTTACTGTTAGTTAACTTCCCTTGAACATTGGAGTATTCATTTAACAAAATTATTTTTTGTTTCATTATTCCTCAAATCATCTAATTTCACAATTTTTCAATAAATTAGAATTTATATTTCAGAATTTATTATGTTCTTTTTAAAAAGATTTGATTAAAGAAATTTAAAACTTTGAAAAATATCAAATTAATTACTTCTCCCACACTTCATCAACCTACAACTTCCGGTTTTGTATTTTGTAAAATCACGTTTTGGTAATTTTTGAATTTTTAAAGATTTTTATTGGTTATTGAAGGTTCTGGCTTTAATTTCACACATCTTTGCATAAACTTGAGTAAGAGGATCATCATTCATCTCGATCGGTAGAGATTTTCTCTCAAAATTTGACGACAAATCAATGTGATGACTTGTTTTTTGTTTAGTTTGTTCAATTTTCATAAATATTCGTCCGCATTATTAAAGAATTTATCTTTTCTTTTAGAATTAAAATGGACAGAATATTGAGATTGGGTGGAACAGGGGGAATGTCTGGTCTGGGACAGGTAAGCTGTGTTTTATTTATCTGTAGATAAACCTACTATTGCTAAGCAGAAAGCTTGATTGCAAATGTAGTAAAATTAATTGAATGCTCTTGCTTATTGTTAATGTGCCAAATTGTTCAGAACACTATAAGTACAAGTGGACTTTATTTATATTTCAGGGTGCCCCGGCTGCAGATGCACCAGTAGTAGATACAGCAGAACAAGTTTATATTTCTTCATTGGCATTATTAAAGGTAATTTACAGAAACTATTTAATTAATGACTATTTTGTATTCTGTAATAGGGATGCAGTGGTTTCCACCCACAGTGGTTTCCCCCTTTCAAGGTCCACCTTAGTGATTTCCCCCCAGCGGTTTCCTCCCCCACATATATATGTTATGTAATATTGCTGGTACTGGTAACGATACATAAATGTTAAATTATCAAGTAAATAGAAATTTCCTTAATGTACCATTATATCAAAGGGTTTGAACAAAAATATGTTGGTAGAATCGAGTTAAGATAATCCTTCCTATATCTATATCTTGAAAACTTGAGCACTATATCTTTCTCAGACCTTGAATTAAGGGGTATTAACCGTCACCTATAAACAGGTTACGACACATTTGCGTCTTCTCAGCAACTCTTAACTTATGCGCTACTAGATAATGTGTTAATTCATGCCCTACCTGCTCTGATATATAAAATATATATTTACTGTTGTATAGATGTTGAAGCATGGTAGAGCTGGTGTACCAATGGAAGTGATGGGTTTAATGTTGGGAGAATTTGTAGATGATTATACAGTTCGAGTTATTGATGTATTCGCCATGCCACAATCAGGAACTGTAAGTATATAGACACTTATTGTCCAGAAATATCAGGCACATTGATATCATTTCATTTTGTTTTTCTTTGATAAAACATTTCTAGTTGCATATTTATGCATAATAAAGACTTCAAAAAAACCAACTAAGACTATTATAATAAGATTTAAAATTTTTTGTAGGGTGTGAGTGTAGAAGCAGTAGATCCAGTTTTCCAGGCAAAAATGTTGGACATGTTAAAACAGACTGGAAGGTAAGAGTCTATGATTTAGGGACAGGTTGTAGTACAGTTGATTAAAGTGTTGAAATTTTATCATGACATCATATACATGGTTCCAAAATATCTTACTCTTTCACAGATTATTCCTACCCATTTACTGCTGGGGCACCTAGAATGATTTTAGATTTTCATGGATAATAACACAATTGGTTATAGGACTATATTTCTTCTGTTTTTATATATCTAGTGCTTCTTTACTATATTTCTTGTAGTAGCCTGACCAATTTATCAAACTTAAAGCCACTTTGTAATGCGGGTTTTCAGCTTGATATTGTATAAGTAATATATATATATTATAGACCTGAGATGGTAGTAGGGTGGTATCACTCTCATCCTGGGTTTGGTTGTTGGTTATCTGGGGTAGATATTAATACCCAGCAGTCCTTCGAAGCTTTATCTGAACGTGCTGTAGCTGTGGTTGTTGACCCTATACAGAGTGTCAAAGGAAAGGTATGTAGCCAACTGTGTCCCTGTTAATCAGAAAAGGCAATGTAGCTACATCTTACTAAATCCATCTGTAATGTTAAAGCACAACAATTTATCACAGCCTACTTACTAACATGATCCAAGGAAAATAACTCTTGTTAAGAATAATTTTAGACTCAAGACTACAAATAACTTCAGTAAAATCAGCAATATGAATTGAATAGATGTTTCAGTATTGGATCAAAAGTAACTGACTCTCTTACAGAAGCACTGGTCAAGGTAACAAGAACGGAGACAACTCTTGTTGAAGTAATATTTCAGACCACAAATAACTGTATTATTTCAGGTAGTGATTGATGCGTTTAGATTGATCAACCCTAATATGATGGTTTTAGGACAAGAACCGAGACAGACTACATCTAACTTGGGACATTTACATAAACCTTCTATACAGGTAACTTGTTTCCCTCACTGCACACTGTTTTAATGTAATGATTGGAAGAAATACAGTAGAGTGATTGGATAAGCTTTAATAGATAAATCAACTGAAGTCAAGTTTTTAATAATTAAGTTCTATGTTCTATATTAACTTTGGGTATATTTTTACAGGCTTTAATCCATGGTTTAAACAGACACTACTACTCTATAGCTATTAACTATCGGAAAAATGAACTAGAACAGAAGGTAAAGTGGATTTAACTTCTTCTTAATGTCTTCTGTATTTCTATTGCTAAACAGATGACAATTGCTGCCTATATATTGGTGTAAAGAGCAAGTTTATAGTAATACCTATATAAAGCACCTTCCTATAAAGCACCTGCTGATAAAGCACCTGCCACAGTCTCTGTAATAAACTGAATTATGTATTGTAGATGTTATTAAATCTAAACAAGAAGAGCTGGGTGGATGGTTTACTATTACAAGATTATAATACACATTGTTCTTTAAATGAGAAGGTGGTCGGAGAGATGTTAGACTTGGCTAAAAATTATCATAAGGTAGCTCATTCTTTCTTTCTAGTTCAATTGGAATAAAATTACATTACCATTTTTATGACACCTGATAATAATTATAGGATAAATACACACTTCTTTAATAAGACACATACTTGATGTATAAAAGTGACAATTGTTAAATGTGTTGTGAAAGCTAGATAGAGTTCCATTGTAACGTTCACTCGATTCCTGTATATCCAAATCATAAAATATTTATGTTTTTATTCACCAGGCTTTAGAAGAGGAGGAGACTATGACACCAGAACAACTTGCTATTAAAAACGTTGGAAAACAGGTACAGTTATTACCCTTGATCTTTCAGTCCACAACGTGGCCCCGTGAGAAGCTATTTTTGTATCGCATGATGTAAACCTATCATATTGATTTAAAGTTTCCTTCATTGCATACCTGTTTCTGTCCTAATTAGCCATAATTAAACCATGGGGTTTTATAGCACAGCGGTTAGAGCGTTGGTTCTTAACGTTTTTTGTTTGGATACGTGAAAAATGTCTAGCGTGAGTTCTAATCTCAATCGGTTTGTGAAAGTTCGATCACCTTGAATAAGTCATCTTTACTCACAATTCCAGTCCACCCAGCTGTAAATGGGTACGGATAATCCGGGAAAGATCAATGCCAAGAGGTTTGACCAAGGACCAGCTGGTAGAAAGGATCCCTATCACTGCGGACTTGTGAACCAAAGTTGTTATCCTTGTAAAATATAGTTTTTTTGTTTGTTTTTTTTTAACAATTTGTGTATTTAAGGATCCCATCTCAAAATTTCCCTCATTGCACACCTGTGTTTTTGTGTTTCAGGATCCCAAGAGACATTTAGAAGAACATGTGGACGTTTTAATGACGACCAATATCGTACAGTGTTTAGGTTCTATGTTACATACTGTTGTATTTAAATAATTTATTTCTACCATATTGGTCCAGTCTAACAGAGATATTGACCAGCATCACTCCTTACTGTGGTGATATCAAACTCCACTTTACACTATATGTATATAACTCATTTCAATGTTAATAAAAATATGTCCAATAGTATCAGGTCCTTTCTCGTTTTACTGAAGTTTATATTCCTAGCTATTTGATTGGATTGTATGTTAGCAAATATAGCCAATCAGAGCCTTTGATAGAATGTTTGTGAACATAGAGCCTTTCTGTCGAGGGCTGCGATAGGCTGGCGTACTATCCGATAAAATAGATGCAATCTGTGAAGAATAATTGCTATTGCAGTCAAGGTATAAGACTGAAAACAATGTGAAAATGTAGACGAGCTAAAGGGATAAAAACTATTAACTTGAATGAGTTAATTTATTGGTTCTATAGACATGTAAATATTTACATCACAAAAATAATTCACAGTTGGTCAATTATAGATATATATATACATATAGAAACACTTAAATACCAATAGTTGATATAGTTCTATAGCAAGTTGATATAGTTCTATAGCCAAGTTGATATAGTTCTATAGCCAAGTTGATATAGTTCTATAGCCAAGTTGATATAGTTCTATAGCCAAGTTGATATAGTTCTATAGCCAAGTTTAACCACCAAGCTTCTCATATGCATTTACCGATTTTTCTATCTTTAAAACACAATATACATGGCTGAGCAAACTTACATTGACATTTTCAAAAAAACAGGTGGGGGTGGAGCTATGAAGAATTGTGGACAGTGGGTGCATTTGTGTTTCAAATAAAGAAATAGATATACACTTATATGAAAAAAAGACAAAATATGAAACAAAACAGTAAAAGCAAAGAGAGAAATGTACCTTAAGATAAACGTTTACTCCAAATTGAAAGCTTTTTTACAGCACAGGTTGTCGAAATGGTGTCAAGTTATTAATCATCATTTACTATACATACATATATATTTACCAGCAAGTAATTGTTATTAAGTATACATTACAGTTATTACTGATCCAATTACTTATCAAGTAATTGTTATCAGAAGTTTGTTATCCAAGTAATTGTTATTCAGTAGTATCAAACATTACTAATTATATAACGATCCAATTACTTATCAAGTAATTGTTATCAGAAGTTTGTTATCCAAGTAATTGTTATTTAGTATCCATTACAATTATAAACGATCCAATTACTTATCAAGTAATTGTTATCAGAAGTTTGTTATCCAAGTACTTGTTATTTATATTCGATCCAATAATTTAACACCCAAAACAATATATATATATATATATACCAATAAGTAATTGTTATTAACAATTATTAAGATTTATTCCCTAGTTTCTGAGTGTATAGTATCTGGTTGAAATGTGCCATTACAATACAAAATGTGTTTATCACGTCAATATTTACCCAGATATAAGTTTACAATAATATAATTCACAAGTAATAACACAGAATATATACATTAATATTACATATTAATATTGGTTAGCTCAGGGGGCAGAATAACACCAGGTGTTCCTTAGTCTCGTCAATAGTTACACCTAGTATAGAGTTTACAATAATATAATTTCTAGAATGTAATAACACAGAATGATATCTACATAACATATTAATAGGTATCCAGAAACAGTGTTAGAAGTAACACCTAGGATATCCTAGAAACAGTGTAGAAGTAAGACCCTAGATATCTACAAACAGTGTAGAAGATAACACCCTCAGATATTCTAGAAACAGTGTTAGAAGATTAAGACCCTCAGATATTCCTAGAAACAGTGTGAGAAGATAACACCCTCGGATATCCTAGAAACAGTGTTAGAAGATAACACCCTCAGATATCCTAGAAACAGTGTTAGAAGATAACACCCTAGGATATCCTAGAAACAGTGTTAGAAGATAACACCCTAGGATATCCTAGAAACAGTGTTAGAAGTTAAGACACTAGGATATCCTAGAAACAGTGTTAGAAGTTAAGACACTAGGATATCCTAGAAACAGTGTTAGTAGATAGTAGACTTGTCTGGATATCCTAGAAACAGTGTTAAGAGACTCTAAAATGTCCTAGAAACAGTGTTAGAAGTAAAACCAAGCTTCAAATGAGATTAAAGAAATTGGTAAACATCTGCATATACTCCAGATGGCTTTATGTCTCTGCTGTGCCAGTAGCACATTGATTTCAGGATGAATTTAGTTATAATATATACAAATATAAACACCTATATAAACACTATTACTTACTAGAAATTAATAAGTTTATATATCGTACCAAGTGATGTATTGAAATAGAATGAAAGATGCCCAACCTGATAAAGACACAGGGGTATATATTTGAGTTGATGAAATACTACCGTATTTTAAAAACTTACCAAGGGCAATATAAATTATAAAGCCCTGGATTATATATTCAATGTATTTGAATTTGTTCTTTCCGTTTCGTTTTCCAAAATCATACTTCAGCCAATTGGCTTTATGATTTTTGCGTTGGGTTGCACAATAGTAAATGTTTTTTTCACAACCAGCTATTACAACAAAGGCTGTTGGGCAGCTTGGTAAATAGGTTGGGCGTGGCCACCCATCTGTATAGGGGAGGGGTAAGACATGTAGTTATGCCCCATACCCTGCCCACTCTGTGGCTGTACACCACCATTTTGATGTGTATTTATTGGTAGAGAGGACTGGTGGATGTTTGCAGGAGTTGTTGTCAAACTTGAATAAGTTGGTTGATGTTGGATTTGATTAGGAATGCTGAAAGGGAAATGGAACATTAATTATATACCATACACATTCCTATCTAATGACGACATGACGACATTTGGAAGCCTTGTTATTAAAGAAGTGTGTTATACCATAATATTGCCTTTGTATTTCTTGTTAGATATGCCAAATGCAGTTTTGATTCATAAAGCTGACACATTTCAGATACACAACCCTCATCAGGATTTATATTATACACTATAAGACCCCTACCTTGAATACCCTTGACTAGAATTGTTGGTAGAAAAATTCTCTGGTTGCTGAGGTTGTTGGGGATTCCCTCCACTTGCTATTGGTTGAACTGAGGGATTTCCTCCACTCATTGGTTGATGTGACATGCCACTCATCTGACCAGCTATGTGAGGAGGCATTGTCATTGGTTGTTGTCCCATAGAAACCATCTGAGAGGGTGGAGCCATCTGACCAGGATGTTGTGATGGAGAAGGATATTGAGGTCCACCATTATATACGACCTGTCATTTCGAAAATATTTTTATATATTTGTAATTTGATCAGGTGACCAACTCAATATAAGCTGAATGTGTCACTTTTTAAAAACAAGTTAGACCAATATTTCCCTGCGAAATTTGAAATAATCAGATGCCAGGTGTGTATTCTAGTAATAAACAGTTACCCTATGGTGGATATGATCGTATATCAAAACAAAAGTTGGCAAGAAAATTAAAGAAATGCGTGCTATGTTCTGGTAATAAGGCAATGGCAATTATTGTAATATAAATACCACACGTATTTACATTAAATCAACGGAGAACAAAATAAATAGCTTATGTAAACATTGATATATAACTAACCTGGGGAGCCTGTTGAGACATCATACCCTGGGCACCCTGGTACCTGCCCGTTGATTTCTGATACCCCCCGTACGGCTGTTCCTTCATTAACGTGTGATACATCTGTAAAGCATCCATAACTTTTTTATTCAAATCTACCAAATCAGCATGTTTTCTGAAAATAAAATATCATAGATTTATTTTGACATTCCTACCAGAGAACAAGTAGTTATTGATATAATAAATGAACCATCTACCTTTGTAGATTTCTAGTGTCTAGAATTAGTTGAAAATGGAGGGCCTGTAACTTTTTACATACTTATTTCAACAGCATTTAGAAGTGAGTAGAATATATATAACATAAGATAATCATTATAGGATAATTACACACTTCTTTATTACATGGGTACATTGAAACATTGCAACACTAGTTACACACTTCTTTAATACATGGTTAAGTAACATTGTAACACTAGTTACACACTTCTTTAATACATGGGTACATTGAAACATTACGTTCCAATATATTAAAGAAGTGTGTATTTATTTCTATAACAACATACCTGTCTATTTTTTCTAATTCTGTATCAATCAATGGACCCATTCTTTTACATTGCTCTGAAACAAACAAACAATTTATATACCTCAAAACTTTCATTGATCCTGCTTCATCTTAACAACCTTCAATAGATATCTTTCTTGTAGCCTAGAAGTTTATAGATGAAGCTTTGTGATTGGATTTGTACATCAGCGAAAACAGCCAATAACAGACCTTGACAGAAAGTTTGCGAACATACAGCCATAACTTTTACAGCATTTCTGATTGGCTATATGGTTGGCGTTCCATCCAATCAAATTGATACACGATAGGTGATTATTGCAGTCAAGGTATAGGAACAAAGTCAACAATTTGAATGAATAATACATACCCTCTAAAGCTAACATTTCAGCACCATCTGGTTCACGTTCTCCTGTAGGGTCGGCATTCTGTATCAACGCCAGTACATCATCTATCTTATTCTACAAATAACAAACAGTCCCCTCATATTATATATTCTCATGTTTACATTACTTCATTTACTTCTTTAGGTACAGAATAGTAGGATGTAAAACTCCATTCATTTCATTCTGTCTTCATTAATTCATTAGGTACAGAATAGTAGGATGTAAAACTCCATTCATTTTATCTGATGACTACTTGTGTAAAGAACATTTTATTGTCCTTGTATAAATTATTCAAAGTTTGACGTTAAGTTTTATTCTAAACTAGTACTGGAAATTTATCATAGAATAAAGAAGTGTTTCTGAAGAGGATATTTATCCGAAACATAAGACAACAGGACAATAGTATATATATTTAATTGTTTCCCTGTTATTAAAAAACTATAATTATTATCTTTAACAGACCTCATCAATCACAACCTCTTCCGGTGTCAGTTCTAATGTCTTCACTTGTACTTCTTCACTGAACTGAACAGATTTCTTCTCTGGTTTACCTACAATCAATCACAGAATGAATGAACTGATAGATGGATTAAATAAAGGAATAAATATATAGAACTATGGTGAACTGTGAAGGCTAAATATTTGCATAGAAAGTATAACAATAGAATCAATATAAAGTTGGACTTACTTTCCTCTGGTTCCACCGTCAGGTCTGCTGTTACAAAATTAGCAGGAAATAAACCGTCACCACGGTGATTAGAACCTTTCCACCAGTTAGGATCACTGTAAATAAATAATACATTTCGATAATCTCTCTTTGAACATAACAAATACAAAGCCATACAAGAGAGAAAGAAGGAAATGGTTAAATTGAATTTGTTTCTGGCCGACACGTTAGACGACAGGACAATATTACCTATTTAAAAGTTTAATTCTGGTCCCTACCTGTCGTCCAAAACACTGATTAATTCCCCACTTTTAAACGTTAATTCATTATCTTCTGCTGCTTCAAAATCATACAGAGCTCGTACCTGGAATATTGATATTATACTGTATAAAAAATTGATGTCTTTAAACTCATTAGGATTAGGCAATGCCTGCAGTGAGAAATAAGGGAAATTCTGTGAGGTACGTACATAAATGCATGAAGTCTTTGTTTATCAGCAAATTCACAGAGCAACACGATATTGCTATATTAACATGCATCACCGACAAGGTGGGGGGAGGGGATTAACTATATCCATCCTAGGATTGATACCCAGACCCTCAAGTCAGCAAGCTTACCCACCTTTCTAATCTCTCTCTGTACGTTCTGTGACGAAGCTACGGTACTATAGGTGGCGCCAGTCGACCCCGAAATACCAGAGGGGTACAAACTAGAACCTTTACTTTTAGAACTATCAGCTTCTTGAAGTGACAAGGCTATGGCTGAAATTAACAACAAAACATGACATCAAAATCGCTGACAATTGGAAATATTAAAAATAATGGTATCCAAATATTAAATGAAGCCATTTTTGCAGAAATTTCTATTACAATATCAAAGGGTCTGTGTTTACACGATGTCACAAAAAACTTTGTTTAAATAGAATTGAAAAAAATGTTGAAATCAATGCTATTATTGTTCCAAATAAGCAAAAATCTTCAAATGTGTCAAGTTAAGAGAACAGTAAAATAAGTAAATCTTTACCTTTAGCCAAATCATCTTCTTCTTTAACAGCTTGGTTAGAATTAGTACTGCTTGCTTTAGGCTGTGAAATATCAAGGATAATATAGAAATTGCTTATTTCAATTCAGTTTAAAACTCAAAACTTTATACATTATTTCTAAAGGTTTGTTGATTCTAAGGTCCAATACAAGGTCATGTCGAACATTCAGACAAACATAGACTCTTTATTTTACATGGGTCAGAATTAGGTTCTAATACACAAGGACAAGGTCCTGTCTAACATTCAGTCCATTGAGACAAACATAGTCTCTTTATTTTACATGGGTCAGAATTAGGTCCAATACACAAGGACATGGTCCTGTCTAACATTCAGTCCATAGAGACAAACATAGACTCTTTATTTTACATGGGTCAGAATTGGTCTAATTAGCACAAGGACATGGTCCTCCTAACTTCAGACTGTAGGATAAGTTACGTTAAGTTCTGTTGATAACCTCACCTGTACATCTGGGTCACTAAAATCTGCTCCATCTTTCCGTAAACTTTCATAAAATGCAGGAATCAAACTTAACGCTGGATCAGTTTTAAATTCTTCAGATTCTGCCCATTTCTTCACTAGAGCTTTTAATTTCTGGGCAACTTTTGGATGTGCCTGCAAAATGAACCATCAAATAAGCAAGTCATTATATATAGTTTATCTCATGTTTTGGGTGTGCCTATAAAATGCAATATTAAGCCATATAACTCATCTCATGTTGTAATACATGTTCCAGATATACAATCCTCATCAGGACAGTTAGTATTAGAATGGGAGAGTGGGGTATAGAGAAGAGATATAAACAGAGTGTGTTAAAATTCTATCCAATTTGAAATAAATATCTTCCTACCTTTTGGTTGATGAGTGTTCTACATTCGGAGGTAAAATCGCGAGAACAGATCTCTAGATGAAACTGTCGTCCACAATTATTTACACATGCATCTAACAACTAGAAAATAATTTAATATTTATAGATATACACATAGAGAAAGGAAGGTTAAAATTAAATACTTTGTTCCTATAGTTACAAAACATGAATGGAGTTTTACCTCCTTCTCTTCTACACATTATGAGCTAATGATGGAGAACGCCATGCAGTGTGCAATGAGGGAAATTTTGCCAGGACAGCAGCATAAGCCTACACTTTCTACAATTTCCAACATTCAAGGGATCTTTGATATGAAAGCCTGTAGTACACAGGGTGGTGATGGTGTTTGATAAACTAGAAACTGCTGTTAACATTTTAACAACTTGTCTTGTATCTAGAACTTCATATGAATATTTCCTGAATAGCTTACGCCTGCAGGACAGAATGGAACTAAAACTTCTAAGACAATGAACTAACCGTTAACGCCTGCATAGTTACAAACGGTACTTTATGATTTAACCTTCGAACTATAGACTTTAAACAATCTTTATGTCTGAAATATCCAAAAAACAAACATTAATCAATTTTAAAATAATAATAATAATAATAGTTTATTTTTTATAGACCATTATATAAAAATATCTCAACAGTCTGTACATTCATTGACTACAATAACAACATACAATATCAAAAATAAACAAGTAATCAAATCATATCATACTACAGACACGTTTTGGATACAAATCCATTGACAGGCAAATATGGTTTGAGTTATACTTTACATGAAGGATTTTAGACATTGAAGCAAAGCAAGCAATCTCTGACTCGTTGAACAGGATGGATAAATCAAAAAGAATATTCTATTGAAAAGGGTTTGCTCATTTAATTGAGTGTTTATGGTTCATGGTGCTAAAAATTCAATTTTTCCTATACAATAAATTAACCTGGCTTTCTATTTTGAAAAGGTCAAAAGGTTAAATTTGTCCAAAAAGTCTTAATCGTTTGTCACACCATTGACCCCATTTTTTCATCCCCTAATCTACATCAATCATAAATAAAACTATATTTGACAAGCGTATGTACATTATTATAATAACAGTGTTTATTATACAGTGTTATTAACTTATTATATATCTAAATAAAGATGCAGCTAGACAACAGCTGGTGAAAGTTATCATTCAGTTGACTTAATCAATGACTCATTCAACATACCATTAGTACCCGGTATATCATATTATAGGTTTAGTCAATCGTTTGTTTTTAGCATATCATATTGCTTTGACTGAAAATACTGGTCTACCTGATAAGTTTAGTTTTTGAATTTTGTGTAGCTTATAACAAAGTTTAAGCTTCATTAAGCATTTAATATATTCTACAAATAGCATGATTTCTCTTGCTAGGTCTTATAAGTTGTGCTGGGTTTTGCGGAGCACGCCGACTGCTGTATTTGATTGATATCAAGTTTACATTTGCTTTGCGACACTATACCTTCCTTAAAGGGATAATAGGCGTTAGAACGAACATAAAATTTTAAGATCACTCAAATTTGGACAATAACAGTATATATCCATCAGTGGACTTACCTATACATCAAAATCCCTCTAAAATCCGATAAATCTCCAAAATAAAGTAGTTAATCATAAAACGCTTGAGCCATCCATCAAGCGATTTTCAAATCGTGTAAATATAAAGGGAAGTAACTCTAACATGTGATTTTTCACGCGTCCTTGACCCCTACTGTTGAATTCCAATGATGTTTTAGCGTTGATTTACCAGACGCTTTTATTCTCAAACTGAATGAAATCGTCGCTGGCTCACTTTTTTTAAAAATTCCGAATATATTTTTATTGTGGCTTTTTAAAATTTGTTAAAGTGTGGGATGCATACTTATTTAACGAATAGTCAATATGAAACACAAATATAAGCCGTAGGACGAGTGTATTCTAACGCCTATTATCCCTTTAACAGAGTCCTCTAGTGGACTAGCCTAATACATCAAAACATGATTATACAATATGATACACTTTTCAAAGCATGTAGATTCATGATGTATCTATTCATTGATGCATAACTAGTTCGACTACAGTACTCACCCATTCTGCGTTCTTCCAACTCGTTCACAGATATCCAAAATCAGACTCCAGTCTTCTGATGTGTTCATCTCACTCGTGGCTTTATCTGAAACAGGCACAATTAGATACAATATCAGAACAATTCCATCTTGACTTTGAATTAGTTCTACTTCTAGCAATTTCATTGTCATTATTATGCCATTTTTTTGTTTAAAGAATTATGACACAAAAGATTGGACCAATGCCAATCCAGTAGGAAGTCAATGGAAGCTTGAGGTATAATTTGACAGTGAAAGGTTCTGTGAAAGCAGACGGAAGTCTAAATTTCAGGGATCATGGCTATGACATTGAAGTTCTCCTATGACACAATGTAAATAGGGGATGACAATGGTAAATTTTTACAGACGAATTGTCACAAATAATGCATCCTGGACGCTGAATTGTCCATTTTTTCGCAATCTACGTACAATTTCTGGTTAAATTATGCTGGATGTAGATCCAAAGATATACGGGACTTACCCACATCGCTGTCGAAGGGCGTAGAATTCGCGAATAACGGCATTTTTGCTTCTTTTTTCCAATAAAAATCGTCTTATTTTATCATAACATTACAATCTATGACTGATTTCCTTCCATATGAGCATGCGCATTCAATGACGTCATGTACTAAAATATTTTGCTTCCGGGTTAATCGATCAAAGGTCATAGTCATGTGACAATGAAAAAGGGCTAAATTTAAGATTTTGTAATGCATAATTTCTGACAAATTTTGAATTTCGCAACACTAAAAATATATTTCTTTATCAATCAACTAAAATCAGCAGAAATAGTTGCAGAAATCTTTCAATCAGTAGTTAACTGTAGTCTTAACCTAATTAAGCCAAATTGTGAAGTAGAGTTATTTCCCTTGGATCGTAAAACTGGCAGCAGAAGTAAACTATGATTGAGATAAACAAACAGAAAAATGAACTTTAAATCTAACAAATACGATCTGTTGACATCGCTAGTGATTGGAGATTGTGATCTTATCTTAGAAGAACAACTCTTCCCCCTTTCTAAAGACTGACACGAGCTAAATCCTCGCAGCGAAGGAATTAAAGCAGACGTAAGCGAAGAATGAAGCCACCCGAATTGTGCTCTGCCTGAGGCGGAGTGAAAGTGAGAACTTTTAATGCCGTGAAAAGAAGGGTCTTGATTACTCTTCAGCATGTTTCAAAACATTAATCCTTTGTTTTAAATTGAAGAAATGGTGAGTAGATTTATTTATGTTGAATTTCCAACTGAATTTTATGTATTGAACTTGAAAAAAAGACGTACCGACGTCTATGCTCAGGCCTACGCCTTATGCCGTGGCCTGTTTAGCCAACCAACCATCCATTAATATGATAGAATATTTCAACCACCCAGTTCCATCACAAGTTGTTCAACTTCCAATTGTTAAACTTATCTCTCGACGCCGATATATATTTCCCCATCCTTTCGTGCGCACGGCAAACTAGTACCAGGGTTCTTAATTTAGAGAATTTACTGTAGGCTGTAGTCTTAGTGCAATTTCTTGTATGGGATTATCTCCCTTGGATCATACAGTGGGGTACCAACGCCAACACTCTTAAGGCCTCATTTGCGTTTGTAATTCGTTTTCTAGAATAATTATTGTCTCTGGTAAAAAACTAAATGTAACTGGTAATACTGGGGCATTGTTATTTGGCTTGTTACACCGGTTGTAGGCCGATTCTGTTATAGGACTGGCGGGCCTGTAAAATTAGCTTTATATCCTTCATACAAATCACCCCACCCTTTCACCAGAATGGAAATTTAACTGATTATAAAGTTATACCATTGAATTACAAGGGAACTGCGATTTGGAAAGATAAATGTCTATTTTCTGCTATCGAACAAGTTGAAGGGAATTTCGACTCGATTATTTATATGCCTGTTTGTTCTATAGGTACATAGCTTTATATTGCTACAAATTACCCCGTCCTTCACAAATATTCATATGGTCATATGGATATTGGCTCACCCAGCTTATATTTTTGGTTTTCATACATGCACGGCTAAATGACTTATGACAACACAGAAAGCGATGACGTTTACACCACTCTTATTTGTTTTCATTCCTATGACTGTTCTACTAACTGGTGCCAAACGACTTGAGACAAGAATTTCTCATTGAATCACTGCGGTGACGTGTGCGTGATTTTATTCCAAAGAATGTTAATTTTGTATGATTCAAAACTCCACTCTAGAATAGCTTAAAGCCACATCAGGCTGACTTTTGAACTATATCCTTGTAAAATATAGTTGGTTGTTGGTTGTTGTCCCTTTAGCAACTGTACGTTATTAATATGCCACATCTAAAGATAATACCGAAAGTCGATTATTTTTTAACCACAAAATGGTGTATTATTCAATGTGTATATTGGTAATAAAATAAACATATCTTTTTTGTGTTTGAATCAATATTTTGCAAGGTTTGAAAACGGTCAGTGAGATCTTGTCGAAACGACGTGTGAAATAAAAAGAGTATTTGTTTTCAATGAAGTGTGTTCTGTTTGAAATAACCACATAACCATCAATATACATCTGTTAATGGCCCATGTCTGTCAGACCGTGAAGTCTGAATTGAGCTTATAAAAATAGTCGAGCAGATCACAGAGTGGTCGGTGCTAGAAATAGCCATTAAACAAAACATCGTTAATAGAAGTAATCCATTACCATACTAGAATTACAACTTAGGCTCACATGCAGAATCTTTTCTACCAACTGGTCCTTGGATTAAACCAAATAACATTGATCTGTTTAAACGAGACCCCGAGTGTCTCTACACTTGGAATAGAATAAAATGCAGTGTGAAATGAAGGGAAATGTAGTCAAGACAGAAGATATAGCCTATGTTTTTTTTTTTACTTTTTTAATCAACTGCTGAGGGATCGTGCATCAGCCTGTGACGTCAAGACGACTTTTCTTTGTCATTTCCTCTGAGCTGCTCCATTGAAAGCATTGAATTATTGAGGTATTAACCTCAGCCCCACCCCCTCCTCCATACCCCTCTCCCAAACCCCCCCCCTTTAACTCAGATAAATTGGTTCGAGTCCAAGAGAGACGGATAGTAATAACAGCCGAGTGGGGTAATAAGAAAAACATCTGGACCGTGCTATAGTTTAGAGCTATCGTCCCAGTACTCTTCAGTGAGTATATACACCATCATATATACAGTAACTCAATACTTGTACTAACCTCGTGCAAGTCTGCAATAAACACGCGCTTCCAGGAACACATTAGTGCCAGTAGCAGACGATCAGTCTAGTTTCACTACTCATGTGCCGTATAAGGGTGAACATCTACACAAAAATTAATGACGTTTTCGACTGAATGATGTGTAGATAGGCGTGTAAACGATTCTTGAATGAAGAAAGGAATAAAACAAGAATAAGTTCGCCATTTTGTATGATTGGCCAAGCGGTGTCGACTTTAAGTTTGTGAATTGAGGAATTTTCGAGAGGAACGGATGCTATCTGGTTAAAAGGCCAACCAAAATGAGCTCAGAACCGCCGAAAACTGCTGAGGTATGCTCTGATTTCGAGCCACAAGCTTGGAGAAAAACTTTATGTGTGAACTGTTTCCATACGAAAGACGAACACGTTGCTGGGGATGGCATTAAGCCGACTGAAACTAAATCCGTTTCCAATGGAGACGTAAAACCCGAATCCAAAGGATCACCGGTGACGACAAAAGACAAGAAACAGACAGAAAGTCCCTCAACTAAAAGCACAGGAAGCAAATTCTCTCCGCAGACGCCCGGAAAAACGTCGCCATTAACAAAGTTGAAACAAGAATTGACCACACCGACTAAAACTGACACCAAGTCCAAAATCGAACACAAGAAGGAACCTCCTCCGGTGGCGTCCAAAATACCACCAGAAGTGGTAAAAAAGACACCAGGAATCTTCTCTAAAACTTCCGGAGATTCAGGAAAACCCGGATCTTCCGTGACAGATAAACACAGCTCCAGTATTTTAACGAAAGGCGGCAAAACTTCCACCACAACTTGTGTAACAGACGATTCAAAATCGAAATCAGCGAATAAAACAGAGATTGGTAAAACAGGTTCGACTATATTTAGTAACACTTCTCTCAAGGCAGGTAAAACTGAGGAAAAAACTAATTCTAAAACACAGAATTCAACTAGCAGCTTAGAAACGAAGAAATTTGGTGGAATTCAGGACAAATTACACAAAACACAACCAGACGATAACAAATCGAAATCAGCAACAGATGAGAAAACGCCAACGAAACAATCCAAATTTTCTGGATTACTTAAAAACTTTGGAACAGCAGACGATAGTAGTGACGTCAAAGGTTCTAGTGTGAAGGACAAAGCGCGGTCAGAGAAGGCCGAAACGAAATCATCGACAGAAGTTATTGCATCCTCGTTAAAAGACTCTTCGAAGCCGTCCGGTGATCATAGATCTGGATCCGAAGTGAGCAAATCTATTTTCGGATCAAAGAATCTCTCTTCCGGATCGCCAACCTCTGCTCGGGGTAACACTTCTGCGGAATCTATCAAAAATAAATATGGAGAAGTGACGTCATCGAGTAAACAGACGTCTGGTTTGGATTCGAAAGACTTGAAAGGTAAAAGTTTAAATTCTGACGAACTCCGATCGAGTAAAGACGCACCAGTTTTAGACAGTAGCGTCAAACCCAAGACTCCTAGTTTTTTCAGTGCCAAGGGAAGAGACACTCATGGATCGACGTCTTCGTCGACATCTTCGACGTCCAGTGACAAGGATGTCGTTGACAGTGCCAAATTCACGGAAGTTTCAAAATCGCTGAAAGTGAAAGAAACGGAAGTTGAAAAATTGACGAAAAAATTGAAAGAAATGGAGGACAAGGTTAAAAAGTTGACGGAAGAAAATACGTCATTGAAGAAAATGGCGTACGATTCCAAAAAGGAGGAAGTGGAAAAAAGTTTGTCCGGATTGAAGTCTCAGTTAACGTCTGTGGAGACCAAGTGTTCAAAGCTTCAAGCGGAAAATGCAGAATTGAAAAAGAAAGCTGAAGAGGTTTCGACGCAGAAGGACGTGGCGGGACGCAAGGAAGTGTCGCAGTTGGAACGCGATTTGGACATAACGGAGACGGAGTGTGAAGAACTTAAAAGTGAAAACTTGGAACTTAGAAAGGAACTGAGTAATCTGAAAGTCGAAATTGAGGAAATGTACGATACCTTTAAAGAAAACGAAATGGACGAATTTCGAGAAATACAAAAGGATTTGGACATTGCCTCCAAAAACTGTCGAATTTTACAATTCAAATTGCGAAAATCGGAACGAAGAAATGCAGCCATCGAGAGTGAAAAAGTCGGTTTTGAGGACAAACTTCGCAGTCTTCAAAGTCAGTTTACTTCTGAAGATGCACGTGATCATATTCGATGCTTAGAAGACGAACTGAAACATGCAAAGGACGTGCAATCTCAACTGAATGACGATATCGACCTACTCGAGGACAAGAAAGCGAAAGTAGAGGAAGAGAATCGTCAATTGACTGAAATTTTAGAGCAGGCTGACAAGAAACAATTTCGAATGGAAATGGATATTGATAGATTGAAAGATCAGGTAAGCATGAGTTATTTCCCTTTGTGATATAGTAACGAGGTTGCTTATCCTTCCTTGGAAGCTTCAGTCTTGACGGTCTGTATGCCCCCGAGTTCTTGGTCAGTTGTACTGTATCGACCCACCCCCTTTCAAGCAACACCTGGTGCCATTTTCGAGGTCAATTCGAAAACTGAACGTTGAATTTTATCCTTTAACTTTGTATCCATTTAAAGAAAAGGATTTATCAAAAGCTACATTATGTCCCTTGTCCCTACTCCAAAAAAAACCTAGAAACGCCTGATGCCATTCTAACAATTCATGTAAAAACCATCAAAACCATTCTATACTCTAAGCGTCATTAGGTTTAGTTACAGGAATACCAGAAATTCCATAATTACTCGTTCAGCCCCCGAGGATACATCTGGTGCCATTCTCTCCGTGTCCAGACAAAATTGGAAACACTGTTGTTCGGTTGGTTACCGGGATTAAAAAGATAAAAATACCAGAAATTCCAAAGAGCCTACTGGAATGTTAAAACCATAGTTCATACTCCATTTAACACCAGGCGGTATAGTCTGATTGTTTATTTCCAAACACCCCCCACTGGTAAACTTGTTTGACAGATTATTCGTTTCAAATCTGAAAATGAAGTTTTACTCCCGAACAATCTGTACTGTAGAAGTAGCTTTATATGGTTAATTTCAAAGTTTGCAAATGTCCTGTACCTTTGACTAATGAAATGAAGTGGAAATCCCCCCCCCCCACAACCTCTAATCGTTCTGTATTCACAGTATACAATATTTATGTATGAGTGCCAGGTACCATGTAATCTGTAGAAGGGTTTAGTGGACTGTTAGATTACTTGTTGATGTGTTAATGGCAGTCTGCCAGGTTGAAATCTGTTGTTACATTGTGTAGATATTTGTTACATACTGGCTATTGGTGTCTTTTTCGATTTTGTTTTGAGGGGTAACGGAGTGGGGTGGGTGAGGGTTCAAACCCGCCATTATACTGTGTTGATATTTGTTACATACTGGCTTTAGTATCTTTGTCGTTCCAGGATTTGTTTTGGGTTTGAGTGAGGGTTGGGTTGAAACCTGTTTTTACAATTTGTTGATATTTAATACACCCCTGTTTCTAGGGGGGGGGAGGGGGTACAGTGTGGGGGGTAGAAGATGCGTGGGGTACTGGACGGTTAAGTTACTACACTAGATGATGTATAGATGGGATACTTGCCAACAAATTAACTGTTATTATATTGCAGTGCTACAACTCGTTATTGGTTTCATGTGTTAGGACTATAGACAATTACATAGATTGGGTAGACGACATGATTTATCGTTAGTACTCTTTTTGAAAGGTGACCTTGTATTTATTGGGTGTGATTAAGGATTGAGGGAGGGGGGGGGGTATTGCCCTTGGTTAGAAAATAAAGATGGGGGTGAGGCGAGTTTGTAGTTTATTAAAACCTAAAGCTATATTGGAATCTATATTTTTGTGCTGTTTCTAAATATGGGCTCTGTATTAAAGGAGACCGTTGAGAGAATCGGGTTTTAGGGGTCAGTACAGATACATGAGATTATAATTATGTTAAGGTAGGCCCTAGAGGGGGATCGTCTAGCCCAAACAGTTCTCAATTGTCTAAAGCAAAGACATGGAGCATACGAAACTAGTGTATATTTTTTTACGTTGAGATAACACACAAACTTAGTTCACATCGATATTATGTTACTATCACTTGAATTAGTAAGTTTCAAAGGCTAAAACATATCAACCAAGTCATAGTCGAGGTAGTAATAGTTAAGGCTCTAATACTTCTATTTATTCCAAAGGTTGGCATCGTCCTAATTTCGTTTTGCATATCTTAGCAAGGTGACCTGCTGTTGGCATTTGTATTGTAAGATTGTTTGGTATGAATTCTGTTTACAATTGAACTGTCTGCATTTAAATCTCTAATCACAATCTGCTCACCTGTACTGACAAAACATTACCCGTAACACTTAAAAATATCTAATCGTATTTCCCAATACACTCCTCGATTCCGAGATCTGATAAATAGCTCTTGAGCTGATTTATTTTAGTTTATGTTACGTTGGAGTCATCACTTAAAATCAAATTAAAATACCTCTCTTGTTTTTTTCGTTTCGTTTGTTTTTTGTGGGTTGCTCGAGTATCTAGAACTAAATTTTAATCAGACCGTTATTTCGACAATTCTGTATTCATATGCTGTTCCATATTGACTACATTTAGAACGCTTGGTTAATACCTGGCTTAGTGGAAGATGCCAGAAAACGTCGTCATGGTAACATATATATAGATTAACTAACGAATTCCGTACTAAAACAGACCCACTCTTGTTTCATGTAAAAACATCCGTTATTTTAAAAGTCATCGTGTATCTATTTGATATTATACCGGCTGTTTTTCTTTATCTGGGGAAATCTGTGATGAAATTCGTGCATTATAATGTAATGTTCGCAATCGTGCTGTTCACACGAGATGTATAAAAACATGTATACAATACAATCAGTGAACAAATTGTCCAGTTTGTAATGTTAGCCCATAAGGTGCAGAAGAGTAGGACGCAAAACTCCATTCTATTTGTCATCTGATGCATGAATAAAACCTGAACACCCCCCCCCCCCTTCTACTTTCAAACTTCGCAAATAGCGACCCACAGATTCGGCTTATTTCACTTTAATAGACGCTGACAACATTTCCTCCAATGAAAACCATGAATAGAATACCGGAAGTTATTCCTGATAGAACGGAAGTTAGTTTTCTTTAAACCGGATGTGAGGTATTTTCGTCTGGGTTATAATTTAGTCGTCGTTCAAATCCCAGACATGTTTAATTAGTATTGGTCCGAGATGGCAGATCCTTTTTATTTGCCACGAGTTGTTGTGTTGTTGGTCCATTGTGCTGTATTTGTCCGAGATGTCCGTTTTTGATATTGTATTTGGTTAAGGATTTTGTTTTTTCTGCTGTCAGAAATGATAGTGTTGCTGTTTTTTTGTGCAATCTCGCCATTCAGTAAGATTCATAAACATAACCTGAAATGTGATTTGATAATATCTGGTAAACCTTATCTACATTACCTAGTACGTGATTGGCTAGATAAGGAACGACCTGCTGTTTGATTGGTCAAAGATCAAAGGAAACCATAGTGATAATCGAATTATTATCAGGTGTTGGAAGTGGTTGTGTTAAACAGCACTTATTTCAAACTTTGAAGTTGAAAATATAAATAAGCTATTTTGGTGGTAGATATGTTTGTCCTTGATGGCGAATAAACACCCTATCTGTAAATGTGATTTTTGGGAGGGTGATCTGTGGTTTCGAAAGTTCAGTGAAATTCCATTAAAAAAAATTGTGATGATTAATACCTTTAAATGGCATCAGGTGTTTGGAACCCCCCCCCCCTATTCTTAAAACATACACAGCTCTCCCATCGAGAAGCTGACCACAAGAATATATAGCATGGTAACATGTAGGTCCAATGAGTAGCGAACCTGTCTTTTAAATCCCATATTTTGCATCGTGTACTCTGTTAATGAGTTATATTTTTTACTTCTAGATTGCCGATTTACAACAAAAAGTTCCCCGATCTAATTCCGACACAGACAGTTCTCGTGATAGGCGGGTAAGGTCCATATTCTCAATATCTTTGTAATATTTCCGACCTTCGGAATGTTTCGACAAAATACTCTAGTTTTGTCTCTGATAATTAGCGTTTGAAATGTTGATGCTTTTGCTTGTACATATATTCCATGTTACATGCCATAGCAATCGCCAGTTGCGTATTGTCGCGAATAAGAATAGGAGTCAAAGGTTTCGAACGCTACTGAGATGCGTTCGGTACCCATGACCACGTTCATTATTCGGAGCCGCACGTAACTGGTTGTCACTATGGCGAGGGCACCTTACGTTGTGCATTGTGGACCTTACTATCAACTATAGATTTAAGACATTCCCGTAAATATTCATAGGGCTATATTTTTGTAGTGGTAATTTTCGTCGTTACCGACTTGAAAAATTCACGTACATTCTATATTTTTATAGGTCATTTGTCGTTTTATATATTTTTATACCTTTTAATTGTTACAGACGTACTAATCAACTCTCCTGAAATCAACTTATCACGTGACATGGTCATGTGACTTGAAACCACTGAGGGTGCGAGGAGCTACATACTTGTTTTAGGGTAGTGTTTTAAGTTGGTTGAATGGTGAGAAACTGCAAAAACATAATTCACGAGACAGATAACACTCACATTCTGTCAACTGGTGCTCATGTCTTAAACATACCGCACACGCGCATCCTTTTATAACTGCTGTCAATGTGCTTTTCATGCACACACGCGCACTCTTTATTTTTTTTAAAAAAATTCTTGTCTCCCTTGAAAAATATTTTCAACATGAATTCACTGCGCTTTTATTTTTTACTGTGATATTTGAATGCTCAAGATCGCTGATCTATAGAATTTCACAATGCACGACCATGTTTGCCTTGACCTACTTAGCGTCATTGGTCGAAATTGTGAGTAGATATAAGACAATGAGCACCATTTCATTTCAATTCTGTAAAATAAATGTTAAATTTCTAATATACAGATTGTAAATAATTGTGAAAAACGTGTGAACAAAACTGGTTTGATTTTTTTCTTTTTCTTGATTTTATTTCCATACAAACGATGTAATTTAAATACAATAAATTCTAATTTATCACACATTTTGGGATTTTCTTATCAAAATAATGTTTGCACACGACACTAACCACACACTCTTTATGTACGCTACTTGCACCCACGGAGGTACAAATTTTATTATTACCCTTTCATTATTTCGTTTCGTTTCTTTTTTGGAATCGTATATTTAAAGTAATCTGAACTAAAAAAACGAAACATTATTCAGAAATTTTTATTTTGGAAACAAAATTCGCATGGATTTAGCATGATTTTTTTTAACTTTCGTTTTATTTTTCCTCGACAGTTTTGTTGAAAGCAAGTAGTGTATAGACGGATTGTGTAGTTAGAAATGCGTGTGAACGTTATTATTTTGTTTGACTGCCCCTGGAACTAAATTACCCTGCCATTTTTTTACATGATTGTGGATAGCTGGTTTGTATTTCAAGGGTTACTTTATGAAATTGTCGGCCTTAGGTCTCTAGGTTCTCGCTTTTGTAGCCGAGCGTAGTATTCCCATTATTGAAAAAGGTCCCCTGGGGTTGTGAATTGGTCCCCCCCCCCTCAAATATTATAAAAATAATATTGTTAGCCTATTGGACAATGCATCTTCAGCCCAAGAGCTATGTTATAAATAGACCTATATCTCAAAAGGCTGCCTCATATAAATTGCGCCAAGAGTTAAAGGGGGGTAATGCATTTTAACATTAAATAATCAAGACCACAGTAAAGTATTCAGCCATTCGTGGTTTTCATCTTCGCTTAGTTTAAATTTGGGATGAACCTGCTCATGATTTATTTTCTCTCTAAATAATAAATCTTCTCGGTTATAGATCGAATTTCTCATTATTGAAGAAGAAATCTCTTCATGGGAAGTAAGTCGTCATTGACTGATGATCAGACCAAAATAAATTTCTCCAATATCGTCTTAGTTATGACTATGGTGAAAACCGAGGGAAGGGACATAATCAGAGTAGGATAGGAGTGTATCAGACTACATTGGTTTGTTTCTGGCAAACTTAACGGTATATTTTGGCATTTGTGTGGGAATGTTGTTTACCACAATACGTTAAAGTTCCAGGTCAAAGTGAAAGACAATTCGAGAAACTGGTAGATTCTGAATTCTGAAAACAGCGAGAAACATGATATGGAAGTATTTTCGGATAACAGCGCAGACTACTCCAAAGAAATCGGGATAACAGCGAATGTTATTAGCGTCGCATAGGGATATTACTGCTGCATAATATGCAGAATTACGTAATGTCGTTCGTTTCACCTGACGAGGCAGAGAACGACCAATCAGCGTGTAAGGCATCTATTTTAGGAACGCAATATTCGGAATGTACTGGAACAATCTTAGAAACTTTAAAAGAGACCCCACCAGGAAAAATAACGGACCTCAATTAAAATGTAACTATAGTAACGCGCTGACGTAAATCAGGTTACAACATATTGTTTCAACCGGAAACATGAATGAACATTCTGCACGTGCCGAAAGGTAATTCCAGCCAATCATACAGCTGTTTTCGTTCGAAGACTCGAACATCCAGATGTATACTTCAATTTTGCTTTTATAAACCGTCTTGATAATCTAGAAACACCATTCACTAAGAGTTTTTAATTAATTTGAGTGAAACGCTGTTATGATGTCATAAACAATAATTGAATTAGAAAGATTGTGAGTGGCTGCAGGTTGAAGTGTCGACAGATAATTCCCACAACCTACATCCGACAACACGAATCTGGTCATTGTCTCTTCTCATAGCTTTCAGAATTTGTCGGTGGTTTAATTGTAGTACCATTCATCAAACGGTGTCCAATAGAAATGCGCGAAACGCTACAAAAGCATGCTTATATATTGAATCCCGAATTTTGGCTTGCGGGGCCCCGTCTTGGGTTTTTGGGGAAAGATACTCCTGAAAATTGCAGCCGATTACCTATGTAGGCCTAATATTTACAGAGATTGTACATGCGTTAATGAAAACTACATCAAAACGTTTTAAAGAGATCTCAGATGCACCGAAAATTATAATTAATGACGGTTTTTCTCGAGACCTTGATTTCTGTTAACGAAATGTACTGTATAGCCCTATAATGTTAATTGAAGACATTTTTTCTCGCCTGTTCAATCGTTTATAATGGTGTTTTAAGTAGGTATAGCGTATAAGATCAAATTGACTTTTGGTTATTATATGTAGGCGGCCACAAGACATAAGTAATATATCAACTGGCTATTTTTTGCTGTTTTAATATATGTTCTATTAGCTTGTCGAAGTTTAGTATTGCATGCCTAAAAATCACACTTGTAACAAACCCAGATCGTAATATCTTTTGAGAAATGGGTCCACAAGCAGAGAACAAACATGGCTACCAAGGGGGCCTATAAATTTCAAAAGCAAGACAATCGACATAGAAAAATTGAAAACGTACCAAGGACGCACGCTAATGTACATTGGTACTGCGTTATGTTACCACCAACGTTAGTTATTGATACTATAATTTGTGATCTGTCTCAAACCGTCCTGCAAGATATTTTTATAAGTCAATAATCACCTGTTTGTGTATGTTAACGGTTTTGCTTGGTACATCTTCAGGAATGTACGAGATAAAGCCAGGAATGTGTGTAAGATTTGTCTAGGCTTAGAAAAGAATGTTTAGATTCCACCTAACACGAAACAACAAAGTTCTGAATCAAAGCTATATTCATTAAAGATTCTTCGAAATAAGGACCCAGAATCAAACAGACGTTTAAAAATGTCTGCTTTGACGTTTGAAAATGGCTTCCGACGTTACAAATGAATACAGCTTTTGTTGTCATGATGCAAAACACTGGATGCTCCAGCGTCCGACTGCGTAAGCCAACAATGCAGCTTTACGGAAACTACCGAGGAATAGGCCGAATGTATCGAGACACATTAAACTTTACGGAAACTACCGAGGAATAGGCCGAATGTATCGAGACACATTAAACTTTACGGAAACTACCGAGGAATAGGCCGAATGTATCGAGACACATTAAACTTTACGGAAACTACCGTTGATTGCCGAATGACAATGACCTTACAAAAATAACTACAAATTGACTGAAATGAGATAAACAGGGAAGATTTTAAAAAAACTATCAAATAAACACAAGTCTAGGTAATCAAACGAGATAGGAGTTTTGAATTTTTGCCGCCACATTTTGAAATTGAAGAGCGCAGACGATAAATATTTACAAATAAATCATTTAAAATGAAGATATTTACGACATTCGCTAATAGGTTTGATGAAAAGTGTTTACATAGATTGATGATAACAGGCAATAAATACTTTAGTTTAGATACCGGAGTATTTTAGAAATTAGGTTTATTGCAATGGGGCTAGTTTTTTCTTCAACCTCGACTTAAAAGAGGAATGGGACAGATGGGACTACTGCTTCGGCTTACATTTATAATGAAGACCGCTACGATGATGAGGTCAATTCTTCTAACTGTCTCCTTATACCAATCATAAAAACCTTCTTGGCGTCCAAAGACAACGTTGCGTATACAGATTCTGGATGACGAATCTCTTTGGAAACCCCTTATGCCTTTATGCTATCTGAAATTAGACGGCTTTGACGACGTCACCCAATACACCACCCGGGAGATCCTTGTTCAAAGACTGCGATGCTTAGGCAGAAGTATCGCCGCTCTCTCTTTAACCGTCATTAAGTGATCCCTCATCTTGATAAAGGCCTTATCAGCACATATAAACATAACACAAAAAAATTGATACTCTTTTGGCGCCGTGGTAACATACATAGGCCCGAATTACCAGTACCACAATATCTTGAACAATCCAAAAAGCGTCTGGTTATTCGAGTTGAAAATAAAACACTTTACCTGAAGACTGTTACGAAAAAATGGCGGGAATTTAATCGTCTGCAATTTTTTCTGACAGAAACAGCTGACTGATGTTTGTGTTTCCATTGACAACGAGATAAACAACAATTACCCCAAAGATGTATTTTTCTATAACATTTGCAATGTTACATATTTGTTTTCTGTTGAAGTAAGTGTTGAAGTCGAATTCATATCGCCGGGCAGGCATCTTTATATGGCAAGTCTGCGCCAGTGTACTATATTGCGTTCTTAATATCGGTGTATACTATATACTGGTGTGTAATATATACTGACGTGTACACCGGTATACAGTACACACCCGTATATAGTACACGCTTATATAAATACGCACGTACTATGTACAGTAGACACTAGAGTTTTGTAACAGTAACAAACCTAGACAATGTTTGTGTCTGTTTTACAGATGGCATCTGTAATGTTTTACATTACGTGCATCAGAGAATTCTAACAGCTTCCGTTTCTCGTCTATTTTTTGCCTCCTTTTTTTATTTTTCGTCAGATTAATTGATTCCATGTCTGCAAATCAAGTCTGCCAACCATATTGGCGCGCAAAGGCGTTGATGAGTTGTCTCACCTTTGTTATTTCGCAATTCCCGTGACGTCATATGTCAAATAGGTCAGATATCGGCCGAGGAATACGTCACTTCAATTCTTCTATTTCTATTTCTGATCTTGAAGCAAATGTTAGGTCACCATTATTCAGCAACCTTGACCTTTGTGCACGTGGAACCAATTTGCCACTTTCATAATTCACAACTAAACTCAACTGATGATCTCTAAGATCCATGGGAATGCTATAAGCTGATACCCAGTTTAAAATTGCTGCATTTAACCCAAGTCAGACACAAAGAAAGCTATACAGTTATACAGTTACGATTTGGATATATTACAAATTATCTCTCATCAATCAAACAAAACGAACATGTCAGAATTAGAGAATGAACGAGTTTACAATAATCAATAAAATATGCATTGACTGGAAGTCTGAAAATGCCATTATAAATTGCAGAAATATATGTTTAGATGTTAAGGCACCTATGATGTTTATTCCACTCCCGTCTGGTTCCTTCGCGTACACGTACTTTTATAAATTTTTCCTGATCTATTCTAAGAACGGAAATTCTTTCTGTTGTACATCTAATATAAACCTGTAAATGTTATTAACAATTGTATTAGAAAACAAAGTATTATTCTGAGATTTTTGCCCTTTAACGAATATGTATAACGGTTATCTTGGCAGTTTTAGAATGGAGAGCAGAGCCTGTGAAAAGGTATCGATATTCGCAACCATATCCTTGTAGCCATGTACTTTAAGAAACATCCAAGGAAGATGAAAGGAACGAAAGAAACGACTATTTTACATGGATAAAAACTTAGGTTCACAAGTCCGCCGTGACAGGATCCTTTCTTCCAGCTGGTCCTTGGCCAAACCTCTTGGTATTGATCTTTCCCGGATTATCCGTACCCCTTTACAGCTGGGTGGACTGGAAATATGAGTGAAGATGACTTATGCAATGTAATCGAACTTTCACACACCGATCGAGATTAGAACCTTTTTTTCAGCAAATGACTTGATCTTTTCTGCGACCCTACAAATGCCAATGGCGAAAGGCGTAATACATCTGATGGAAGTTAATATCGCCCAGCGATTATGATATATCGGTTTATGATATTACATATCAAACAAAAGATCAAACAGTCGTCTGCTCTCACCTTTTACCATATGACGTCATAGCAGACGTATTGCATGACTAGTGAAATCGGATGGAATTTATCCAAATAGATACTACGCCAAAGAAAATATCACGCTAATCGAAAGTCAACGGGGGTTTTAAATCGGGTATTTTTTATCTGAATAATACGGTTAATGTATTTCTATAAACGATATGCATTTCTGGGCATTCTGTATATCTAAGTCAAGATGCATTTTTGGGACTTTGCTGAAAGAAGAAAACAGGCATGGTCGTATATATATCGCTATCCATACGTCTACGAAATATACGTCTTATATTCTGAAACGAATCCAATATCTAAAGAGAATAATTAAAATCATATTATTGACAAACCAAAGATAATGAAACTTGGACCTTATCAGATCCAAGTCTTCAACAACTGGTTGGTGATCCTTGTTATCTCGGTATCTTCAGGAAACGTTTGACCTCTACTGACTTCCCGAGGCTGATATTCAGTTTCCCATGCCCTCTTTTATCACCATGATACTTTTCTTTACAGTAATAAAGTAACCCCTTGTTCTTTCAGACGTTACTAGGAAGAATTGGAAAACAGTCGAGTGGAGACCAAGAAATGTCTCAAATGACCCGAGACCTATTTGACAGCGTCGAGAGAGAAAATGATCTCACGGAACAGCTCAAATTCACTGAAGAGGAAACCAAAATGATGCGGAAAAAGGTCCACGAACTCGAGGAAGAAAATGAACGTCTGAACGTCCAGTTGAAGAAGCTGTCCAAAGATTCAGCAAAGACCACGACGAAGATGCAGAGCAAGAAGGATCCGACCAGTGGAAAGCCGAGGATTGTGGTAACTGACCCCGGTAAGTGAGGATGAACCCTTTTCCTTTAAACTTGTGTTTCGAAAATTTTCAAAAACGAAAGAATTTGTGGTTGTTGTTACAATGTTATTCATACGAAACCCCGTCTTGTGCTTTTCGTACACAAAACTCGATTTCATTTTGGTCCCTTTTCAGACGACAGCGATTCGAGTATGACCGATACAGACACGGATACAGAAGACGAACTGAACATAGTCGAGGCAAAACTGCAACTCGGGTTACTCGAGCAAGAACTCTCACTCTCCCATCGGAAAATCACCGACGTCGAGCAACAAAATGAAAATCTTCAAACTCAGATTAAGGTTCTAAATGAACAACTTAGTCATCGAGAACAGCTTCTCAGTTTTGTTCCGGCCCCACCAAGTCCAAATTCATACTACGAGGACAAAATCAAGGAACTAACAATCGAGTGCGACGAACTACGGTGGAAAGTGATAGATAAAGACAGGACGATCGAACGCATGAATACGCAGGCGTCTGCTAAAGCACGGCAAGGAAAAATGAAGAAATCTCGTTCTCTTGATTCTGATCCACATGTGGCCCAAATAAATGATTTACGTAAACAGTTAGATATCGTTTCCCACGAGGCGGAATTATTTAAAGATAGACTCAGTACTGCCAGCGCGGAGGGTGAAAAACTAGCAGAAGAGAATACGAGATTAAGATTATTACAGCGCGTGCCATCAATCCAAGCAGACGATGCAGCCATAGAGAACATAGAACTGAGAGATAAAAACAGAAAGCTAGAGGAAGAAAATAAGAACTTAACAGAGAAAATACGGATTTTAACTGACAGTGTTCAAACGTTGACGAAGACCCCTCGCTCCCCTACCAAAGATTCCCAAAGTTCATTCGGAGTAGCAGACGTTACGAATGGGTCACGTGACCTTCAAGGCAAACTTGAACGTGTTTTGGAAGAAAACAAAAATTTACGTGACAAAATGGCAGACTTAGAAAAATTGTCGTCAAGTAATGACGTTAGTGGCGGGAAATTTAAAGATGGTCAACCGATGTCGCCTAAATTGGCGGCAGTGTTGCAGAAGGCGGGAAGTTCTGCGACGGATGACGCTCGAGATCATCTGATGGAAACTATTTTGGATTTAGAAGACGAATTAGGTGAGTGCTGTTCTTTAATAATTTAATTTCAAACGTACTAGAAAAAATAAGGCAATGATTCGTGACTCGGGTGAAGACAATGGGTATCAACTATCAACATTGTTGTCACAATTTAAGGAAAAAGGTCGAAGGTTTTTGAATCTTTAAAAGGAGGTGATTAGTTAAACAAGGATATCATCTGATATATAAAAATGATGATCATGGCATACCAGGCTAAGATATACTATAGGCTCGTGTGGTTTGAAATTGCATAATGCCAGATGGAATAAGTATTTTGGGTGGATACATAACATTTCGATATGAAAAACCCACACGTTGCTATCTTGGCATTTTGTTTATGTGTTTATTAGTATTGTTTGAAGAGTCAATATGTTATTATAAGCGGCTTCAGAAAACAAACTAAAGCTATTGACAATCAGTATATATTTAGTCTTCCGCTCGGACTTTAAGGAACATGGTTTTGGACGTGCATTTTTGGTGACACATTCTGAAATGTACAGTTTATGGCACATGCATGACTCGTTTGTACAGGTACTGTGAACGAAGATCTAGATTTACACGTGCATTGACCCGAATTAGATACATACTGCTTTTAGAGAGTTGAACTTAACTTTGACTATAAAATTACAGTACATAATATCTGCTTACTGCTTATCAAAACAAAATTTGCACATGCATTGACCTATATAATTACAAAATGTACTGAAAACAAAAATATGGCATTAAGTTGGCAGGGTATTAAAGAGAGAATTGTGAGTGTAATGACTGTACCATAAGGGATTTAAACTAGACTGAGGAATCTGTAGGAAATTCAAGACACGTTATGTAAAAACCATCGTGTTTTAATTAGTTTGAAACATACTATGTAAAGGTGTTGAAAAGGCGTGCGTGTGAATTGATTCCACAGTTATGTTTTCAATACAAACGATGTAAGTTTATTCACATCTGAAGGTATATTGTATATCATGCAGGTTAAGTATCGGATTAATGAAGATATGAATGTAGTTGGTATTGTATAGGTATATTGTATATCATGCAGGTTAAGTATCGGATTAATGGAGATATGAATGTAGTTGGTATTGTATAGGTATATTGTATATCATGCAGGTTAAGTATCGGATTGATGAAGATATAAATGTAGATGGTATTGTATAGGTATATTGGGAGAGATGGTTGGCGTCCTGTAACATCTGATCATTGACGTGTTGTCCCCAGAAATACTTTGTCGAATATACAATTCATATATTCGCTGCCTTGAAATCTTTGTACCGTTTGCCATTGACGTTTCAAACACTTTGTTTCCTCCTTCCGGTGAACAATTTGTCCTATGAGCAACTGTCCTACAACCGTGGCGATGTATGTCGTGATACTCTTCAAAAATCCTCAACGTTAACTTGAAAATATAAAATAAGAAAGATGAAAAGATATCACCGGTTCTTGTATCATACACAAGAGGGCCATATCAGTGTTTTAATGACTAGACGGCATACATCAAAGAAAATCGTTGTAAAATAACATCTTACATATTAGTTGATTGATATACCGCTCTATGATACCAGCTTCTACGTATTGAAGATATTTTGGCACTAAAGAGGTAAATTCCTGAAATCGCGGCATGATGAAAGTATTTTGTTACACGTTCTAACCCAATTTTTTCACCTCGTCAATGGGTGAATGGTAAACGCTGACGAAATTTCAAATAAATTAAACTTTTAAATGCATTTGGAAGTCATTAGTCCTCGTCGTACGTACAAAACATATTTTATGTACTGGTGCAATAGGTTACGCCAACAAAAGGACAAACTTTGATCATACCATTCACTTTATCAATAACGAAACAAGTAAATTTATATTTTAATGAGATCGTGGGATAGAAATCTAATTTATATTACGACAAACATAATATGGGATGGGTGGAATGAAGTATGTTAAGTACTTGATGGAACTAAAATATAGCCTAGCAGGGAACTGCACGGCAGATATTGTACATGAGTTCAGTAGTGGGTTTATATTAGGTTAATGAGATGTAGGAGTGATGTACAAGAAACACTTGAATATGTATATAGATATAGATAAATAATAGATATAAATAATAGATATAAATAATAGATATAAATAATAGATATAAATAATAGATCAGTTTAAATACGTGTACTTGTATAAAACACAAAACACCGACTCTACTAATGATAGTATATCAATTATATATACGACTGTTCCGGTACCAATTATACTTATTCTCATATTTATATATACTGTTCCGGTATTCTAGAAGACGTTTTCACCGAGATAAACAAACGTATGTTATTTATAATACCCCGAGAACCGTGTTTATTATCACTACTATAATAATGGTCATTTGGTTTATTTCGTACTAAATTATTCTGGCATCGTGTACGAAAACAATATTTTAGACCGAACTGACAGACGCGGGTGTTTTTTTTAGAAGTTTGTGCTGTGGTTCAGCAAGATGAGTGGGAGGCGCTGTGGACTAGGAAATAGGTTTAACAGTTGCTCTTCTGGAGACCCATAGACTTTTTCAACAAGTCATTATAGTAGTAGGGGTAGAGACACTGGGATGGTGGTTATAGAGAAGTTTGTCCTTGAGTTTTGCCTGCACCTTACCACACATGTACTAAACCACCGAATAACAAACTAAGATTTTTTGCCTGTCCTTTCATCAAACAGAGAATAAACGACCATGCCTTCTGCTGTATTTACAATGAAATCAGGCGAAAGAAACAGACAATATTACCAGAAAATCTAACATTGGTCGACATATTATATTGACTACAACACGTGAAAAACATTCGTTTAATCTCCAGGCATTACGCGGTTCACGTGACCACATTCCATTTTAACACATACCAATAGAATATATTCTTGACCTATTATCGAACATTTTCTCTAATGTCAAAGGTCATATTTTATCTTAAAATACGATACATTCCCTGCAGGTTGCTGTGATAAGAAAATAAAATATATAAACTTACGAGTCTAATACTGATAGCAATATATTTGAATTTAAACTGTATATCAATCTGTTTACTGATGGTGTTGAGAAGGTCAGATGGGCTCAATTCTCACTTGTTGGGGCCCAGCCCCCGTGGACACCACCCTAACGACGGGGCTGTGTACCTAACTCGTTGGAAGTACTCAGAAACACGTTCTCCATGGATAACCTCTGTTCGATTATAAGTTACCTAATCAGTATATCTGTTATTGAACTTGTAACACAGTTGTATATTGCTATCGTATATGTATCGTCTTGTACTTAATGCATCACGTACTCAGACTGATATTCTCCCTTCACCTGGCGTCCTTGAATAATTCCTGGTAAATTGAGATTAAAATTGCATGTAATCCACGAAATTGATAAATTTATACTATCAAGATCGTATCGTTCAGGTGCCCTGAAGCGGGTAAGAAGTTTTTTTCAAGAAGTGAACCAACTAAACAGGGTTGTACAATTCATGGTCTTAGAAAAAGCTGTCGCAACGAGTTAACCCTAAGCCTACACTTCAGTTATCTAGAGTTTAATGATATACCCAGAACCTTCTTTAATTACCACAGACGGCGTCTTGGAAGTTGACAACCTCATTGTAGATCATGTGTCATGAGTATCGAACGCAGCTAACAACTCTGTTGCATAAGGGTTGACTTCGAAACTTATAACAGTATTGTTATTGTGACAATACGCTACTGGTACCACTATGGTGTGAAGGTTCCCTAAGAATGACAACTCCATAAGAGATTGGTATCAGGTTGAACTGTCAGTGAATAATAGGAAGGCTGCCAGTTAAAATTCAACTAAACAATTAAATTAGACGGTAGATAAGTAACAATTAAATTTAACACCTGCTCGGGGTATTATAATTCTAGCTGATAATAGTTGCATATTACTGGGTTAAAAGTTCGATTCACACTACTAGTGATATTACACAGTTAAGGGTGGCTTCTATCTTTTTGGAGTTTGACGATTCTTACGACTTCATTTGCTGATACAGTTCCCACCTGAAGCCAGTGGACAATATGGAAGTTTTGAATAAGTTATCTTCTTTCAACAATACAATGGACCTAGCTTATTTTGTTTTTCATATTACGAACTTGTTTAATTCGAAAGATCGCACTTTTACCGACCGCACAGCGTGATCAAAAATCTTGTAATCCAAATTTAGAATAACAGAAAAACAAATCTTGAAGGTTTTTAAAGTTTATCAATCAAAACGTCATTGTTTAAGAAAAGGTATTTCTTTCATCCTAGCAAACAAAAATACTATCTATTTATTTAACACCAAAATAACCTCCTTTTTTTTATCAACATTTCGTCATAAATTCCTTTTATCTTTGTGGTGGTTTTCTGATTACAACAAAGGCTGTGTTATCTGATGCTCTCTATGCAGTCCGCGTTTCAATACACTTGTTAGTTATATGTAATATTCTACTTAACTCATGAAAATCTGCGCTTTCAATCACACAAATATTTGTTCCTCCGTGTATTTCTTCTGCTGTGGGTCTTTTCTTAATGCTGGCATTGAATAATGAATGACTCATGCTCTCTGTGCATTCCGCGCTCTTTTGCTATATAAATATTGTATACATGTATAAAATTCCCACTAACAAAGACACAACTCTTTACGATTCTAAAGTGACCCATCTACGTCCTGTATTTAGAAATGATGGTATGATGCCGGAAAGAAAGATAATGATTGAGTTTGTGATCTGTAACCAAGGCTAGTGGAACCTCCCCTTGAAGGCAACCTGTAAACGACTAACGAGCTACAAGTATATACACCCAACCCACATACTCACGTCAAGTTATTAATTTGGCATTCCTAGTTTGATGAGAAAAATACTAATTGGTATAATTTGTCTAATTTAGACTGGTAAATTGGTTTCTTAGTATAGTGGTATAGGCAGAAAAGTACTCGAGTTAAAAACTTGGATGGATTAATAAGTTTAAATATAGCTTGATTCTGGTCTAATCGTTGGTAATGAATATACAAGTCGTCCATTTGTCTTTTATCGTGATTTTACGCATGTTCCATGTCCCATCTATCTTTCTCTAAGATAAATGTTCCTGCAGGGGCGGTGTAGAAGCAGGTAGTACCAACAGCATTGGTACAGAAATTACCCGTGAAAGAGACATTGATACCTATTTACAATATATTTATTGTTATTGTTCAACAGTTTTACTTTGTTCCAAATCTGTGTTCTTATACAGATCTGAACAATAGAACGTTCATGGTAAAAACTGCAGGAATTTGTTTAAAACACACATCTAATTTAAATGTTAGTTGAACTTACAGAAACAATTTGTTCGTATAATATATTTTGACACACATACTTGTAAACCATCCAAACCGTATTACTTAACTTGACTCGATGTGTGAATTAACTCCAGTTGGTTGAGTGGCTGGAGTACCTGTTGATATTCTCTCGCTTTACCTACATACCTGTATTTTTCAATGAAATGAAATAAAGTTGTATATCCTATATATATATGCACATTATAGAATCCAGACAACACGCAGTCCTTAAAAATGATAGTACAGTAGCTTCTTTCAATTGGCATTTGAAAACGACCCCACTCCTTCACTATTAAAATGAAATGGTTTTATATCCGACTTGACACTAACAGCGTTATTGTACTTGTATACATGTATATATCTAATGATATGCAATGCGATGCGACACGTACTTTAATGCAGGGTAAAAACAAATGCCAAACAACTCCGCAAAATTAACTTATTATTCTTCGGTACTGATACATTGATATTCCCGTTTCAGATGAAATTAAATCCAAACTGAAGAAGAAGGAGTATGAAAATATAAAGCTAGAAGGCGAGGTGAGATCTCTCCAGAATCAGCTCGATGAGTTGAAGGAAGACACTGCACTCCAGGAACAGGAGCTGATGGAGGTACGTTGGTTCCAGCCATAGAACAGTGGGAGTGTGTGTGTGTATGGAGGAAGCAGTAGTTCTTACAATTGGTATATCGAACAACGGCACTGTTATGGGTTATCCTCGTTTCAATGTATCAAGTGGACGGTACACACTATCTGAGATCAAGGACCAACCTATAGACGGGATCTGCGAAAATATTTTATTGAGGCGTACACTAGCGTACGTACTCAAAATTTCAATGACTAAGAATGATTAAGAATATTTGGGATGTTTATTTACAGGAGGTGGAGATGTTACATGATAAGAATGCTGTACTGAGCAATCTGCTGGATATAGTCAACGAACGCGCTGAAACGGCCGAGAAAGAACTCGACCAGCAACATTCGGCACCATCGGAGCGGAGTCCTAGTGCTGTCAGTGCTCTCAGTGGCGCTAGTGTTGGAAGTGATGATGTATTCCTTGTGCCCCCATCTCTGGGGGATAAAACCTCGAGTTCCGGTAAAGATTGGGATGTGAGTATATATTGATTGACTCGTGGTATATTAAAATTTTGTATATCAAAAGCTAGACAAGTCAAGGGAGGTAATAGCGTAAATTTGTAACCTGTTTGGGAATTTTTTTTTTGGGTTGTTATTTGCGGTTTAATTCATTAGAAGAACCAACTCTTTCAGCCCTTTTTTCATATCTCTGGAACTTTGGCTACATTGATATCTTGTCAGTTAGAGAGTCCACAAGGCTAATGATTCCTGTTGTTTTATTCATAGAGTCAAATGAAGAAACGGGTGAACTCCTTAGAACGACTTCTTGCCGAGGAGAGACAGAAGGTCCAGACTGTAGAGAAGAAGCTGCGATTGGCTAATCCAGATATTACCACTTCCGGTATGTCTGATGACGTCAAACTTCATCTGCGAGAGAAGGAACTTCTACAGGATGAGGTACGTCGTTTTTTAGAGGTTTGGTCAAGGGAGGAGCCAGCTGGTAGGAAAGGATCTATAGGAATTGTTGTTAGTAGGTAAACTATGATTGTCAAGAGATTTATGAAGGATCAGCTTTTTGAAAGGGTCCTCGTGAATTTAAATTGTTATCCTTGTAAAATTAATAAATTGGTCGCTGTTTCAACGCATCTGTTGACAGACTAAGAGAACGTCTCCCTCATTTCGTCTCTGTGTGTTCTTGTAGTTATTGGAACACCAGAAAATGATGCGGATAGCTACGGACCAGATTAAGGGGTTTAAAGAAAGGATTACGATTATGGAGGAGGAGAATATTCGAGTTAGAATGGACTATGGTAAACTCTGTGAGGAGGTGAGGCCAATTGAGTTAAGATTCCTGGTATTATCTTCCTTGAAGCCTATGATGCTACTTCGACAAGTCTGTCCATTGACTGCTCCGAAACAGACTGATTTACGTGTTAAAGTGATATTTTTCAAGAAGCCAACCGAGAAAAATGTTAAAAGACGTAAAGTCGTTATCCCTTCTCGCTCGCTAGAACCTTTTCAGAACATTATCTCCTTTCGGTCTCTTAAATGTAGCTTTGACTTTTGTTTCAGTTGGACAGAAGATCGCTATCAGATGCTCACGAAAAGACCCCAGAGAACGTGCTGGAAAAATCAGCGTCTTCGTCATCACTTTCAGCATCACCTCGACTTCCTAGACCTCGGGTAGGTACTCTAATCCGCATGCTTAAGGTGACAACTTGAGTTCATCAACGTTGTAATGTATGTCATAACATCTAAGTTAAATAGGCCCACTCTTTCGGAACATCCGATGACTCTCTGTGAATTTTTGTTGACAACACGGCATCATTTTCATGCAGTCTACATGGGTAATGATGATCCTTTTTGGCATTTGCTCGTTTGTTATCTCTGTATTTACCTACCAACGTGACATCTAATTTCTGTTTTGTTTCTTCAGTCACCTCTGAGCGACACTGCTGATATCGGACGACTGAAGGAGCAGTGTGCCAAATTCAAGTTGAAGGCAGAAGAACTGGAGTACAAAGTCGAGGAGGTAGGACTACTTGTGATTCTCGTCACGGCATCCATCCTTTCGTCTTTGGAACCGGTGGAGGAAGGACTAGACGTTCCTCAACAAGATTAGCATCAACATCAGCGTCATCGTCATCATCATCCTTCTCCTCCTTATCCTCAATCTTTATCATCATCATCATTACCATCATCGTCATTACCATCATCATCATCATTATCATTCATCATCACCATCATCATCATCATCATCGTTACAAAATGACCCCTAATACGACAGTCCCCTTTCCTGTCTTGCAGTTGAATGAAATCTGGAAAGCTAAAAGCGCCACGTCGGAGAATGAGAAACGTGGTCTAGAGGAGGAACTAAGAAACCAGTCCACGGAAATGGCCGTCATGAGACAAACGTTAGAAACACTCAAGCGTGATCTGTGCGACAAGGAGCTCAAGTTAACAGAGCACGAGACCACCATCTCCGAGAAGGATTCCATGCTAAATAAAAGAGAAGACTTTCTTCAAGAACAGGTAGGCTACAATGTATTACTTTTGAAGTTCCTGTTTTTAGAGTAGGTCCATTGGAACACTAGCATTTTATCTGGATAAAATAGATAAAAGATTATTCTTTGTTTTTTGACTGATATTTTATTCTTAACTTGTCCAAAAATGAGTGGCATCATGGGAAATGCAATGTATTTTTTCATTTTTCATTCCAGGACGACGTGTTGCGTCAAAGAGACACAGACTTTCAAACGCTTTTGGAACAGATTTCGCAACGTGAGGAGACCATCCGCTCCTTGAGGGAGAATCTCAGCAATAGAGATGAACGCCTCAAGGAGAAGGACGAATACATCGAGAAGCTGAATAAAAGTCTGGAAGAAAAGAACAAGGAAATGACGTCACTTGGAGACGAGTTGAAGGACGCGATCGCGGGCGTTAAAGAAAAGGAAGTGATTGTAGCCATCCTTCAGCAGCAAATTGCAGAGAGTTCTATTCGAGATAGCGGTTCGGAAACAGACATCGAGAAAGAAAACATTAGATTGAAGGGTGTGTACAAAACTTCACAATCAGAACTTCAGAAATCACGCGATGACAAACAGAAGATGCAACACGAGCTTGACAAATCGAAAAAAGCTTTGAACGAAGCGATGTTGATGTGGGAGAAGAATCGAACGGGTCTTCAAACCGACATGAATATCTTAATGGAGAAGCTTCGCTTGTATGAAATCAACACCACAATGGACCGAGGAGACATTATCATGACTCTGAAGTCGGACGCTCAGAAAAACTATGACGAGAAAGAGAAGCTAGCCTGTGAGGTTCACAATCTCCGCCGAGAGGTAGAGGTGGACACTCGGGACCTTAAGGAAGAAGTGGCGTCTCTGCAGGGAGAGCTAGTAGATAAATGTAAACATCTGAAAGAAGAAATTGAAATTGGAACTCGATTACAGCAAGAAGTTGATCGACTTTCTGCGCAGGTATGAGGCGTTATTTTAACATTAAATAATAGCTATATTGTTATCCCTTGTTGTAATTATATTTATCCATTCTCTAGTAGAATGTATAGTGTTGTTTGAACTACTCACTAACTGTCCACTATTTCATGAAAATTGTTCACTAAATGTCCATTATTTTTTAAAAAGTGTCCATTAGTTGTTTGGACCTTCTATCTTTTCCTGACAAAGCAATTCAATTATATATTCAGTTTTATTTTACAACGTTCCCATTTGATAAAGTGAAATACAGCGTGTTTTTGATTCTGTTTTTTTCTGATAGACTTTTGTTAACAATCGCATCTATGTCAGTTTTTTTTATTTCAAAGGTTTGTTAAACCTAATTGTTTTGGAATAAGAGTTCGATATATATCCTTATTTTCATCTTCATTTTGCTCTTTGTTATCATTTCATTTTTGATTTGAAAATCGAGTTGCTCATACTAAATATTATCCATTGACTCGACTTGGGGTGTATTTCTAAAGGTGGATTGAATTATACAGTCTAAATTACAATCTGAACCCACATAACTATAATCAATCAATGAGTTGTGTTGATTACAATTAGTTTAACTTTGTAGGGCTATTAAAGTAAGATAGAGCACTCAAACTGTCTATTATGTTAGAGAGAGAACAGTATTCTCTGGCTCTATAGACAGTTTTCGTACTCTATCTCTTACTTAAATCGAAGGAACGTCTTCTAACACTGTGTGCTTTACTAAATAATAGATACACCTCAATAATTTCAATTTTTCAGAAGGTTGATACAATGTATGGTTAACTTTAAATTGCACACACTAAAGTCGTTGGAAATATGAAGTTAATTTTCTTGAGCATTTCGTTACCTTGACTATTTTCTTGTTTGTTTATTATTGGCATGTAATTTCCTTCGTGTATACTATAAGGTCTCGCCCGATATGTTTGACGTAAATCTATTTCATGTCATTATTTATTATCAGGCTGAAATGGCCTACAAGTTTCAACAGGAAGAAAAGATCTTACGTGCAGAGTATTTAGCAATGAAAGTCCGGTACGAAACAAGACTGGATAAAGTGACTCGAGACTACACTAAGATGATCGTCCAGACGGAGAGGCTAGAGAAGGAGAGAGAGTTGGACAAGGAGATTATCCAGGGCATTCAGAAAGGAATGGCCCAGTTGAAGGAGAATTACCAACAAGATCTGATCCGCTGGGAAGACGAGAAGCAACGCCTTGAAAAGCACTGCAAAGAGGTAAGACCTAACACTATTCCTTTCCTTTGAACATCTAAAACTGCATCTTTATAAAAGCTGAACCACTTCTTCATGTGTCCTTCCTTCAGATTGAAGACTCGAGAAAGTTGACGACAGAAATGCGGAAGCAACTGGGTGAATTTAAAGAGAAGGTTGCGGAGCAGGATCGTCTCCGGTCGGAGCTGATTACAAGGTTCGCAACCCAGAGAACTACCAACGAGATAGAACGAGCTAATCTGCAGAGTAGGATTAATCAGGTGAGTTGCCATACGATACAATGTTCCATCACTTATTAAATCAAACATGAAAAATGAACACAGGTTTTATGGTATACTACTCCTCAATTTAATACAATAATACACAACGTTTCAACTATTACACTGTCGTCATCAGGTGAACACGACAGTGTAATTGTTGAAACGTTGTGTATTATTGTATTAAATTGAGGAGTAGTATACCATAAAAACTGTGTTCATTATTCATGTGCTTCCTACCCCGAAATGTCGCTTAAGAATTATAAATCAAACATATTTATCGTAGAATAACTTGATTCGATTTCAGGAGACACAAGTTTTATATATTGTGTTTTATGACTTTGATTACAGTTAAAAGAACAACTGATCTTATCCAATAAAGCTCAGAGCCAGGTGAGAGACCAGCATCAATACATGGATACCACGTGGGAGAAAGAACGCGCGGAGCAAAACCGCCTACTGTCGTCTGCTCACAACCTCGCTCTAGATCTACAGCAGCAGATGAAAGATCGTGATCTGGAGTTCTCGTCTGCTAGAAAGGAACTTCTGAATCAGCTGGAAGCAGACAGACAGGACTTAGAGAAAGCCAAGATTGATCGGGATAGAGCTTTGGCAGAGGTAAAACATTTTTGGTCACCTTCTAGGTCTTTTCTTTCAGGTTTATCATTTAATTATATTAGTTTATTTCTTAAAATCTGTAATTTTCCTTCGTTAAGTTTTCTTGTCCCCTAGAAATAAAGTGGGCCTTCCTTTTATTTCATCTAAGGGTTTCATTTTATTACGCTTACTGTCGTGTGTTGGTTGTTACTCGAAGATGAGAAACCACAAATTAATTCTTTCAGCTGGACGTGCTGGGCAAGAAATTCGTCAATCTGCAGACCAAGTTTAAGGAACTTCAAGAGAAGAATGAACAGAATCAAGAGATATGGCTGCGGGAACGTAACGAACTCCGACGTCGTGTGATGGAGACACAACTTGCACATACCCGAGACACCAAACGTATAGACGACATTCTAACAAGTGTAAGTACTGAATGCGTTTGAACCTCTATAAATTCACGTAGCTCTTTCGATTTTCCCCCGACTTCTTCAATTAGCCCAATCAAATGAAGAAAAGTACATGTACGAAGTAATATTTCATGTCGTTTTGTTCCTTTATTAGTTGATAAAGTTAAGAGAAGTTGGAGCTCTCATTGCAAGTGAACCGGAAACTACGTCACATGGTGATGGTCAACAGTCACGTGATCTTCATAGGAATATTTTGAGGTACATCAAAGAGGTAAGTATCTGATCTTTTTGTTGATTTTCTTAAAAAAACAACCAGTTGTTTCACGAAATAATCTATAGTCTTAAGTTGTCGAACGGGCATTATCACTTGAAGGAGGAGAGCAACTGGTTTGGATATTGAGTCAACACTCTTTGCGATCACCTGATCTACGAGCTAGGTGTCAAGCTGCCCTTAGAATGATATTAGTTATAGACTGTATAATGTCAATGTTTGTATATATATGTAAGTAACTGTATACTATGATTCCTGACGATGAAGTACCTGTGTTTATCTTATATCTATCATATTTTATTGGCTCACATGGCCTAGTCATTACCATCTGCCTCGGCGAATCTTTGCCAAATTACTTTAAAACATCTCTGGTAACACGGTTTCTATAGATTTCTTGGATTCTGTACATAATTCTTAAAGCAATAAGACTGTGGCTTCCTTCTTTCTGGGATATTTTCAAACTCGTACGTATATATAATTATATAGCATAGCACTTTAAAATACTATTTTCGAGTTAGTGAAATAATTGTGGTCTGTCCTCTTACAGTCTGTAACGGAAATAACACAAGCGGCTGACCAATTGACCAATCAAACAGATAGTGAAAACAAAACACAATTTCGAAGGTGAGTCGCCATCTTGAAGTTTTATTTAAAGAGATTGTAATGAGGTATTCTTGACTTGTATCTTCTACAGCACTAGAACATTCAGTCATCACCGTCATATGGTCTCTTTAAATGAAATACAGTTATAGTTTAGTTCTCGAGTTTCCATATAAAACCTTTAATGCATGCGTCTCTTAATGCGAACCGAAGTGTTTGAGTAATGCACGTAAACGCAGTCGTAAACGAAGAACGATATAATTTTGATAATAAAAACTTTAATGCATGCTTCCATTATCCGAATCTAAAAACAATTAATACACGTAAACGTAGTGGTTAAATACGACCGTTAAAATGTAATCCATACAAACTTTAATGCATGCGTCTCAAATCCGAAACGAATTCTGTATAAGTAATGCACGTAAACGTAGTCGTAGACTAAACCCTCACAAAACATTTTTTATCTCCTCTTACACTTTAAATCTTCTTCTTTCAGAAGTCTTTCCAGTTCTGAGCTCAATCTTTTGAAAGAGCAACTTTCGAGGGAAAGGGAAGTTACTTCCCCCACCCTGACGGACACCTTGACTGTACAGACTTCCATTCATAGAAGCATTACCCACGACGGAGTCACCCCCTTCACTTCCACTCCTAACTTTATTCCCCCTTCCCTAACCTTTCAGTCCAATAGACTCACTGCCGATCGCCATTCTAGTTATTCCTCGGGATCGCGCAGTGCTTCAACATCTCGTGCTCACACACCGGAAATAGAACGTCAAGTTGCCGGAAGTACCTTCCACTCACCAAACCCCACCATTCCAACCCGAATTCCCTCCGATTCCAATAACCCCAGACCTAAAACTCTGACGAAGAGCAACTCTTTAGAGACTCCTCAGACAATGGCGACACCCACCGTGACAACGTCTTCCATTTCACTTACTACTACTCCAACCACACCGACACCAGCACCAAATCCAGCCATGAGGACGTACAAAGCGTACACCCGATCCCGCAGTGATGACAATGTCCTCAGCACACCGTTATCGAACTTCAATCGACTGACCCCGAGGTCAGCGAGAAAGAAGTTCTTTGAGGCCCAGCCCCCACCTTCTCAAGGTTTCGGATGTCTTTCGTACCCGGATTACAGGCAACCATTGGTGTATCATCAAAGACAGACGAGCTCTCCAGTAGGAGATCAGTGTGACGTTACCCAGACGTCATCGTCATCGCCTCAGATGAAGACGTCTGCGTCAGTTGACGAGCGACTTCACCGTCGCGTCAACACGCCGACAAGCTCCGACAATCTGGACGCAGCTCTTAGACCACAAACTGTACCCGAAGAATCAGAACCCGATCAGGCTCCGGCTAAACCACAAACCGCAAAGGAAAAGCGCAAGTTTTTCAAGAAGTCGAGTAGCTTGGATTCGACAGTTGGTTCATCGATAGCCAAGATTGGCATGCAGGCTATTCCACCCGCTGCACCCACCGGATTCACCCCTACGGATTTTTTCTCCACAATTAAAGAGAAGCTTAAAGGCCGGAAATCAAAGGACAACCAGAAATCCGCAACAGATACCGGGCCAAGCGACAAATCACCCAAACCAGACACTTCATCCAACCCACCCGAATCATTCCAGGACGAAACGTCCCATTCTGTTGACGAAACACAACCAGATTCAGAGGATTCGGTAAGTGGTGATATTTTTATTTTTGCATCTTCGTGGATTAAGCTGTAGTGACCTCCCATCAGCTATTACAGCTGCTTCTCAAAAAAAAGTCTTCGCAGCTCTTTAGAGTGTTATGTCGACAAGAAGTGTTTGTTTGTTTTGGTGGGTTTTGGATAAGGCCTGCAAATATCCTGTTGGAGAACGTCTTTTAAGACGACATATTTAATCCAGATGTCTTATTTTTTGTTCCAGGATTCTCGAAGCCCAAAGTCTTTAATGCCAGGCGGAAGTGACCCAAAGAGATGGAGATCTAAATCAGCAGATCGGTCACAACGAGTTGCCAAACCTGTGATGGTTCATTCAGACGTTATAACTCCCATACAGGTGTGGCAATTTAGTGAAACTGCGGTATAGAAAGAACACCAACACCATCTTGCCCCAACTCTTAGTGGCATTCTGGCCTAGTCTCAATCTTCAAGTGCAATTCAGTCTTGATCATCAAGACTTAGTTCTTCAAGTGCAATTCAGTCTCGATTATCAAGACTTAGTTATTCAAGTGCAATTCAATCTCGATTATCAAGATTTAGTCTCAATCGTCAAGTGCAATTCAGTCTTGATTATCAAGACTTAGTTCTTCAAGTGCAATTCATTCTCGATTATCAAGACCTAGTCTCAATCTTCAAGTGCAATTTAGTCTTGATTATCAAAACCTTTATCTGAAAGTGCACCTTAAATTAGGTTTTTTCAATCCTCTTGTAAGTAACAAGATGTCTAACCCCTCAATCCGTCCATACGTGTATGTATGCGTGTATCACTATTTGCTAACGTTCCGTCCGTAGTTAAGAACGGGTAAGTGAATATGGCGCCCTTACAGAATCCTTTAAACCTAACATCTGTCTTTTCATTTGTGATACTTATACTGTGCAATATACTCGTTTTTAAATGTTATATCCACAATATGACAGGTGCTCGTTCTGTGAACATTGCTAAGTTATATTTTTAGTCGCTAGAATGTTGATCTTTTAGAACCGTTTTCAGTCATTGCCTAGTAGTAAAAGTAGTAATATATAGATTTACAGCACTTCACTTTGTTTCGCTCCGTGCTTCTGTAAATCTATATAATATACTATTACAACATTGTATTGCTGATAATCATTATACTTACATTTATGTAGCTATGTGTTCAATGTAATACGTCGAAATATGACGCTTAGCTAAATATTATCAAGCTGTTTTATGTGTTTTTACAATATATAAGTGTTGGAGTTTTTTTTATTATTAGTATTTAGGTGTATTTAGAAAATCTACCTCTAACCAAGCGTAGACAACTCTTGTCTGTTATTGGTGTTTTAATTTTTAGTTTAAAATATTACGATAGGCGTAGATGTTAAGTTTCCTCCTATAGTTTTATTGTTAAATTACCTAGATACAGAACCATCTCCTTTGTTTGAATTAATATAAGAAATTTTTATATATTCCTGTAATGTTTTGATATTTATATTCTTACTTTATTAAGGAGTTATTCCCTTTTGTTTACTTTCAATATTTTTAATCAATTATTTTCGGTTTTCCTATACCGATGAAATCAACCATTGATTGGGATTTATAATTATTAAAATTGTGATTAACAGTTTGGATGTATTTATCAAAGAATTCTTCTAAAATTTCGATTTGATTTGAAAATTTAAACAAAGGGGGATAACTCTTACAAATACTACTATTTAACTTTGTACTTATATTTGTATGCTTGTAAATATAGATTGCTGGGGTTCAACCAACCTCTCTTCTCCTTACACACTCCATTTATACTGTCGTTCTGTTGAGGAACTTGTTGTATTGAAATCCAGCAACAACCCTCACGACAGGAGTAAGAGAGAGAGGGGATGGGTAGGTAAATACTGTAAGTTTCGGGTTGGAATCTGTTAATGAAGACTGTATATAGTACTAGCTGTATAATTACCAGTGAATATGTATATCGTGAGAATAATGTATTTGTCGTGGTAGTATGTAGAAGGCTGTAGTTCGTATCCTCAACGATATGGATCGAACTCAAGTAACCAAACAGTGCCCATATCGCTCACGGACACTTGTGTGCCTTATTTGGATGGATTATTCGTTTTATCTTTGACCTATGTTATATTTAAAGAATATTTATAAATCCCGTACTTGTTTACTGTATTCAGACTGTAGCAGGGTCGAACTGGAGGGTCGGGTCACTATTCGCTGTCCGGGGTCCTACGAATTTGAAGACAAGTGTTTTGAATTAAGTATGACTAACAACGTCTAGTCGGTCCTGTGATAAGGGCATTAGGAAACCTCTATGGACCCCTAGAGCTCGTGATATTCAATACCAACCACTATAAGAATGATTGACTGTTATTCTAGAAAGGTTCTTGTACAGTCATTGAATTTTTAAGTATATTTCTGACAATAAACAATTTATATGAAATAATCAATTGAAAGTGAATAAAAATTTTAAAAACTTCAATTGTGTACAAGGATACCAGAGCGAAAAAGTGGGGCTCGGAGATTAATTTGGAGAATTCATCCTGAAATTTAGAAATACAAGTGAAAGAATAGAAATATGCAAGTATGTAATCTGGGCGAATGTGAAACAGCTTCTTGTTTTTTCCAGTAATAAATTTTAACTCAATATATTCTAATTTTGTTTTGTTTTGAATTGGTGGAGGCTTTATTAATAGTTAATTTCCTCAAATGATTCTACATTTTAATTTGCACAGGTTGAAATTCAACATTTGTCTCAAAACGAAGACGCGAAAATCAAATGGATAGTCATAGAAGAAAATGCAGGTGAGTTTGTAATCTAGGTCACAGTATCATGCATCTTTAGTGCTTCTATAACAGCCATTGTAATTCTTATTCTGTATGGAGTCCTTCAAGATGGAAGGATAGTGTACGTCACAAACATACAGACCGACGTACGCTTAAAGACCTTAACTGGTTGGGCATATTTAGGCCAGTCTTTAATTTACACGTGAGTAAAAAAAAATCAACATTAATATTTTTAAGAAAGATTTAATATATATGAATAAATTGAACTATGGACGGATTTAACAATAATAGAAATATGGACTGGAATCGTCAAAAAGTTTAACAAATAATAATAATCTAAAGAATACTAAAAAAGATTACTTTTTGGGCAGAACAAGGCACATTCAATATCGAGTAAAACAAAGAATTTTAGTAGTTTTCGATTACTAGTTTAAATGTTATTGCACGTACGAGTGTGTTCGAAATATACTTTTCTTTTGACAGTAAGATTATACAATACGTATTGAATAGATCCTGAACATTGACTAAGTAGGATTAAAATGCACGTACGAATATCTAGGTCAAGTAGGACATCAATTTTGCAAACATTGTCTACCTCATATATGATTACTCGAACGTTAGTTTTCGATGTAGACTCTTTGACAAGTAAAGTTGGTACATCAATAAAGAATAAGATAGACAGGGCTGTTAATTTGACCTTCTCATTGAAAACGGCAAGACCCTACAGCAGAAAAGGGCACTAGAAAGAATACTTATAAGGCGGAGGTGGGGACCAAGGAGCAGCATTAGGAGCTGATGGTTGGTTGTCTGAACTATTCGGATTCCAATTCGTGTCAGCAGATTTTGAACAGAGTGGGACCTTACTGTTGGATCCATTCAAATCGATGGACGAGTATCGAGGTGGATCTGAGAATTCCAGACTTGAAGGCGAGATCGGACCTGCTGATCTATTCGAATCTGGTGGTGATGACGTATCACTTGGTCTGCTTTGATTTGGCGGTTGTCTTGGTGGACCAAGTGACGAGTAGGACGGTGGAGGGTTAAATCCATTAGAAGTTTGTAAAGGAGTATTGTTGAATTGTACCGTACCGGACTGAACGTGGAACACACTCTGAATGTTGGGCCGAGGGATCGTTGGTTGAGTTTGATTGAACAACCTCGTCGTACTGGTGTGTTGGTGCGCCTGGCCGAATAAGCCTCCTCGGTTTCCGAAACGGAACGTCGTTGATGGTTTGATACTTCGATTCTTAATTCCTTTGTTTAAACAGCAGCAGCAAATAGCGCCGATTACCAGCGTCCCAGCACCAATACTTCCAATGGTTGCTCCAAGAGTCGCGTCGCTTCCATGTCCTGTAAAGAGACCGCAAACAAATCTTTAAACCACAACCAAACTCTGGAATGTAACTCAGTGTTATAGATTGACAACTGACGAGAGAATAGTAGACCACTCTTGAATATAACTAAGTGTGAGGTGATGTCAGGTGTTTCTATACACTGACAATAGTACAATAGTAAACCACCCTCTAGATAAAAAACAGTATTACGTTATCTTGGTTTAATATTGTTCTCCACTGTTCTGACTTCAACACAGCTTAAGACGGACTCACCTGCGGTCGGCGACGTAGCAGACGAGTATTTGGCGGCAAAACCACGGAAATTATTCTGTTGGTTCGAGGTAAATGTGACAAACATATAAGGAGTGGAACTGTGAAAGTTGGGTGATTTGTCTACTCCACAAAGACTGGCCATCTTGGTATGCGTTGGCATCCTTGCCTGAAATCACAGATTTGAGATAATTAAACAATGGTAATAATTGAGGTACGGGCATTAGTAATGGGAATTGGGTTCTGTGGGTGGTGATTAAGAGGAGTTAAACTGTGATACACGCATACATTTTAGTACACATTGTTGCTGAATAGGTGGCTAATAAACAATGAAATAATTGCTTTTGTTCTGCTAAAATTTCACTGATTGCACACTGTATCTCATCACTAGCTCAATCATGATATGTTGAAGATAAGGATGTACTGTTCAAATTCTGGATACACATGGCTAATCAGCTAGCTAATCTAGAAATCCACCTCCGTCCAGGTTTCATTAATTTGAGTAGGGGCAGGGGGATAGAGGGAGGAAGGGGTAAAGGATGGTCGGTTGACTTACCATCGTATACAGTAATATAATCCAAACTACAATCCGGATCGTCCTCTATATGTAGTAAAGTTATATGGAGATTCACCACCTTGAAGTCCTCTTCCGCTTTAATCTGCCACGAGCAAAACTGGTTACTGAAACCAAACATTTTAAATTCTTAAACTCACTGAATACATACCATTATTGTTTGTTTTAGCCTAGTGTCGAAATAAAGTGGAGTTTTACGTCCTACTCTTGTACACCTTATGGACTAATGAAAACGGAACCTTATGTCGAAATATAATATGTTAAAATTCATTATACGATCTAGTTTTCTTTGCATGAACAATCATTTAGCGATTTCAATATTATTCTGACCTATTTTAGATGTAAACAGGTTAAAATTTTCGTATGAGTTATGTCCCTTCATGCAAGCCTAATATTATTTTGACCTACTTTAGATGTAAACACACAACCCTGTTCTACTCTAAAGTAATAGAATATCAAAGGACCCCACAACATCCCCCCCCCCCCAATGTAGAAATAAGTGTCTTACTTGTAATAAGTGTAATTGGGGAACTGGGTGCTACCAGGCGAATAAAAAAAATTGATAGTACCATATCTATCAGCATTCAAATACTCCACACCATCGTGTGATTCACAGTCACAATCTGAAAATAAGCCGTTTCCTTAGTAACAGATCCGTAACTAAATACGAGATCCGTAACTAAATACGGTGGGTGGTTAGGTGGAGGGAGGGGCATGCTAATTGACCTTTATCATCACTACAACTCACTTCCAAAAAATCTTCTCATCGATCCATTGATATTACTTATATATCTGGATATATTACTTGCCAAACAAGGTATCAGATTTTCCTTTTGACAAGTTACACTGTTAAGTACTAGTATATGTTATATTATTCTCTTACCTATATTTGGTATTAAAATCAGCAGTAACCCCACGATCTGAGCGCCCCACGATAGTCTCCAATCTTTCATTGTAAGTTTGAGAGTTCCTCTATCGTCTTGCTTACATTACATATCTACTTTTCTTCTAACGGCATCTGAAATTTAACAGAAAATATAAAGTTTTATCATCTGTATTTAGTCTTTGTTAGTTAATAGAGACATAATATACTACATTTAAGTGTTTCTGAAGAAGACTTATAGTCGAAACGTTAGACGACAGGACAATAGTATATATATTTAACAGAAATTATATTCTAAATGTGCTTTCCAATATGACATATTTGTCAATGACGGTCGTTCATTGTTGGTTTGTTTCACCTTTACAGATCGATACTGTAGTATGTCTACAACCATTATTATGTAGTTTTGAAGAATACGTTTTAAATATCAATAATATTCAAAGACTGGTTGAACAAGAACTAGTTTTACATGAAGTTATAAAATGTGTATTGTATTGTTTATTAAAGAAAGTATATCGAGTGCATGGCATCATGCATACTTAATGAGCTGTTTTAAAAGAATAAATACTGTAGGCTATACGTTCGATCAATGGCCCTGTACTGTAAGAGGTGACTAAGTGAAAGAAATTTTGAATGAATAATCTAGTTCTGTACACATACAACACATAACAATTGATTTGTATTGAAATATTATAATGGCGATAGCAGTTTGTACAAGAAGTAGTCTAAAGGGGTCTAATGAAGTAATAGGTGTATAATCTATCAGGTAGATCGTTAGACCGAAACATCTGTATCGTCCCAAGCCACCAACATACCAATCTTGAATACAAGCAGATGTTTCGGACTATCGTTTTCGTTTTACGATAGACTTCGTGATGTACAACAAACATCTTAACACAATGTTTCTCTGATATACATATAAATACGAAAAACATCGTTTAATTGTCTCTGTTGCTAATCAATATGACTATAGTGATGTTTTTTAATATTTAATGGCCATCGATTCGATTTATGATGTGACTGTTGTTTTGTTTTATATCTACTAGGAAGACATATGGTCACAGAGAGACAGTACTAGGAGAGACATTCACTAGGAGAGACAGATACTAGAGAGACATATTGGACAATACGAGAGACATCCACTAGGAGAGACATTTACTAGAGATACTAGAGAGACAATACTAGGAGAGACAGATACTAGACAATAAGAGAGACATATACTAGGAGAGACATATACTAGGAGAGACATTCACTAGGAGAGACATATACTAGGAGAGACATATACTAGGAGAGACATATACTAGGTGAGACATATACTAGGTGAGACAGATACTAGAAGAGACAGATACTAGAAGAGACGGATACCAGACAATAAGAGAGACATACTAATAGACGATACAAACTATGCGAGACAAATTCGACATATTTCCTCAGTATTCCATACGACCCATCTGTGAATAGGTACAGATAACTCGGATAACTCTTTATAAACCTATGACGGCAAATCTCTTTGATGTTGGGTGTTCCATTAAATCTTGTAATTACCTCGGATTGCTACTAGGAGGTTTTACAATGGAATCAAAACCCCGTAGCCGGTTTTACAATTGTTAAATGGTGGTTTTACAATCAAATCAAAACCCCGTAACCGATTTTAAAATTGTAAAAGGCGGTTTTACATCTGTATAAAACGCCGTAGCAGGTTTTACAACTGCATCAAATTCGAAATACTGTGAGAGCCCATTCGTGTTTATATTGTGTTGTTTTCGGCACACAATTTTTAAATTTATCCAGCAACTGCTCCTCAGATAATGGCTCCCCAAATCTGAAAAGGACATCTTCTCCGTCGGATTTGGGTTCTGACTCTTGTGGTTGAGAAAATACAGATTGAGTGATGAAAATATCGTCATCCTCCATCATCAGATTATCAATATTCGTCTGCTAATATCACAATGTCAGTCGTCTATTTTATATGAAAGTGAAATTGAACCCACGTGTATATTCGTGAGTGGTTTTATCACATGACCATTTGTAAAACCTTGTAAATTTTTTATATGAAAGTGAAATTGAACGCACGTATACATTCGTGAGTGGTTTTATCACATGACCATTTGTAAAACCTTGTAAATTTTTATATGAAAGTGAAATTGAACGCACGTATACATCGTGAGTGGTTTGTCACATGACCATTTGTAAAACCTTGTAAATCTGAACGCACGAGCAACATGGGATATAGATAAACATAAACCGTTATGTCCATAGTTTACATGAACAAAAGATTGCCGAAACATGTTATATTTAGAGCTAATGAAAAATATTTGACGGTTTATAAGTCTGATAAAACACGACTACGAGGTTATGCTTGGATTTGTAAAACCTCGAAGTCAGAAAGTTTGGACCTCTTGTAAAACCTCAGGTTTCACAATCGGTCAACTTTCTTCCTTCTCGGTTTTACAAATCCAAGCATAACCTCGTAGTCGTGTTTTATCTCTTACAGACAGAATCTTTGTCAACCTGAGTTGTTATCCTTGTAAAAGGTTTAGATAAGTACAAGCTGAAGAGAGGAACCTTGTGACCTGAATTATTAAAAGTTATTTTACCTTTCTTTCTATAACTGTGTTTGAAGACATGTTGAAATCAATAAAATTGTTGGAATTTTAAACTGTGTATTGTAAAAACTGGTGTATTGTTCTTACAGGATAGAGAAACAATAGGGCCGACTCGATCTCTCGATCAATATTCATATACATATATATACAAGTATTTAGATTGAGTTTTGGATTTATATTTGGATTCTGTTTGTTAGGGGAGGGGACGGAAGGGGAGCGGGAGGGGAGGGGACGGGAGGGGACGGGAGGGGGGTTGAATCGAAGCTTTGGAATATTAATGTACATATACACTCAAATATTTAGATTTAGATTCTGTTTGTTAGGGAAGTGATGTTAGGGGAGGGGAGGGGAAGGGAGGGGGGTTGAATCGAAGCTTTGGAATATTAATGTACATATACACTCAAATATTTAGATTATAGATTCTGTTTGTTAGGGGAGGGGGGGGGGGGGAGGGGAGGGGAGGGGAAAGGGGGTTGAATCGAAGCTTTGGAATATTAATGTACATATAAACTCAAATATTTAGATTTAGATTCTGTTTGTTAGGGAAGGGATGGTAGGGGGGTGGGGTATGGGGCATTAAATCGAAGCTTTGGATATGAATATGTTCGTTCTGCTTATATATATGTATGTCCTAGATTAAAAATAAGACCTCTGTTTATACAGATGCTATTTGTGATATAAGATTTCGTGGTTTAGTGGTAAGAGTTATTTTCTTATAAGAGCTTTTTTGATTTAGATCGGAATTTTAAGTGACTCCTGTTTATACATTTTCATTCTTTGTTCAAATCATAAAGTTTCAGTTCTTCGAGCTCCGTGCCTACAAATAAGATATTTATATACGTGTATAACAGATTTCAGAGCATTATCTATCAATGTCGTTAAGGACATGGAAGGAAGTCAGTATTCATATATCAGAAGCCTTTTTCTCAGTTGTTTAAGTTTGGCAAATAGAAGAGTGCCTTGGATCTTGTACAATTCATATAATAGACAAATATACAGTGTATTTAGTGATATACAGTAATATTACATGCACAAATTGATATACAAATCCACGATAAATTGCGTCATTTTCATTGTCTTCAGTGTATATGATTGTTTGTTGTTGTCTTAAATTGCACCTGATAGAAATCAGTATGATATGGTCTTTGTCGTAATTGGTTAGAACCTGGAACTATGGAATTAAAACTTTTTCGTCCACCATTTTGAAAATATTTTTTTTAATTTTTTAAAAACGCCAACTAACTATACCATTGACGTTAAATTTAAGAACTATAGTTATGATTTTCTATAAATTTGACTTTGAAGCTTCGATACGAACTGACGTATGGTTGCATGTATAACGGTAATGAATAACTCACCTTTGTCGCTTGTCAGGTATCCGTAAATATTATTCTAGGTTTGTCGACCGTCTCTAAAAGTTGTTTTAGTATTGATTAACAACCTACCTGTTCCAGTACTCAAACCAACTCTTAGTGGCGAATAATCAAAGCCAAGCAAATCCATCGATCGGTGCTATAGGCCTTGTTTGATTCATGTAAAGCTGGATCGGGTTAAACAGAATGAACTGCGTAATCTGACCCAATTAAATGACAAATATGTTTGATATTTGTAACATCAAATTTCATAACAGATGGCTATGTTGACCTTATTTTTGCCTCTAAGTTTAGTAAGAGTATCTGTTGCTCCGAAGGCGGATTTAAGACCGATATTCCTGGTTGGTTATGACATTTGCGTATCTGTTCTGTCCTTTATTTAAGATACTAAAATGTAAGGAAAAGAACACCGAACTGTCAGTAAACTTTAATATGTTGGTATCGCCCATCATTTTTTTTTTATCCGGATCAGATAGTTGAGCAATCAAACAGGCCAAGAGATGTGTTGTCGACTTGTCGTGCTATATCAATCTTTAGACAAAAAGTATTAAAGGTACCCATGAGGGTCAGGACGTCCGATAAATCGTTGAAACCGGGGGCGTTTGGTTTCGTCAATACGTGCCCGAAGGGGTTGAATATTGGTTTTAATCTCAGGTGGTTTTCCTAAGAGTTCGCTGAATTCAGTATTAGGTAGAAATAATTGAAGATCTTTCGCAAGTAACTCAATTGTTAGTGGACATATTACTGTTCTCTTCCAAACTGGACTAATCGAAACTACTGTTGTGTTCCAAACTGGACTAATCGAAACAGCATCACCGTGCAGTGTGAAATAAAGGGAATTTCTGAAAGACCATTGTACAATAGAAAAATGGGCTAGACCAGTTAGTCTTTAGTCTTTGCAAAATACAGTACAGATTAATCTCGTGACTAAAACGACACCACATTCTACCCACCACCCTACTTTCTTGACCCCGTTCTATTTGACCCTCTTTGACTTCAATCAGTTGATGATCACGATGAAGTTATGAATCTCTTTTCCATCTATAGAGTATTAATTTGTTTAGAGGAATATCTAAAATGATTGATAATGTGTTGCTTGACAACCAAGCGCCATCTTGAATACAGACGAAATATATAGACTCTTGTCTCAGGTCGCACAGCAAACAAATCACCTTAAGACAAAGGTCTGGTGAACCGAGAATCGATCAATTGTCGGAATGAAGGAAATCAATAATATAGTTTTAAATCAAACAATGGTCGGATTCATTAAAATCGATTGCTTACAGGAAATGGCATTAAAGCTCTGGACAATACAAGCATTGTTTGTCGCTTAGTGTCTTCTGATTGGTTCATTTTGATGAGAACGTGTTCAGAACCAATCAAACACCGGATATACCATTCCGGTTCAGATGGGTTCTGATTTACTAAGTTCCGCTTATAGCTCAATATTGTTTCCTGAAATCGATATGATTTGATGTGTTTCGTCAAAACTTCCCGGAGCTGTCTCGGAGATTTATTCTGATTTCTGTTAAGATGAAGGTCTAAAATATCCGATCTGAAACTCGTGATTTTGATTGATCGGATTTTTACCTGAAGATTTCATAGCCAATTGAATGCTAGATCCACAACCTTAACTAATTTGCTGACTTCTAATGACTATCCCATAATACATTAGTCGAGGTAGACCAAGACAAGAGAAAATAGCAAACCATAGTTTATTAATTTGTATATTTTCTACATTTACAAGCATACTTTGATGTTGCCGGGTAATTCAGGATGATGGTTGGTATAAGCATAGCTCAGGACATCGAACAGTTGGGGATCATGCTGTTTCAAGTAGGATCGAGCTTGAGCTTCAGTAGCACAAGCACGGGAGCCACCGCACCTGTAATACAAAACCAGAGTTTTGACAGATATGCCATAGATAAGTAAAGCTTGCTCTTACTATACGGATCAGATCATACATCGCCATTTACTGTTAAATAAACATTATTATTATAGTGTAGGTTCTTGGTTAATATTATGACAAACATTCAGAGAATTCTTAACCTCAAGGTAGCGTGACTGTTCAAAGTAGCCATTTTGCAGAAGTAAACATTAGAAACTTCAAAACCAAAATATATTATTTCCACTTCCGGTCAGTTTGGTTGCTACTCACATATTGGTACCGCCTGTGACGTCAGTTCTGGTGGTTGCCATGAAGAAGGCTTCGGTAGCTTCAGCCCAGTATTCGTTAGCATTGGCGGTGGCGTACACACCAGGGCTTCCAGAGTCGGGCGTATTTCTCATGACTGAAAGCAGCAGTGATCTAAAAAGAAAGACGTTGTTAATGACTTAAAACTTTAAGCTCATATCATGAAAATTGTCTGTTCAAGGACCAAAACCCGTTACCTTAAAAAGACTAACAGAGGCCAGCAATTATCCTTAAAGTGCCCATTCCAGAAATAAAGAAAGCTACAACTGGTAACACGACTTGATTAAAAGCAGGGATTGTCCTGATGTCGCCAGAAATAGAAGATGTTAGCTAAGAACTTTAAAGTCGGGAATTAGCAGTTGAAGTTTCCGGAATAACCAACCTTTGATCTCCACTGTGAGGGCATGTATCCCATAACAAGATGGCCGAACTCGTGGACAAGGATGTTGTCGTTATGGTGATAAGGGTCATATCGATCGCACATGACCACGTGATCTAAGACTACACTTCTGGAGTTGGTCAATCCAGCAATGGTTGACCATTTTCTGCCGTCGAATGTACAAGTATGGGCACAGCTTCCAGAACATCTTCCTACAGATAGATACAGAAGTGAAACACTGAGAATTGACAATTTCTCTTTTTGTTCAGTATACATGTGTGTATCAAGCGCGGAGTCAAAAAAGGCTTGTAAAGACACATATAAAGATGGTCATACCTCTACACTGGGCAGTATCGGCCAGATGGTAGTTCTCGGGATAGGCTGCCATGGATTCAGCTTGAGTGAAGATTCCTAAACCGTGGGATCGGCTGACACCATGGAATACTTCGTATGGCATGTGTCGCACCATAAGACTCACTCCGTGTGCTGCCTGAAAATATTGAAAGGCATCACTGACCAACACAAACTGACCACAAATGTCTCGCACCACGGTGATATCTGTTAGTGAAATGGCGTAAGATTTTTCTTAAATCTAAGTGTTATAGAACAGTAATGAATTGGCTGCAATAATGCTTCATCTTTTTGTTTGTATCCTAGATTTGTTAAATATTTTGTACATTAATTGGCCATCCCGAAAGCAGTGGATGACTTACCTTGTCCAGGGCTTGGTCGGTGCATCTACTGGTTGCAGAGATGACGATATGGGTAGCGCTGGGTCTGCTGCTTACAACGGCACCGCCTTGTAAAACATATCGTTCTTTAAACGAGGCCCTCTTCAGGATATGAAGGGGAAGGGTGTAACTGTAAGACAATACAGTACGGCATTCAATATTTGTATAAAAGTGTGCCCGACTCGCCTGTTTCATATATGATTAATCCTAAGAGCAGTATATTTTGGTGGAATTTTCGTTCCACTATGAACTATGGCACGTTACGCTAGAACCCTTCTACCGGATGCAATACTATCCTTCTCCATGTAAAAAGTCAAGTTTTCTTCTGGTTAGACAATCCCTACACCCTACCACGTTTCGACAGATTACTTCTACTTACTTTTGATTAAGAAAGTCGTATTCCTCTGGCCGTGGTGGGGGAATAGACCATACCCCTAAAAATAATAATTTTAACATGTGTTGGGCATGTTATGTGGTTACCAAATCTTGTAATGGATAGAAGGTTGAAAGGAACAGCGGTAGATTACCTTCTGGGACTCAAATGACGATCGTACAATTCCGGACATCCCTGATGTAATCCAGACACATGTGAAAACGTAATTAGTAAGCAGGTTATTATAAATGGACCACCCGATGTATTATTCCCAGAATGAAATGAATTCCTGATAGTACCGTTGCGGATACAGAACCAAATCAGATTGACAAAAGAACCCCAACTTACCGGCAGCAAGTGCCACCAAAACCAATGCTCCTATCATCCTTATCCCGACGATATTTCTGAAGTGAATAAACGGGTGACCAGGCCATATTAAACAGTTCAAAGATAAGACAAGTCATGAAAAGTAGGCTCGTTAATCCATAATATTGAATCGCTTCCGAGTTGTTTCATTGGTTGTTACGAGTTTAGTCTGAAAATCAACCAATCGATGATACGGATATTTTGACCAAGACCAATCAGGTTCGACGCACCTGTTTTCTGATAAATAAAAATCAGGAGATAAGATAAAAATTCTGAATGACATTGGAACGATTTTTTTCTACACGGAACCAAATAACATTACGGAATCACTATATATATGGTTTTCTAATAAAGTTTACTGTTAGAGTGCTCCGTATATTTCGACCAACTGGACAATGGGACTCTCATAGAGAAAGAATGGTTATTCCAACCAAAACACAGTATGCTTTACTTTTCTCCTGGGTTCACAGTACTCATTTACTAATTGAACGCAAACCGTATTACATGAATCAATACTGATTGGGGAAGTTCAGTAAGATCTGACCTACAAACATCTGAACAGACAGACAACACTAAATAAATACACGCTGTCGTTACTCCATTATTGTTTATTGAAATATTGATTTAGATGCAAACGCCGATATGGCCAGGTATTTCAGGGTGGTGGTTAGTGTAGGCGTAGCTCAGGACATCATATAGCTGGGGATCATGATGCTTGAGGTAGGCTCGAGCCTGAACTTCGTTAGAGCAGACGTGTGAAGTACCACACCTGTAAAGATAGAAAATGTACTGTTAGAAATTACCGATAGAATTATTAGGTTCTCTGGTTAATTACCTAGATAGCATTGAATGTAATACTAAAGCTGAAATCCTCACATACAGCGGTGTTTGGGTACCAGAAAGATGAAGGATTGGGCTCATCTCTTGCCACATGGGAGGATGTTTCTTCTGCTGCTGATGAGCATGGTGATGATGTTGATAATTATCACGATCTTAATGATGTTGCAACTCCAGAGTATATCTTATTGAAATTAGTATTTTACCGGTTAATAAGGACTACATTAAACCACTTACATATTTGTTCCTCCAGTCACGTCAGTTCTGGTGGTAGCGAAGAAGAAAGCCTCAGTTGCTTCAGCCCAATATTCAGCGGAATTGGCAGTGGCGTACACACCAGGCTTCCAAAGTCTAGCGTATTTTTCATGAGTGTAGGCAGCATAGATCTGCAAGCAAGAATGGAATCGTATAAGTAACCTATTTAAAAGTATAAGTGGTTCCTTTGGTCCGAGATCCCGTCCTAAACTGTTACTTATTTACGTTGATGGAAACTGGGATACTGAGCACACTATAATGCATATCGACCAATCGACAAATTGCTAGTTCTGGTTACGTTTTACAGTATGATGTTGTATTGCATATAATATGTTTTCTTACGATGGGACGTAAAACTCCATTTCATTTACCTTGTTTTTCCACTCTGTGGGCATGTATCCCATAACAAGATGGCCGAACTCGTGGACCAGAATATTGTCTTTGTGATGATAGGGGTCGCGACTATCACATAAGACGACGTCATCAAGAACAACAGCTCGAGAGTTGGTCAATCCAGCTATGGAGGAATATTTTCTACCATCAAAGGTACAGGTGTGGGCACAGCTTCCAGAACATTTACCTGCGCAGGCGGAGAAAATACAAAATTAACTCTTAAGAACTTAAATTGTACATAGTAGAAGCTCCCGAGGACTGAACATAAGGCTGCCATCACAGTAATAGACAGTCGGAGGTGCCTCTGAAGGGCGAGCAGTAATTATTATTTAAAAGAAGAAACATCAGGTGCAACAAATACCTTTCGGTCAGAGAACATCGAAAACATCCAAATGTTAAGCAATCATATCGCACGAACGAACTTATTCCATACCTTTACATTGAGCGGTATCAGCTAGATGATAATTCTCAGGGTAGGCTGCCATGGTTTCAGACTTGCTGAAGATACCGAGCCCATGAGATCTACTGACTCCGTTAAACACATCAGTTGGCATGTGACGTACCATTAAACTTATACCATGAGCTGCCTGTAGAAGTACGAGATACAGAATCGATATACTAATACATGTATATACACTTCCAGATAGTATTAAAAATATAAATAATATCAAATGACTGAAGAGTGAGAACCTTTCCAGTGCCTTAGAACTGTATCATACTGTATCAGATATAGACACAATGCCACAGTTTCTGGTCTATATTAAGTGCCAGCCAGACCACCACGACCATCTGTGGCTGCTGTACTTCTAGGTGTGGGTGGCACTGAACTAGATTTATAAGACGTAGAGCTCAGTAATCTTACCTTATCCAAAGCTGCATCAGTACAACCATGGGTAGCAGAAACCAGGACGTAGGCACTGTGTGGACGAGTCTTGACCACGGCTCCATTGTGAAGTACATATCTTTCTTTAAATGAGGCTTTCTTCTGGATAGGCGATGGAAGTTCGTAGCTATAACAGAATTGTCAGACTTACGTTTAAAAATGGCATATGGGGAACGGGAAATATCAGAGACACGTACACATCTTAGGGCAACAAGGTACCGAGTTCTGGGACAATATAAGCGATGCTTTAACCGAAAAGAAATATAGTATTGATGCATACATGTACATTGGTTTTTACTTTTGTAGAACATATAACAAATATATTAAGACTTACTCTTGGCTGAGGAAGTCATATTCTTCTGGTCGTGGTGGGGGAATACCCAACACTCCTATAATAAAAATGAAACAGATTTTTTACGTCTTTCTAGTGCTTGCATTGCTAAATCTGGTCTCAAAAGCACGTTCTGTGGTGTTAAGTTATAGACGTTGTTTTATCTTATTTAAATAGAGACGTCCGTGCTGAGCGGACATGCCAATATGAATGGTACAAAATCTCATCTCGAGAGCAGTGAATCGTATTAAACAGAAGGATTATTTTTTGCTTTCAGGAAGAATCAAACGAACTGTATTGAAAAAACCAAATTAGAAAAAAAAAACCTAAACGAACCGGAAATGACGACCACCAAAATCAGAACGTCCTTGATCATAGCGTGTGTACTGCTGTCTGGATCGTGTAATATATGTAAGTTTTTCTTTTTATGAGGTAACAGAGATAAGCAACCCGGTCATAACCGCTATTCGTAATCTGTAATCTATCTACGTAACCAGATTAGTACCTTAACCTATTAAGGATTAGTCCAAAGCGTTTTCATTTCATTGGTTGGAGCATTAGCTTTAAAACAACAAGTGCGGAACTGGTATTGGAATTGAATGTGAGAAATTATCAAAAGATAAGACAGATTAAATGCTGTACACTGTCGACTTGTGTTGTCATTTGTACGTATACTTTTTGCGAGTGATAGTCGTTGGCAGTCATCGTGTTCAGATGTACAAGACTGATGTCTACGAAACAGCAGAGTCCAAAGGGACCCCATGTATTGCCTCTAACAATTTAATTCCCTTTTCAATATTCAAACATAAAGAAAATCAGAATAACCATTGCTTTCTCGCGTTAAATATTGTGAAAACGCGAGTAAATCGAGGTCAATTGGGCTGAAAGGTCAAGGTTAATATGATTAAGTGGGACGAACTAGATTGACGAAATAAAAACATGGACAATGAATAACGGATTGTCGGTTAATAATGGATAAAGACAGTGATATCGACTGTATACGATGAAGACGAGTTTGATATACGCCCTAGTTGTGGTTGTTATTGCCCTGGTATATTCAGCTTATGGAAAGGAATCGAGTAAACGATATAATGGTGAGATTAAAACGACTTTATTCTCTCATTCTACTCGTCGCTTTCTATTTACTGTTATATTATACTATACACTGGAATGACTGTAGACTCGCCATGTAGTCACAAATAGAACGGTGACTATACTATATGTATCCACCACTACAGTACTGTATGTGTCTCTATAATGTACATCGTGAAATCAATTTGTTTTGCATCTCACTGAACAACGTTTCTATATGTCCTTATGCTTCGTGTATTATTATCAACTATAGGAGGCCTTAACTCCTCCTTTTATATGTTATTAAGGATCAATAAATATATAACTATTTTGCTCTTACGCTAATATATGTCTGTCATTGCTCACTGCATGGTGTTGCATCTTCTTCAACCCAGTCCCATTTCTTAGCCGTAAATTTCTTTATTTTTTCAGATGAGTCATTCCCGGTCAGTCTTGAGGTGTTCAACAGATCTATATCGTGTGGGGAACATACCCCTGGCAGCTTCCCCTCCAAAACATGGACCTGCGCCAACATCAGGTATGCTTCGTGTAAGAGGTTTTGTAAAGTTTATATGTGTTAAGGGGTCACCGATAGCATCAATAATAAAAGTTGAACAGAAAAAACTATGCGATTTTAGTATACAGTAGAGCCTGTATTCAGAGACCACTAAAGAGAATATTAAAAAACGGTCGCTTAATGAAGGTGGTCTCTTACTAGAGAATCTGCAAGACTATTTCTAGTACTTCTGAGGATAATTTACATATATTCATGACTCAAAAACGATACCCGTTAATGGTGACCCATGATGATTAAATAGATCTTTGAATATATTCCATATTGAGACGACTATTTGATGTTTTGAAGTTAATGTGTTTTTTATTGCAGTGTAGACGGAAATCGCTTAGCGTTTGGATACAGCGATTTAAGTATCGGAGAATGTACGGAAACAGAAGGCAACCACGAGTTCATGACCCTGTGTAAAGAAATGCTTAAACAAATTAATATTCATAATCCAATATGGTCGGTTTATGTAAGTGCTTGTTCTTTTCAGTGCCGGCTCGGATATTAATTTTTAATAGCCAACGTTGGCCTTTCTTATTCTAGCTTTGGCATTGCCAGAAATGAGATGCAAGAATTGTGAGAAGTCATGATTCTTTACCAAAATATTTTATTGCTAAAAAAAGTGGGGTCGAATTAAAACCGGATATCAATGAACAATGCATGCGCATTTTAATCATCCACTTCCGTTATCTTCCAGGTACCGCAAGCTACGTGTAAAAGAGATCCTAACACGAGGGCCTTACTGGTGAAAAAGGGGAATAAATATATCTGGAAGGATAAAGGCCCAGGAAGAGGATACGCGTTGACTATACAGTGTATGGTTCAAATATCACCTTGACCTTTCAACCTAGACCTTTCCGAGAATTTAAAGCAGAAAATGGGTGTTTTTGTTTTACGTGTATTATTAACTGCACTGATTTAAATCTAACAGCAAAATGTGATTCAAATGGCTGTGACCTTATACATTTTCCTGACCTTTTCAACACTTGTGACCTTGAACCCTGGCCTTTTGACTGAAACACTTTAAAAGACCTTTGGTACAAAGTACCCGTATTGTTTTTATCTTTGAACGAATGGTGTTCTTCCTTGTTTTGTGTTGTAGTGTGAATTACATATATGGCCTTAATCTTGTCTTAAGCGACCTTAAACTTGTTGTAGCGACCATGAACTCCATTTTGTTGTTGTAAAAGTCTGTATCAGACTGATTCATCGAAATCATAATTAAAAGTTGCACGATACTCATATTTTCGTGTAGCTTATCATTTCATTATAAAATAATATATCATTTGCGTAAAGCCTTCTGTTTTGATTTTGGTTCCTGATTTGATTTGTGTATTGTCTTAATTTTGCTCTCGTGATTGACAACCTAATCAAACCTTTTTTGTTGGTTGTCGCCTCAATCTACGTGAAAGAAATATGGGGATAATAATAGTAGTCTGAATCATATAGGTAAATAAGGAGTTAGTTCCCTTTAATAAATATTAACAAACTTGATGGAGATTCATTTATTACATTGGTATCCAATGGGGCAAGAAAAAGTCACTGAAGTCCACACTAAATTCATTACGAAGCTGCGAATTCGGTACAACGAAATGTCGGAAATATATCACCGTTCCGTTAGCGAGAAACGCAGACCACCATGAAAACGTACCTACTGTTGTAATTGAATGATTCATATGGGTTAATATTGCAAAATCAACTTCTCGTTCATTTCCAGTCATAAAGATGGCATCGTTTTTTCCCTCCAAAACAGCCTTCGTCCATTTCATATCGTTGGAGCAGACGATGAAAATAATGTGCGGATATCTATCGCGAAAATATTGCATACTTTTGAATATATAATGTTTGGGTGCAGTGCGATATCCATATATCTTCTTAACCTTCTTCAGATAATCCCCGCGTCTTATGTGCAACCCAATAAATACTAAATCGTCTGGCACTACGTCACCGATATCTTCGTAATGCTTAGCAACGCTTTGACGTAGAATTTCAGTTCCCTTGTCAACAAATGATTTCTTGATGACGTATTGTTTTCTGATGTCATCAATGACGTTTTCAAAATATTTCCAAGACTGGAGAAAATTTCTAATCCTGTAGTCCCGATTTGGCTTAAAATTATAAACATTTGGGTCAAACCGACAGGGCTTTTCTTCTACGATGACTCTTCTTCGGCTACAGTCACACGCATGGTTGTAAGTCAATGGAGTTGGTCGCATGTCAAATAGGGTCAGTATATAGCTCCTCCGATCTATCACGAGACCCATACCTTTGGATTTGGCGATACCATAAGCGGAAGCGTATTGAAAAAGATGATTTCCAAGACCTCCTTCAAAATAGATACACAACGTATGTTGTGGCCATTCTGAAACCTCTTCTCGAACTGAGATAGGTATGTGAACCTTTGGGTACATCCGGGCATTTAACATGGCGATTAGTCCAAAGTTGAAAATAAGACTTATCACTAAAAGAGTTGTTTGGAAATCTGAAATAGAAATACAACGTATTTAGCTAAGTGCCTCCCCAAAAAAATTAGATCTCCACTAAATACCGATAACTTTCATTACCGCTACTGAACACATTATTCCATTGCCCCACCGGAAATATTACTTGCCCCTCCGTACAATCAAGTCTGGCTACAGGCCCGAGTAGCTGTTCTGAAAATCTTCAGCAACGGCACTCGCTATTATTTTGTAAACAAAGACTTACATGGATCACTGATGCTTTTAAACAATTTCGAATGAGCATGACGAATCCTTTCATTATTTGCCCAATTCTGAAGACTGGCCTTGAAATTTCTAAGATGTTGTAATATTCCAATTGTCTTCCACCATTCTGCCCAGTTGTAAGAATCTGTCAAGACTTGATAAACTTTGTCTCGAACGGTATCCATCTTGGGTGCGTTCGAAACTATGTTCCATGTTACCGTTGCCTCTATTGAAAGCGCGTACATTCACCATCAACTGTGTTTACGCGTTAGTGCGTTCGAACTTTTACCCCAAGAACAAGATATAGCAGACAAATGTTCTTCGAAAACAGGTATGTATTTTATTTATTTTAATGTCTTGTGTATGTCGGTCTTCAGTTTTGCACTTGTGTTCATCATGCCAAGTGGATTTTTGTTTAAAAGATAATTATTTATAGTCTGTTTCAATCACAAGAGTTTGCTCCCTTGAATTATGAAAATTACAACGTTTGAAATTCACTTTTTTATCCACCTAGAAGATACTATTCTTGAATTACTTGATGATTAAAAAATTAAATTGAAATTTAGCCTATTTCTGAATACTGAATTTAACTTTGGGGGGGGGGGGGGTATTAGGTATCTTCAGGTAGAGGTCGTCATAATTAATCCATAATTTGTAAAATTTTGAATTCTTTAATTACTTGATGATTAAAAAATTAAATTGAAATTTAGCCTACTTCCGGATATTATTGAATTAATATTTTGAGGGAATTTGTAAGCTACAGGTCATTGCATCATAAGTTATACATGATTTTTTAAAATTTGAATTCAAAGTTTAAGCAGTGAATGTGACCCATATGAGACATCCTGTAGCATGCAAAAGTGCAGGATGAACTCGCATTATCTGAAGTTTAACTGTTTGAAATCGTTATCCAATATCTGATACTTCACTGATAGGAACTGGTAATCAACACTTGTTATCTCCCTTACTAGGTTACCTTATCAATGTTTAAACAATGGCGGGATTAAGCGGGTAAAGATCGTTATCACGTTCTGTTTAAAACCAAACAATGGGCTGATAATGGCCCTATATTTGTTTAGAGGTATCTGAACATTTCCCAGTGCCGACTTGAAGTGCCCGGAAGACTTCCTTCTAAAAGACAAAACACATCTTTCAGAATACTTGTATGATTGAACATCAGATAATCCTTGCGGTCGATTGGAAGAACAGTAGGGTTATGTATGAGTCAGTTTTGCTACATTGCCCACCGCTCAGATTCAGTAAATAAAAATCTAATTTAACATACCCAATGAATATTGTTTTATATCTGTCTATTGTAGGATAGCTTATATAAGCCCTAACTGACTCTGAACAAGACAAAGTTACAGAGACCCTATTTATTGTGCTTTTTATCCATCTTTCATTAAAATACTAGTGCGTTTTCGGACATTTTATTTTCAATTGCTGACAGTGAATGGTTTGGTGCAATAACACGGCAAATTGATTCCCATGGCAAAGGGTTAACTAAGTTGACAGTTAAAGCGTTAAAGATACCAGCCATCTGACGCACTTGTTGCTCCACCTATGATTGATGTGTGTACATCTGCATCATGTCAATGCACGTACATTCCACGCAACTTCCAGACGTCCAGTGTGTATATAAATATCGACTGTAGTCTACTATTTGGGATATAAATGTGAAATTTTGAAAGATTTCTCTACTTAATGAAATACAGCATAAGTTTCTTTATTTTATACCATATTATCGTTTGGCCTGTGTCTTTTTTCAGTTAGAATATAACTTGGAGTTTTACGTCGTAATGTTATGAAGTCAAGTCGACTTATTAATGCTATTTGTTTAACAACCAATTTAAAGAAAATTTGAATTTTGAAAAAAATGGCAGACGATAACAATAACAAGAAACAGAAAGGAAAATTTAAAGACACGAAACATCTTGCTTGACTCAAAAACATGGAAAGATTCGTCGGACCATCAAAAAAATCATCAACTTTATCACATATTTAATTATCAAACACTCCTGAAGAAGTCGTTCACAATCTTATTCTAATCCGTTATCGGCCATTTTGAATGATACGGTTGATATAAAATATAGGATTGTAGATAATTTTTCCGAGACGAAAGAATAATTATCAAATTTATCAGAGTTTTTGTTTAGTGAAGTGAATGTAAAGCCTATCTAACAATGATAATTCTAGATTAATATAAAGACCATATTTTATAGCTATTACGATAATTCCCAGCCATTCTTGATATAAATATTTCAAATTATACTTTATATTTTAGTTTACCGGTCGCACGTCGTACTGACGACGTCGTACGATTGTTGTTGCAAACGACGTGCGACTTGTTATTGTTTTCAATTGGATTAGAATATCCATATTTTACCGTTGTTATCACATGACTCTTTAAGTCACAGATTTTTGGGATTAACGTCATCTTTATTTGTGCCTTACGTCATATATTTAATGACGTCATAGCTTTGTGCAATTTTATGTTACCCGTTTCGAATAATATGTTATTAGTGGATTGTCTTTGGAATTTCGATGCCTTTATTTCAGGATTATGTTCCTTGGATTTACGTAAGATGGAAATATTTCTATATAGAAGAGACTACTTGGATAAATGAACAGTTAATAATTGTTTGATTTCAGGTTTAACAACATTGGATGGATATGAAAAATGTAATTGGCATTCTACATCTGCACCAGCTTGTATGTGTAGGAAAATAAATTGGAGTTTTTTGCCATGTAAGAGAAATGCATGGCATCATTGATCATGTTTAACTGGAAGTGGTGACAATTTCCTTCCATGTAACAGCATCATCTGGAATGCAATACCTTGTCATAGCAATCAGTCATGGGAATTGTTGATGAACATATTTACTAAAAACCATCAGATGTACCTCTAGATAGTTATAACAAGATGTAGTGATTACGAGGAGTAATTCTGAAGTCTATGATCAAGATATGTACAAGTTGACGTTTTACATCCTATTTTTGAGGAGCTGTTTCTGGTGTTACTGTCCATCAACTAGAATTCTCTACAGAAGATTGTTTGCTGCTGTTGGAGAAGGTAGGTTACCTTATTTCTTATTTCTAATTATTTAAATACTTTATTGGGTTTTAACTCCACTAACATAAGCACTCTTGTAGGTGTCTCTATCCGAGACTTCAAATTGCTAATTTTGTTTATTTTGTACAGTTTTAAACTGTACTTCTTCCGTTGAATATGAATGTTTACCACGTTATTGTTGATAGTGTTTTCTTACGAATTTGTTACAATCTTGTCTACTGCGTCATGAATGAAATACGGGTTATAATTTGGTCACGTTGAAAATGCATGTGCATATTGACATAATGGACGCGATTTTTACGTCCTCTTTATTTTAGTCATTGACCATTTGAGTTAAGTTCATTAAAAGGAGAAATTGGACTTTAAAATCGCTTCATTTTTTCAAATCAAATAAACAGTCGGCTACATGAAAAATTTGAACCTGGGTTCTTATCTCAAAAAACGAAATATTTGTTTATAATAAATGCCTATCAATATTTGGGAATATTTTTAAACAGTGCTGGATATTTACTAACACTTATCTTCACTATACACAAAACACTCGCATTAAAGCCTATCTTAAAATGCACGTGCTGTTATCTCTAACCTCGCGAGATACGTGCCGAGAGAGATAGTCGAATATTTTGACAGATTCTATAAATATTATGGAATGGCGAAAGTCAGCGAAACGAAATGGTTTATTTTGACAAGAAATATGAAATAAAAGTCAGTGTGTGATTCCATGTAGGGCGTCGATAGACATTTAATTTTTACTTACCATACGTCTTTTTTCACTCCAGCCACAGTATATCACTGATAACGCCCGCTCGTGAGCCCAGCGTGGAGATCATTCCATCTTATTGATATCGGAGTGTTATCCGCTGTGCCTATTTTATGATTGATAGAGATCTACTGACATATTTCGAATTTATGGTACAATTTTTTCCGAATTAAATTGCAAAATTATAAAATACTTCGATATGATTTTTATTTATTTTTTCTGAAACTGATTTTATTGGGAAAATATGTACTTGCTGTATTTATGTGTAATGATATGTGTTTAGTTAGTAACACACTTTTGATTAAAAGTATAGGCTTTTTTTTATTCAAAAATAATTCTTGTAGGCAATGTTTATATGGTATTTTCTTTTTATAAAAAGTAATACGAAAAGAACATTCTTTGATATAAAAAAAAACCCAGAAATTTATAAAATGACAACATTTGACACTTTGAGAAATAAACTAAAAATATATTTAAAGAATTCACATATTTAAAATCGCTCAGTGGGGAACTCGACTTGGAGCGATTGTGACACACGCGACTCGAAATATTAACATAACTCTAAAACATTTCATAATATTGTTTTAAAAAATAAGAAAAAATTCTAATTTATCTCCCAATCTTTAAATTAATCTTACAAAATATAGAAAAAAAATGAAGTCAAGATAAAATTTAAGATGGCCTCCCTGCCGTCAAAATTTTGAAAAGATAAAAACTTAAATGTAAAGCGTCTGTTTATCCTGAGATCTTAATTTTTAGTAAAGAAACTTGTGTTTAATATTGTGTATATTATATATTTCATTCTCTACATTGGTTTATTGTTCCAACAAATAGGTCAAAATAACTCATCTCTCAAAAATCATAATTCAAATCACAAGGAGAAAACAGCGTTTGGGATAATATTCATTTAACTGGAGTTTTACGTCCTAATTATCTCTATCTAAGCATTACAATAAGAAAGTGATATATTTTGATTGGGATGTTAAGAAAGTTGTAATATTAGACACGTGATTAATTTGTTGATGGGTTTTATTCCATTTTGACTCAACCTTATCGCCTTGTTGACACTCTAGACGATTAACTGGATAATCAGATAATCTTTAGACGAGGTCAACCAGTTCTTTTCCCAGGGTGGCATAAAGTGTCTTAGTGAAATTTGTTACGAGTTGATATTGGAATTGTACCACATTCGTCCTCTCTGGCTTACCCAACCCTTCCCTATTTTTTCATATTCTTTCTCAAACGTTCTTTCTATTCAAATCCAAATCTCGCATTTTTGTGGCTGATCTAGTATCACGTTACGTCGCGTTAGAACACTGTCTTGAATCCAAATTATAGGCTACCCCATTCGTCTTCCCTGGTTCTTTCTATCCCATTCCTTACCAATTACACAGCATCAAACCCCATTTCAGTCATATCCAATCCCCTTATGTCCCATCCTTTCTTATTCCTGTCTACGTCTTGCTCTTCCCTGTTCTCTTCTACTATACTTAATAAAGAATAACTCAAGACACCCTTCATTATAGTCCTGATATTCAAGACTATATATACCATCGTACCAACATAATTTGATCGAAGACAGTCTACGCTGTGAAATTCTCTAAAGCGAGCATAAAAAAAATAAAAACGACTAAAGGTTTTCAAAACATCTACATTTTTAATCAAAATACAAACAAACAAGACGTGAAATAAATCATTTTAATTTTTTACATCAAAAAGGATAAAAAAAAAGATGAAATCATTGACGCCGTGTTCCCACGAATGTCACTCTGACGTCATTAATCTTAATTTCGTACAAATTTAAGATGTCGTAAAATAAATTAAGGACAAGAGAAAACGAAACATGATCTGAGAAACGCACCGTACATTATCTGGCTAACGATATGGTCTGACATTTATATGTGGTGTAAATTTTTAACTCGACCATATCTTTACATCATTAAAAATATAAATATAAACTTATACAATATAATAGTGCATGATTTTCTCTTGGGAGGGAGAAATGAAAGGGAATTTTACGTCTTACTCTCTCGTTAGGGACAGGGAGAGAGACTTGATGTGAGTCAGTAAATAATACAGAAGTACGATAATTCCCTTGTCAATATTACATTTCGTTTCTTCCTTTTTTTCAACATGAAGTTTGACGGTATAACTAAACAACCTTCAGTAAGCGATATTCAACATTCCCTTTTCTGCGTGCTCAACATCCCTCTGTCAGTGATGCAGGTCGTAGGGACTGGCATGGAAAAAGCGTCAATTCGTTCAGCCCAGTGGGCTGTATACGTTAAAGATCCCTCGACAGTTGGAAATCGCAAAAAGAGTAAGCTAGTGCCACTGTCCTGGTAAAATTGGACGTAAAACTCCATTCATTTCATTTCATGCTCTTCTAACAAACACTTGCTCCATCGCCGTCTTTGGTGTTCTTTTTTATGGCGATTTAAAAACAAGTTTGTTCATTAGAACTCTTTGAGTGAAAAAAAAAACTCTGCGAATTTTTGAAGTTGTAAATTCCCACACAGCGGAGTACTTGAGAAAATACGCCTACAAAATTATACGAAATTTGTAGCTAAATTAAAAGTGTGAATTTCTTAGCTGTGACATATGAAATATTGACGCCTTCTTATTAGTTTCCCCAATTTTCTTTTTTAGTTCATTACTTGCAAATTAGTATTTTCTCATTGCGAGTTCACGAGAGATGATGTCTACTTATTAACCTTTTCTTGTGGTTTTATATCAAGATATCCACTTGTTAATTTCAGTCTTTTTTCTTCCTAATATATTAGTAATATTTTGACATTATCGACAAAGGGATACAGATTAATATTGGTTTTAAACGTAGTCTTATTTATTTTTGTTAATAATAATTATTTTAATCAATCTATGAGGACAAAATTTGTAATGGAAATGTTAATTCGAAATATTCCCATAACCAAGCAGTTTCACAACTCCCTATAATTCGCATTCAGAACCTTTCAGTTCATGTAGAACATAGAAGTCTTTGTTAAACACGAACCCTTCCGCAATTTACACAAACTCAGATTGTGAAAAAATTAAATTTACGTTTCGTTTTATAAATAAACGTTTTATCTCAGGCAGATATTTTAATTAACCGGCTACAGATAAACTTTGTAACCTAGAGATAAAACGAAACGAAATACATCTTGAAATGGTGACGTCACGATTCATTAAAAGACAATGGAATGTCCCAGATTTGGTTTCAATTAGTAAAGATGTATTGTATTGTCTTGAGCGTTATTGAAGAAGGGTGGGGTGGGGCTATTTCGAGTTGCCTTTAAAAGCAATGGCATTTGAATATCTTGAAAATTTGAATTAATTCGTTGAATTGTATTTTGAAATTATTTTCTTTGCTTTATAGCATCGTCTCTTTGACTTGAATATTTTTTAAAACCTACTTTGTATAATGAAGAAGGTTGGGGGTGGGGGTCGATTATTCAGTGTCTTTATCTCCCTTCTCTGGGGTAAGGATAGGTCATGCTTCATTAGTTTATCTAAGTCTGTTTACTTTTCCCAGACCTTACGACTTCGGTACAACCGCACCTGGATGGTTAATCTTTAACCGTTATCTTGTAATCCAAGGAAGATAATCCGGATAACAGGACACAATTTTACGGGTGATGCTTCGGAATTAAACAATTTTAATTTGAGGTATATCAGTTTTATGAAATTGCATTTAGATGTTGTATGTACGTCAATAGACATAACGTTCAATGATTAATTATTTCTATGCCACCTGTGTCTGAGGACGACGAGTAAAATTGTCGAAACGTTGCATAGAATGTAACCAGTGGCTGTTCTTCAAGGATTTTTTAGATTCTTTTCGGGCGAGGCTTCTATTCCATTAAAACTTGATCCTTAAACGTGAGTAAGGGCTTCTAATATACGGTATTTAAAATTGTATAAAACTCGAAATTGAAATAAAAAATACTTAAAAATGATCAAAAATGAGTGAAGGTTTTGATTACAATTTATCCAATATGAAATATCGTTTGATATTTATCGACCGTCGTGTGAAGGTTTTCCTTTCAATTACATTTTAATTCGCGATCAATTAGTTATGTTTACATCTTTATTAGGGGATTATCGCCGGCCAGGGAGGGGGGAGGGTTTCTCACGTTGATTATTGCTTTAATCTATTAATCTGTTAATCCCAACACGTGTTTCACCTTTTTTTTGTAACGGAGTTTCATATATATGTAAATTATGATAGAAAAATATTATCTCGAAATCGTTAGAGTAAAAATCTAAGCATCGTAAATTTAAACATGCTTGCTTTAGTCTTGTAAACTTACAGAGAGCAAATCTGACCATGCATTCAAGGGTTTCCTTCTTGCGATTAAGGACAATTTTTTTAAATGTGGGTTACTAGTCCAATATCTAGTAAATAATACAGGATTAGAATTGACAGAGTGAAAGAGAAGTGATATTATACCAAAAAAACAGAATGGTTGTGTATAATTACAAGAATACGTTACATTATCACTGGGTTTTCAACACTTCAATTCACACTGAATAAATTCAGATAAGAAACCATAATGAAACCGGCTCATTATTTTGTTTATGATAATTTTCATTGAAGAACAATATCTTAATTCGAGGCATTATCATTTCCACAGTTTCAATTCTTCTCTCTTTTCAGGTGCGTGCGATTTGATTGGTTGAAACTGGAAAGGAAACCATAGTTAAAGCACGAGGATTATAGAACTACATCTTCATCATTTCACACTTTAGTGATCATAGGCGGCGCTTCTAGTTAATCACGTGATGTAAAGAGGTGGTGAAACGAATTCTAATCAACACGCGATACATGGAGCGGTACGCAAGGCTTCATGTCAATTATGTATCACGTGATATAAAGGGGCGGAGTTTAATAGTGTATGTTTAAACTTTATACCGATGTATATAAGTTTAAGAAATCTCTCCGTTATCATTAAATACTGATTTTACTTATCAAAAGCCCGATATCGACCCGATAGCTCGGATAAAATAGTGATAACGCATGGACTTGAAACTTTAGTTCCGAAATCTATTAAACTGGTTCAATTTAACTTGTTTTGTGAAATCATCTAAGAAAATTCAGTATTTTCCCAATTTAACGTTTAGTGATAAAATTTCCGTGACAATTTGTACGTGACAAATTGGTGATTTGGACTTTTTAATATTCGGACAATTTACTTCAGGATTTTTTGTGTTCCGTATGGAGCTCGATGGCTGCTATTGAATCATCGTGGATATCCCATCCTTACTCCAGAGACCAGAGCACCGCCCAAACATCACCTACACCCGTCAAATCAGAGTCCTCAAGCCCGAGTACCAGATCACCGTCTCAGACGACCGAAACCACCCACCATCAACACCCCATCCATCGGGGCATGCACCCAGCTCTAAATCTACCAGAATATAACTCTAAGTTATTACCCAAAGAGGACGTTGAATATTATTTGAATTATTTGGATCATCCACTTCCAACTACGTCTCATCTACCACAGCCTACATCTGATCCGCACACGTTAACGTCAAGCATGTATCAAGGATCCGTCCACGCCATGTCTGTGCAACCGTCCGGTTACCCACATGAAACATCCAGTTCTTACCTGCATTCTAGTACTAGTCCCTTATACGTTCCGACTCCGAGAACGATGCTACCAATGCAATACTCAGCCGGACAATCGCCACCAGGACGTAGCATGCTACCTATGAACTATCCGACACAGACTTCTTCCTCTTACAACCTACAAAGCGACGTTTCTTACGGTTCCAACCCGTCAGTTCCTCAACGATTTGGTTTCTCTCCGACTCCAACTTCTCCGATCAACAGTACGACTGGTCGCACTGACACAGGATACAGCAGTTCCTTACCAAGAGCTCCTGGAATCAACCCGTATCCGACGTACATGGGAACGGACATTGGTCGATGGAACACTTTCAATAATATGGCTTTACAACAAGGATTCTGTCGAACTGGGCCAGGTGAGTGTTGTCAGTTATTATTTTTTGTCTTTTCATTTGGACATATTCAGCCCCCAAAAATTATATTTATACAAACCAATCTCATTCAGGAATGAAAATATTTATTTATTTTGTGTAAATTGTTCAATTTTTGTTGGATAATTAGGACTCTATGATCAAAAATTAGGTTAAATATATTTGAAAAATTAGCTGATATATTAACGAATTCATAACAAAATCTATGACAATAAAAACCAAAAAACGTAAATAAATTTTAAAACAATGTTCCTTTCAAATGAACTAGTTTAGAGTTTATCGTGGTTGAAAAGAAACTTTTAGTAACTAGTCACTATTCAACAGAAGGCACTGGCACAGGTTTAAATTTACGTTTATAGATTATTTTCATGTTAATATTAAATGAATTAAAAAGCAAGATGGCAATAAAATAATAATTATCAAAAATTATATCAGGAAGGAAAGTTCAATGACAATAATTCTTTAATAAAAGTGCCCAGTGTAAAGTCAGCAATTCCTGCCTTAGAATTAACACTATAACACCTACCACATTAAACAAGTGTTAATTTCATAGCGTTATTTAAAACAAGTGTAGAAACATACGATGCTATTAGCTTTGATGGAAAACACATACAAGAAAATTTAGAAATGTATAATTAACAACACATGTTTTCTGAGATTGAAACATCACAATTCTAACGACAACTTATTAACCAAATATTTCTGAAATGTCTTTCTAATTTGTTTGAAAATAATTCTAGAAATATTAAAACATAACCTTCTAATATTTAACCCTGAAATTCACGCTGTGTGATCTGAAGATCGCTAGAATATTTTACCATTGATCTCTTAGATTAATTTGTTAAGTTGTTTAAGTATTTCATTCCATATATTTTTAATATTATTTATTGAAAATACCAGTGATATTTTTTATTACCTTGGAATTTTTATCTCAAAGAAATTAATTTGAATAATATTTTCAATAACTCCTTTTAATTATTGAATGAATTAAATAAACTACGCAATTATCAACTGGTAAAATAATAAATTATAGTTTTAAAGTAATTCGTTATCCTTTGATTTAATACGTTATATTTTACTATAATTCGTTATTATTCAATATGGTACGCTATTATTAAATAAAATGCGTTATTATTCAATATGATACGCTATTATTAAATAAAATGCGTTATTATTCAATATGATACGCTATTTTTAAATAAAATTCGTTATTATTCAATATGATACGCTATTATTAAATAAAATGCGTTATTATTCTCTATGACACGTTATTATTAAAAAGATTCCATAACTAATAAATATGATTGTTTATGTTCAATATAATACGCTATTATTAAAAGAATTTGTTAATCGTAATGGATTAATATTTAGTATACGCTCTTAATGCAATATTGAAAACACTCGTTTTGATCTAAATTCATTAAGATAGATTTCACAAATATATACTTTAATTGACGAAAATTCGTTTTGAATTTCACGACCCCCTGTCGATCGTGTTTGCAGACTCCAATTAACCTCTTGTTCGCGAGTTTTATTTCAATTTTCAACATAAACAAAGTACAATTTGTCTCTGGGGTAATCAACGACAAGTGTAGAGTTGAAATTGTTTCAACAGGGACGAGATCTTGCTTCAAAATTTAACATGGTTCCTTCAGACTCTCGAGGGGGGAATTTCAAGAGAATCTTTGAAGTGTACATGATCACACGTTCTCTGGGTCTGGTTCGATGATGATGGATGTATCAGACGTAACGAAACATTGCCTGTCCCCCCGGGGATGTCTGTTTACACCGTAACTCAGGGGGGTTGGGTTCGAACTGACAGGTGATTTTAAACAGGCTATATTAAAGACGCGTTGTGAAATTTAAATTTCGGATCAACTTCAGTTAATTCAAAGTTTTCTCACTTAAATTGTATCAGGCTATTTTTTTTAAAGTATTGTATATTATGATTTATGGTTTGATAAGGGCATGGATATTATAACGTCCATGTTTCAATCAATTTAAATATCAGTTTGTGCTCAACTTGTTACTAAGATGACTTACGACACATATTCTAATCTTAAAACGATAACAATATTTTCATATCTATAGCATATTATTCTCAATATACCCTAACCTTTGACCCGAAACATATTAACCTTTGATAAAGGTTAAAATATATCGCCAATATTTGACAAAATTAATTGTTACTTATTGAATTTAACTCCAGATATACGCCTTCGTATATGTCACGTGCTGTCGTATATCACCTCAATATACGTGAAAGTTTTATAGCGTCATTGAAACATGTGCACACAAAATTAATACGTCGTTTTGTTTGCCGATAAACTAATTTATTTTTCAAGGGCCATAACTTTAACGTGAATTACATTCTCTTTTAATTTCTTTTTTAGATATTTGCGTCAATTTCATTTCCACAATACAGTGGCAAATTTTCTATCATTATATTGTGCAGGTGATGCATTCGTTGTCCAGTCTTTCTTGCTTTATTTCATTTGCCTGGGTTACTCTATATAGGTCCTAGGCCAGATATTGCATATTAACGTAATATTCCGAACTGATAATGAGAATAAATAATTGAATATTGTGATAAAATGCTGTAAATATTCTAGAATATTGCTAATAACCTGAAATATTTTAAACCTAAACATTTTGACTGGTTAGCGTTGTGATATAAACATTTCTCAGAAATCCACTTTACTGTTTCTGTGAATTTGGACAAGAGAGTAAACATCGGGAGATTTACGATGGCATATCGGACATACTGACGGTTCTCCATACTTTACGATATTTGTCTCCATGTCAACTTGTTTAACCTCAAACATTAATTAGTATACCTACATCGTCATTATTATTTTATAGTGTATATTGCCCTCTTGTGACGTAATAATAATTTGGTCATATTTTGGCGCTAAGAATATAACGTTCTCATGATTTTTTAACGGTATTATTCAGCTCAAAAATTATTATAATTTGCAAAACTAGATTAAAGAAATAATAGCACCGAATATGTCCCCTAGGGCATGATAGTTGAAAAATTTTAAAAATGTTGGAAATAATTCTACAATAATCAAAGCAAATATTATGGGAAATAAGATGACTGGGAATGTTTCAATATTTCGTAGTCAATTTTGAAGGAAAGTATAAATTTAATGTCATCTTAACTAAGAGTGGACGGATTGTGTATACTGATAAATATAATATTGTTATAACTGTCTGTGTTATTACTCTCGTATATGGAATTTATAAAATTTAATAAATTAAAAAAAAAAAACTATATAATGATTAATAGAGGGACGGGTCAAAGTTCTTGTACTCAGTGAATTAGATGCGTAATTCAGGACTGTATAATTTTTCTGTACCTTATTATACCGGGTAGGCTAATAAATTTTAATGTTTAGTAACGACTTGTACAGCGTCGTATTCGAATAATAAAAAAATAGCACACCTTGAGTTTTGGAAGAAAAAACCCAGAATTATTACGACTTTAAAGACTGCATCTATGAGATTTTAAAATAAAAATTTAACATCATTGGCTATGTGGACTCTCAAAAAATATCCTGTAAACAAACCATGTCACAGAAAAGATGCTAGAGCGAATTGAAACCGACCTATTTTTGATGTTGGTGTGTCATTTGGACGTGACTGGAGTCAACTTGTTTTAATAATGATAAACGATCAAATTAAACTACGGTTGTGTAAACTTATCCCTTAATTAAATATCTAAATACAATATTCCCCTCCCCAATTACATTTTATAATTAAAACAAGAAACACAAATAAACAAAATAGATTACTCCAGGGATCGTTAACGTCATACCAATAACTATTACGTCATAACGTACACGACGTCATTAATTTTAAATTGCGTCAGAATTTTCAAAATGGCTACTATTTAAAAAGAACCCAAATTCTACATCATTTATTTCTTGGAATGTCCGAATAGTAATTTCAAAATCTTAAGAGAATTTTTTGAAATTGATATAAATTTATAGAATTGAATGATTTTCTAGCCAATTTAATCTTTAATGTTTTTACATTTTGTTTTCTTATTTATCCAACATTTTTTTTCTCAAAATTTCTCAGTTTATAACAGATTTATGTGTATAATTAATTTTTATGAGAAACATAACAACGTCGAGTTTATTGTACGTGTGTGGCTTCCTTCATTTTCTGCTACAAATTATAGACAGGAACGACAGTTTTCCTCTAACAGACCAGAGTCACGTTTTGTGGTTTAGGATGGTTGCAATTTAAGTCAGCCACACTCCATTAAGTGTCGATATCCTTCAACAATATTTGGACAAAGAAATTTGCGAATTTCTGAGTTTTTTGTTTATCAGCATGTATTAAATTGACTGCGTGCTTAACATTTATTGAAGTAAAACATAAATTTCAAAGATTATGATCAAAATTCGAAAGAAATATTATTTTTACAAAATATCAAGCCAACAATCCCATTTATAAGAAAAAAATCGTGAAAAAGAATTAAATTTCGTTTCAAAATATCATAAAAACTCCTAAATTTGAAGTAACCATACTGAGAAAGGCACGTGACTATGTTTTAAGACCCGCATGGTGCCTCTATTTAATGTGCCTGTATTAACAAAATTTATTTTTTTGTTTTGCAATAAAAGATAACTGTTCGTATGGCCAGCTTCAAGTTTGACGGTTTCTGATAAAATTTGGAATCAATTTACACGATTTATCTTTACCGAAACGAATCATTAAATGTCATTCTGTCTATGAAAAAAGAAGGCTGTTTTTATACATTCTTTGAGGTTTTATATGATTGTTTGGTCCAAAATCAAGGAGTACGTGTTATTTTGGTGGTTGTATTTTGACACTGGTAACTTTGTTGATTGCTCTTTAGGACGATTTTGTCTGCAGTCATTCACTGTTCTTCGTTCTTCTCGTGTGGTTAAGATTACATTATTTATTTCTCAATATTGACAACTACGGTTATGCAATACTTTTGGAATAGGAATTGTGAGGTATAGGTGGATTTTACGATTTTTCCCGAGGTCGTCAAGACATGATAATAAAATACGGACCGGAAACGATATTAAGACTCGATGCACAGTATTATTAGGATATGATTGACATATTGTGATTTCTTATCTTTTGAACAAGTTTGAACTTAGATCCTTTATTTGATTTGACAAACTTTAATTCTCCAATATTATCATAGCTTTTAGTCCATTGTTATAGGCACTCAGTGGATTTGAAGTTGAATATTAGAGCCAAATGTCGAAGTTTGATTTTAAGTGCAAAAAGATCCGATCAGCTGATATATGAAGCATTTATACGACTGTACTGTATCCCTGTATTTGACTAACCCCTGAATCCAACCATCCCTCCCTTATCTCAAAAACTGACCCCCTAGAAAGTTCGGGTACAGGAATTAGGGCTTGACATTTTAATCCTCACAGGGCATTATTGACATTGTCCAACCTTAAGATAAAACTTACATGAGAAACATTGTTGTGCTTCCTGGCAACGTAGTTAGTCATAGAGACGAGTGTTGGGTACAGAGATTGGTCAAGATTTAAGAGAACCTGCCACATGCAGCATGGTTTCAGGTTGCCCTTTATATTGGGAATTCCTTGTCTCTTAGACTTATAGTACACACTGTACTGAAATTACAATTCCTTGCCTCTTAGACTTACAGTAGTCTTCTTACTGAAAAGTACAATGCAGTTGTGCGTCTAACGTTGCTGCTGCAAGATGAAGCATGATTCTCTATATCAATTGTTCCGATTGCCAACTGTCCAAGCGCTAAGGATATGTACGTCCACGTCTTGGTACTGGTATAAAGGTTTTTAAGCTTGTATAAGTAATATTAGTTAAATCTAGTCTACGGTTCACCTAATATAAGACTAATTTTATTGTTACTTGACCCCAAGACTAAAACCCTTTCACCCCCCATTTTAACCCTCTTCAACCAGAAATGAGGGGGTTGCCCCGTTATTAATCACACTTATTAAAAATTGAGAAGAGGAATTCAATAACATAACGGATATTATGGCTTTCAGTGTAGGTTATAAAACTGTCATAGGTCATTATTCTAGTATACATAGGACGTTAATAAAATGTATTAACGAATGTTATTAAACTCGCGGGGTTCAGTTGACCAAACGCTTGTAATGCAACATGGCTAGGGTTAAGATTGACAACGTAATAGACTGACCAGTGAAGCTTCGGAAGAGTTAGACATGTGTAATGGGATGGTCCAGTTGCACAAACCATCCTCAATCCTTCGTAAATTTGAAGCAATTTGTACCACTGTTTGTATTTAGACGTGTAATATCGAAGTAATAAATATCAGAAAGAGTATTTCCATATATATTGTGGTTCTTTGTTAAGAAAATTGAGTACTAATTTAACATCGTCGCTTCTTTAAAAAAAACATTTAGAATTTTTCCTAGATTGATTGCCGTGGTTCTCTCCCCACCCCCTCCTGTCTCCCTCTCTCTGTTTGACGCTCTCAGTAATGTTAATTTGTAGTTTAAGGGTTGAATCAATATTGAACCTATACTTTATTATATGACAGTAGCTACAACCGAGTTTTATCTCTACGTAAATTTACACAATCTGCTCATATTCCTGATAAGAATTTAATACATTGTTTACTAAATACGTCATCGTTATCTGTGCACATGTCATCACAGAAATTGATGACACGACATAAGCAGATAACTCCACATGCAGGTCTCTCTTTATGTTACATAAATTTTACTCTCAGAGCCTGTAATATGTCTGAAATAATACAGGGCTGGCTCCGGGAGGGAGGGAGGGGGGGGGGTGTTTCTTATTAACACAAACCTCCCTTTTCTCATCTATATGGCACAATAGGCTATCGTTGGGGTGGTTTTCCTATTCAAATTACTGGTAGGGCCTAATTTTTTTCGAAATAGTTGTCTTCAATATTTATGATTGTTTTTTTCTTGTTTAATTGAGTAAAGATTTTTTCGGACTCAATTTACCCTTTAAGTCATCTCCAATTCGAACTGGCTGAAGCACTTAAGGAACCCACATACTCGACGAAACGAAGATGTCAGTAAAAGTTAATTCGAACATTTCTCACCATTCTATTTCTTGTATCGAAGTTAAAATTAACTCTAACCCTCTCTTAGAACTGATTAGACCTAATTTACTAGCTCGTACTTACTCTTTCAGCGGAGTGACACGGCTACACGCAGCTTATTAACGGTAATTAGTCTCCGCCATGTTACAACACGTGACCTCATGTACCCTTAGTAACCCTCGTGTCACGTATTGGCGCCGTTTCCAATGTGGTAATGTCAAAACGAGGAACATGGATCCTTATCTCGTTCTAATTGGAACTTCGTCATGAATTTTGTATCTAAGTACGAATTAACACGATAGAAACGTGTAGTCAGTTTCTTAATGAGTTATTTAGAACATTTTTAATAAAATATATTTGACGTTAATGCGAGATGAGGAAATATGTTGGAGTTAACCCCCGGTTCGAAGGTCGCCATTTTGACATTTGTAAAACGACGCTAGAGTATATTGCTATATAAATCTATCTTGTGATATCTGCTGTTATATCACTATAATGAAGATGTATTTTACCATTCCACAATCTTGACATATCTCAGAGGCGAAAAGAATAAATAGTGCCACACCGTTACTTACATATATATTGTAGACTAATATACGTAATAGTTAAATACAATTTGTTTTATATATTTTTTAATATACCTTTCTTCAACGATAGTTACAAATAAAACAAAAGATTATTCAATAAATACATGGTACATTTATTAATATATTTAAATGATTTTAAAAAATCAAACACTTAAAGTTAAATAATTAAATAAATTATGTAAATAATTATTAAGAAGTAAGAAAAATTCAAATAAAATAATTAATTGACAAAACCAATTAATAAAAAAAAAATAATGAAATGAATACATCAAATGAAGATATTCATATAGAAAGAAATATTGTGAATAGAGTATCCTATGTTCTATCTACATACGAGCATATTTTATGTCTTGATTTTTATTTCTAGATGGTCAAGACTACTATGCGGATCTGGAAGGTCGAGAATGTGTCAACTGTGGAGCTCTGTCCACTCCGTTATGGAGAAGAGACGGTACGGGACATTATCTCTGCAATGCTTGTGGTCTTTATCATAAAATGAATAGCGTCAATGGAGCAATTTTGAAACCTCAACGAAGATTGGTAAGTTACAGCTAGATTTATTTTTTTAGATTAAATGATTTCTATTTTGTTATTGGTCAAGACAAAAAAAACTAACTTGCTTTAACGAACTTTTTTGTTGGTTAATGAGGGTTTAAGTGGCGTTCTTGTCTTTGTTTATTAGATGAGTTCTTTAACGTTTTTTAGCAAGAATTACGCATCCAATTCTGTGCATTTTGTTGTGTTTTAAGTATAAGGAGTCATCTTCTCATAGTGAACAATATTTTTTTGTTAGATTCTAGAAACTTTTCTGTATTTTTCAGTCGGCTTCAAGAAGGATTGGACTATCGTGTTCTAATTGTCACACTAGCACTACTACCTTATGGAGAAGAAACAACGAAGGAGAACCTGTCTGTAACGCCTGTGGACTCTACTATAAATTACATGGGGTAAGATCTATTAATAGTTCAAATATATTTCCTGTCAGCTGATTGGATATTGCCTTTTGACGTCATTTGTCTAGTAATGGTAAATGATAGTCGATCCAGTTATTGTACATTGAAATGATCTGTACCAAACAGACACGATACCAAGTAAAACAACAACAACTTCTCGTCCAAAGCTTTTATCTAATACGTTATTTTTCAATTTATAGATAAATCGCCCATTGGCAATGAAAAAGGACGGAATTCAGACCAGGAAACGAAAACCTAAAGGTCAGGGAAAGACCAAGTCATCATCTAAATCGGATACAGTTGGTAGGTTCTGCTGTTTTTTATTTCTCCTAAATGACATCATACCCATGCCTCAAGCGCTGGTGATCATAATCGATACTTGTAATATGTAAGGCCGCAAAAATATTCTTTATTATAATCTATGCAGGGTTACTGCATTTCCAAAACTTCCGAAAGAATTACGCGACTAAGATCTCTTTTGAACAAGAAATCAAGGTAGGCCATAATGTTGATTCCTGTCTTATTCTGTTTTCTTTGTTATTATTATGAACATCTTTTCCTTTTCAGAGGTGAAATCAGAACCACCAAGTCAAAACAGCAGTCACAACGAAACTCCATCACGCCACCTACCGACACCGCCAGATAGCATGTCCGGTCAACTAACCAATCATTATTCAGCTAGCAGCAACATGGCGTCGATTCAAAACAGCTCAATGACGTCGTTGCCGAATGGATCTGTGACGTCATTAAGTCCCAACCTCTCGGAACAAAGTTCTTTGAGTAGTCCTATGCACGGACATACCCTGTCTTCTCCGCCTAACAGTCATCTGTTCGCAACGCCTTCACCACCAAAAGCAGTTCCGGTCAACATGGACAACGAGCATGCGCACTCTTATTCAGGAAGTCACATGAACATGCATTTAATGGAACCCGGTTCTGGTAATCAGGTTCCAGTTGCAGCTAATTGAGGCTTGGCTCTGATGGATAACGAGTAAATACTGTGACCAGTCTGAATATCTACTGCGAGAAATTCCATTCTCCATTTTTGAAGATGTATTAATTGGAGTTGACGTAATCAACATAGTGCTGCCATTTTGAATTAACTGTCTCCTTGAGTGACATATCAGATCTCACGATATTGTACGAGATCTCACGTTTGTTTTCTGTTGTGCCTTTTCACATCATTCTTAGCAAATCGAAACAACGAAAGTCTCGTAGGATTTAGGGTAAATTTTATTCTTCAGTATTTCATTTCACTCAGGTTGTATATAGTACCACATATTCGAGACTATGTAGCCTCGATTAATTTGTTGTGTTTGATATTTAATTTGATTGTACATATTATTCAAATTAATTTTCTAAATAATGCTATTTGATTGGATCAGTTTGAGTCTAAAAATATACACCAATCAAATTCAGTTTTTCTTTTGAAATGAAATGCCAAAATGCCTTGCCATGTGCCATTTTTTTTTTATAAATGCTAACCTAATGCTTGGAGCCTAAATATCTTGCCAATGTGCCATATAGCATAATTGATACCCACTTTTCATTGGTTGATGTCATTAAAATTGTAACCAATCATATTCACTGCTGCTGATATAATACAAGTGCCGAATATGCCTTTTATCATTGAAAATATTATCAGTCGAAAATAAAGTGCCTTTTCATGCCTATTGTGCCTTTTTGATATCAGTGTTCATTACGAAAAAGTGCCAAATATTGTTTGTTCTCTAACGAGACAAACTACGACTCCCTCCATTATTTGTTGAGTAATAAGAATCGAACCGTGAGCACCGTGTACAGTATTATGTATTAAGATGTGTTGTATATATATTGTCTCTGTTGCATGATTAATTGTGAACAACTTAAATTAATGAAATTAAATATCTATATATAGAAACTTGTGTTGTTGTTAATCATATTCAAAATGTCACCAAAGCCAATATTTCGTTTCAGGACGAAATTTGGGTTCCTATTTTGGCTACGATCCGCTTGCAAACCAGGGTAAATGGACTCTATTTATTTTATGTATTTAAGCCATAATTTGGAAAAGATATTTCGGACTATAGAAGCAAATTCAGTAAATTCAGTAAATTCAACTCGGACTTGTATAGTTTCATTACCTAAGCAAGTATATTTGGCATATTACGTATGATACGGACGAATTCTAAACGGATAATAGCGGAACACGTGTTGATGGTCATCATTTGGACTAACAATATTGAGAGGACACTATTTAGGCAACTAACTTGTTCGACGAACTCGCAATCAAATACAACCAAAACAAAATGGTGACCTAGCCTAGTTACTGCAACGTGTTATTTTTTTGAAAAAGTGATAATAGCGCAAAGTGTGACCAATTTCCCTCTCCATCGACAGTTACAATGACGAATATCACTCAAGGTAACATGATTCCACTAATTTTCAACCGTTCAGCGGCGATAATGTGGTCCAAATGCCTTTTCTAATCACCACTTTTTGGCCGCCGTATTTGTTATGACCTGTACCGTATTGAACGACCAAATTATTTTGTTTCGTTTAGTAGACTCCCCCTCTTAGGTTATTTTCTTTGTCATACGGTACAGGTTATTTGAGAAATTTCGGTGGTTTGTTTTGGTTTGTACTGTTGACTGGCTACACGTGGTCAAGATTTTCATGCGTGAAATTTTTGTGTGTCCCGAACTTGTCCTCTCTAGGTTAACTGTTACCTGGCTTCTGGTAACGGACTGTAGGCCTATATCTGAATTAACCAAATTATGTCCCCTTATAATCCGAAACACCTTGACTTTGTTGTCCATATCCACCAACCCACTCCCCCTCCCCTTTTCACTATAAATGGTTCGGGAACGAAACCACCCAAAGTTTCCGAATATTGAACTGTGATGCAGTGTTCATACGCTATGTATGAGTGTTAAAAGAACATCCCTAAAGCTTTGAGCCCCTCCCCCCTCCCCCCTTTTTTTTTTAAAAACACTAAACTATATTTTTTTGAAGACATTAAAGGCCTTATAGACTCTTTGAATCTGATTATTTTTGAATTTAAAACAAGATATCATGTACAAACAATCAATTATGCATCAAATTTGAAAAAAAATGGTGAATATTCTCTTAAAATAACAGATAAATATGATTTAATAAATATTTAAACTGTTAAGCCATCTAACATAAATACATCATTCGTTATTTATTTTCAATAAAAACAACATTCTGTCACCTGATACCACTCGCCGTTTTCTTATCGGGTAAATGAATAGCTGTACTTTAACACAAAAACGTAAACAAATTACACGATTAAGATGTAAGAGAAAATGGCTGTCATGAGCAGTCTAGTGGACATAATATAGGAAATATTTTTTATAAATTTCCCGACCCCCCAATTTCTAAAAGTTGTACATTGCGAAAATAATTTGTTTCTTTGGGTGGGGAAAAAATTGCTAATTTTGTCCTTGCTAGCCCCTATTTGGTGCCTGAGGGGTACGTCTAATGAGGGTGAGTCAACCGGATTTCTATGCCATACTAAAAGCTGTGCAGTCAAATTATTCCAAAAATATTTGTATGTGTTTAAGGGGCACTGATAGCATCGATTTGCAAATTCTAATTTTAATCAGATGTCTGTGGTTCTTGTTAACCCATTGAAACCAAGCGTTTTAAGCCTTCACTATCGCCTAAGTTCCTTAACTTTAATCACGTCGCGTCAGGACGACCAACCCCACCAACCGTTTGTATATTATATATATATAGTTAGTTAGCGTGATTAATGACCAACCAAGCGAGTTGATGTTAAGTATGAGATAGATAATCAAAGACTTTATTCTTTCTAAGATCACTCGAGTTTGTAAAGCAAGTGCGGCAACACAGGACACTCTGTGTTTGTAATTTGGTGAGAAAATATTTAGACAAAATTCCCAGTGGTCGTGAATGATGGCTAACAGCCGCCTTCGTATAATTCCGTCAAATTAACACTTCGCTTTTCAAGACGAATTAAATGATATTTGTCAGGAGACGTTGAGCTTTCCATTTTTACTCATGTTTAAAGTCAGTTAGCTCATTCAGCTTCAGTCTTTCCCTACCCTATAACAATTATTATTTTACCATCCCTGGTGCATATTGCCGATGATCTCATTTGGTAATCTACTCTTTATTCCTGCCCAGAGGCATTCGGAGAGGTGTTGAACCGAGTCCCCGGATGCTACAAGCTGTGTATGTTAAAGATCCCTCAACAGTTGAAAATGACAAAAAGACTAGGCTAATCGCGGTGCTGTGGCAAAATAACATTCATTGCACACTGCATGGCGTTGCCCGTCTTCGTTAACCTATAAGGCGCAGAAGTGTTAGACGTAAGTTTGAATAATGCAGATGTATTCCTGATTCACATTCAAAATTATATCGCTCAACTAACAGACATGGCTAGCAGCAAGTTTTTTTCCTTTTACCAATAACACGTAGAGCTTCTCTGTATTTATTTCAAATAGACTTTGAAAGATATCGATGTATATAAGTGTTCTCCTTGAGAAATATCTTATTTTCCCACACACCTAGTGCCATCAAACTGCCAGCTTGGCGGACACTGGCACCGACTAATTGCTGAAAACAAGGACCTGTGTTGTAGCACCACGCCATGTTTTGATAGACAGTGGACAGGGTGAAGTGCTTGTCGATTTATCACCCAACTTTTAAATTGTGGTAATTAAAAATAGACTCGACATGGCATGTAGGTTGATTAAGATTTCGAGCGTATGTTTTGTGAAAAGGACAAGGTATATTTGTGAAAATTTCTTGAGTTCATGGTATCAATTAGTTAGTTGTACACATATACTCAAAATGGTATATTAGACAAATAAGGTTAAGTTTCAAATCGTAATCTTTCCTGATAAAATTCCCCTCATGGCACACTACATGGCGTTGTGCGTCCTCATTAACCAAAAAGACGTTGAAAAGTTGAACGTTGATTTTTGAACAGTGAAAAAGAAAAAACTTCCGCGCATGTCACACTGCGCGTTATATAAGGCCATATGAGTAAAACGTAAAACTCTATTTCGTTTGATTTGAAAACTGTGTAACAGTGCATAAGCACATGGATGTAAAACTCCAAATATATTCATTCTTATCTTTAAACTAGATGCTTGAGTGTCCATCTTGAAAATTGTTATAATTAAAGCACTTGAAATGGTTTATTACCTCCAAGATGTTTTAATATCGTGAGAACACACTTGTTACGCCCATTCTTATTGGTTAGATACTTTACACGTGCATGCTGGGTAGAAGAGATGATGCGCCACCTGTTGAGAGGAACATTAACGATTAAATTTTATGAGTTTCGTTTGATTTTGGTCTTCACCTGTTTTGTGATGGTATATATTTTTAGTGCCTGTGTACCGAAACACTGTTGATAAAAATATAAAGCTTATGTTAGTTTATAAATACTGATAAACAGGGCGTAAAACTCTATATTTTTTTTACATAATATACCTTTAAAAATAATGTACCTTGTGCCCGAAAACCGCTGTTTAAACCTCAGTCGTTCTCTGGATTATTCATCAATAGTCGGGTGTTTTAATCATAACGGTTATCTTTGAGAAGAAAGTAAAAGACAATAGAGTCTCAAGTATCCGGAACAACCACAAAGGGAAAATACTTATACAATAACAGACACAAACCTGACACACGTGCCACTATAGTTACCATTCCATTACCACAAGATGGAGCCACTTACAAAAGAAAACAAAAGGTAATTGAATAAGCATACAATGCACGCGTAAACTATGTTTGATGAACGACGTTGATCGCCGTAGTTGATCGTCTTCTCCATGGGTTGCTTCCTCTTTCATCTACGATTCTTTACTGTTCCTTCTTCAATCAATGACTTTACATTCTGTAAAGAAGTTCTGCACAGGACTGTTCCTAGCTACCAGAGATTTCGTTGTATAGAAAGTGGCGATTGGAATACCAATATTGTTTCCTTTTTAATTAACTCTGTAAGTCAAATGTAAGTCGAAGAGTTTTGTCATCTTGGATAGTAGTTTTGATTGACAATTCTACGCTTAATACTCTGGATATATTTTCCACCAGGTTCTTCCAACTCTTTTAGACATTTGTCTGTCGTAATGACCACACGGTTTTCTATTGTGTCTGTTGTGCAATTAAAGCAACAGAATGCCCCTTCCCTCAAGTCATTCTCAATGTTTAAAACCACCAGATGGCGCCCATTACAGGTACCAGATGATGTCAGGTACGCCATTTGCAGAAACCAGATTCAAGTTTAATCGTCTGCACTTCATTAAAACGAAACGACATTTACCCAATTCGCGCCAAAAGTGGCAGAAACATCATCAATATCACTTAAACTGACACCGCTTGTTTAGAAACGTCAAACGTCACGTGATGACAGCATTACGTCATGGCTGCACTAAGTGATGACGTGTTATGTTAATTTTATAGCACATGACGACAGATCAAATAAAGCAGACGATAAGGAAGATCTAGTTAGAAGGGAATCTGGTCATCCACCAATAATTAATACGAAATTAACAAATCTTAACAATTTCTTGTGTAAGAATAATTTGTTTGTATAAATGAATGAATAAATAAATAGAGCAGTGAGTGAATGAATGAATTAATAAAGGCTTGCCCAGTGTTGCAATGAAGGTCTTAGCTTTTTCTTTTTGTATTCTTTAAAAAAAAATGTTCCTGTGGGATAACTCCGTCACAAAAAACAACATCAATGAAGGCAATTATATTTCGTTTCGATTTATCACAGTTGGAAATTTTAATAGATCGTTGATTTCGTTTCGTATCGTTCTCTGTTGGGAGTTTTGTAATCTTTATGCGGGGCATCAGGACGAGGAGGAATTGCAATTTCGGCAATACGGTCTAGGTTATTTTGTCTAAAATCTGCTTTAAAAGTTAAAAGAAATTTGATTCAAAATTGTCTCAATCGCCTTGTATTTATCTCATCAGAGGTATCAAATCAGTCATCGTTAACCCTTAACCAACCGAGTTTAAAACATCAAAGATTAACCCTTGTTAATTAGATCTTAATGAAGACGAGTGGTGGCTCAGATAGTGTTAATGTTACCCAACTGTGAATTTAATATTTTAATCCCTTGGGGGTGAGGTCCAGTGAATCGATGGCAGGGGGCTTGGAATGTATGAGGCCTACGAGTTATTGCGGAGGCTGAAACAGATACTTAGGAGTGGAATTGCGGTATTTTATTCTTTGAATGTGAGGAATTCCAGGAATCATCTGAATAAACCGAATAAGGAAGGGCATGTTTTTAGATATTGTTTCACTGAACGATTTGAGGGATAGATTTGATCATCGTTTCAATGCCAAGTTATTGTAAGCTGTGCTTTATACTCTGACTGCAATACTTACCTTTCTTGTATTTTCACAATGTCATTCTATTACGAACTAACACCTTGACTGCAATAGTGACCTTTCATGTATCACAATATTCTTTATACTTAGAGATGTGTTTGAAATTGTAGTCTATAGAATACAGTGCTAATGACATAGTGAAGATTTCATAACGACATTAACATTGTGTTATTGACATAACGAACGCAGCCATCACGTGCTCGCCAATAAATCAACTCTAATCCCACAAGACTTCAGGAACTTCTCAAATTTTCAAATTCCGCAATTTTTATCCTTAATTAATTCTACACTTGCGTACCTTAAAGAACTTGCTTGGCTTTGAACCTTAAATGTATCTCAACGTGCATGCTGGGTGCACGACAATTTTCACACACCACGCTTCGAACATTTTACGGAATAATTACCTAAATTGATGTAAGTCTACAGGTTGTAACTAATCCGGAACGAAGAAAGAAAACCACGCATCGTTAAAATTCCATTTCGTTTCGGTATTTGTCACCATTCCTTGAATTTTCGTTCTCCCACAGAGACCGGAGTATTTCAAGTCGTCTTCAAAGAATTTTTTTTTCGTTTTCTTTCTTTTTGAATTCGTCTTTTATTTGAACAACACAAATTAGGATTTTTTATTTGTTCGTGGATGAAAATGCAATTGTTCCTTCCTATCAACACAAAACGAAAATATTTAAAAGAATCAGGAATATTAAAGTTTGTTTTGAACGTACATCACACTTAACAACTGCCTGAACTCGAAATTTGTCCAGAGGGATTTCTAAGTTGATAGAAAAACAGAAAAACACGCTTCGTCAGATAAAAACTAAAGAAAAATCCCAATGTTGATGATTTAAACAGAATCTTTTTATGTTTCGTTCCGTTAATTTGTACAAGTGATGAATTTAACAGAAACCGGGTATAATTTCGTTTGGTATTATTTTTTTGGTATTATCATATCTATTGTAAAGCGAGGAGAGAATTTATAATTTGTCAAGATTAGATAATCCCATTACTGGTAGAGGTTTATCAAAATTTAAACACTCCGGATAAGATAGGAAACGAAATAATAAGATTATATTTCTCTATTTTACTATAATTTGTGAATGAAAATTCTTTTCTAATGAACACATGAATTGTGATATAGAAATGAATAAATATAATTAAATGACATTGCTGCGGTTTAATGGAAAAGGCAACCTTTTCTGACAATTGTTCAATTCCAATACGTAAGATATTACAGAGAAACTCCAATTAATGAGTTTTTTTTCTTCTAAAATATATACTTTTAGAGTGTATTTGAAGTAATACTCAGAATTTGAAGCAGGGGCATGCCGTACCAAATACTGTACAAGCCTACCATAGACAGGTGTAAAGCTGGGGCACTGACAGGTCGTAAACGAGGCTACATGCTGTGCACGCGATGTACGTGTAAAAATGTGTTATCTTGTGTTATCGGTATTTTATCTTCATGCTCTGACTGTAAACTAACATTAAATGCTTCATTAAATCCCAGCCTGCTGGATTTGGTTTGAAAGATTTGAAAATATATTTTAGCCAGTCGATCTTGGAAAGCTCTTTCTATATGTTTCAAGGATTTTTTTTTTTTTTTTTAAAAAGTGAACGGGGGCAGGGTTTCTCAATGCCGATAATGAAAATACACGAAGAAGTAATTGGTTTTATTTGAAACTTTGTTTTGTATTATCAATACGAGATTCAGGCATACCTATATTTGCAATAAACAACCCTAAGTCATATTTTAAGCGTCTCTTGTATATTCACTTTTTATTTTGAAGTCGTCAGCCTACACGAAACCGATATCGCTAAGACTTATGTGCACAAAGAAACACGTGCAGCTGTGCAGTTTTCGGTGAAAACCATCAAAGAATTTTGATATAAAACGACCTACACCAGAGCTGGTAGCAACTTAACATCACCACAACCAAAATTACTTTCAAAAACATATCTTCGTTTCGATAAACTTTCAAACCTTAAATATTTCATTACCCGGCTTGTATAATTCATGGCCTTTATGCCAGATAAAACTAAATTGAATCAAAACCTTAAAAAACATTTCTTCATTAAAATTTCGCCATTTTCTGATAGCCTTTAAGATATCTCAGCAGTTTGATGTAGCGAAGTTATCTTTTAAACATATCAACACGATGATTTCGTTTCGCTTTAGTTTTAATAGCCATTCCTCATTTTTTTTATCTTGCCTTAATGAAGTGACTGGGAGATAGTATCTATCATACTGCACGTGCCAACAGGGAGACGACTGCTGCTGTGAAAACCGTCAGGTGTCGCCCTCGAAATATTTTCCTAAAGTGAATCAATTGGAAGTGTGGGAGATAAGTTTGAAATTAACGTGCCGATACCTCAAATATTTCTCACATTTCATACAATTTCATAGATAGAGTTATGGCCCTTTGATCGTTGAATATTAAATTGGTTGTTTATGTGGGTATGATTTTTTGTTTCAGGAACGGAAGAACTGAACAGAGCAAAGATAGAATGAATGAATGACTTATTGAAGGGAAGAGATATTCCAAAAAAGAATAGCATAGAACAGAAGATACCGAAGTGCTGAAAATCAGGAGGAGAACACACTACAGTTAGGTATGTTACCATGTACCAAAAACATATAGTAATAACACCCCATGCACTGTTAAAAGTCAAGTCTTTTACAATATAGCTATCCAAATAACAACATCTCCGATAAAACTTAATGTATGGTTCGTATGTATTTTGACAGTATAGAGCTACTGGATTATCTCCCTTACATAAAATACCGTAAGTGTTGGGGAGCCTTTATTTGTCATGATCCTATCTAATCGGTGGATTATACAGATTAAGAAACAAGTAATAAGTACTTTCATTCAGGTAGATAGAAGGTAAACGTACGTAGGATTACTATGTTTCTAAGTTCAAGTTTTGCTTCCACCGTCTGTTACGGAATTAAAGTAAATCAGCTCTGCTAAAAGTTAAGTAATAAATTGAGATTAATTGAGATTATAATCATTGTATTTGGGTAGTGACGAAATCTTGTACATGTATATCTAAAAAAAATCGGAAAATATCAGTGTAAGAGCATTGAATAGCCTACACGTATTAGATGAGTTTTGTTGTCAGTTAGGATTTGTGTTGTCTGTGATTTGATTACAAACTTCTGGTAGTAACGGTAACTGTATCGGATAAACACAACGACGTCGTAAGTAGCATTGGTAAATAGCATATAACTCTTATAATCGTATATGCAACCGCATCGTCAGCATTGCCCTCAGCAGTAACTGTTTCACCAGCACTGACAGGCCTAAACACAAACGTGGGGGTTGAAGCAAAAAAAAAGAAGGAGCTTTATCGTGGATACAACAGTGGTAAAAGTCACACAACTTGTAGTAGCATTAGCAACAGCAGAAGAAGCCACGGCACTACCACAGTGAACAAACCAGACCATCAATTGTAGCAGCATTCGCCATTGTTCTGTGACACGTCACAGCTTCCTTAGCAACTGAACACTGGAGATCACAAGTCTGAAGAAATACTAAGGAACAAAATGGCGGTTCATTAAGAGAAGTTCGATTACCTCAAGGATTTTCTCTTCTGGAGTGTTTTTTAGTGGCGTTACCCGCGAAAATGAGTCGCAGGCGCCGAGGTGGGGGCATGAATATCAAAACAAGTAAAGGAATGGGCATTGAAACCAAGCAAAAAGGCCCGGATGTTTATGACCAGATGAAGGAGTATACCAAGTGGGATATTAAACGAGGACCTAAGAGACGACATCAAGCAAAACAGCCCAAGATCAAGGAGACTAAAAACGTGGAACCTGTAAAGGTATAGATTCCTTACCATTACTTTCCTATATAGGTCCTTCCATTATTATTGTCATTGAGTGCCTTGAATATACCATTCTCATATAAACGGTATGAAGTTATCTATACTGGACGTTTGCTCGTACAATCAGATAAGTAACACCCAGTCATAGCCCAATGTTAACAGTGAGCCACCATATTAAATTCTCTGCTTGTAAGGATAATTTTTGTTTGATTCTGGATAAACTTTTATTTCAGGTGTCGAAACAAACGACTGCAGTTTCTATTGGAAGTTTAGTTCGTAGTTATGATATTTTTAAAGACCGGTTTGTAGATGGCTAAGCTTAGAAAATTAATTTTTGGACACTTTTTGGATGAACTGGTGCTATCAGACCTTTTCCGAGTACACAAAGGATACTTTTATGTTTTTATTTTTTGCAAATATTAAATAAGTGTTTGCATTATATTAGAAAATGTCATATTGTTACATGAGAGCCATTTCATATGATATGTTAAAGTCTGTTGATTAACTGTGGTCGTAGGCAAACAGTAGTAGTCTCCCTTAGCAATATGGTCACGTTTCAACACTGCTTGTTTGTGCCTTGTTTGGTGATGGTATGGATTTTCTTTGGATGGTCTACACTAGGTCTGTATATTTGGGAGGATCAAACCCACCCCCTTTCCCGAAACTTAAATAAAACTTCACCTTATCAATTTGTTCTTGTGAAATAACAGTTTCGTCAGTTGTCTGTTTCTGCTTACAATAAGAAATACCCCTCACTAGTCTCCATCAGGCTGTCAGGCAACAGACTATCTTAAAGCTAAATACCCTTCTCTAGTAACATCCATCGACATGTCGTCACGATTTTAACTCAAATAATAAAAGGAAACATTGACTTTTTTTTATTTTGGCACAAAAAAGTAAAATCATTACAAAATAATTTAAAAAATCAATTTTTGAAAGTAAAGAATTAACAATTTAACAAATAATAAACAATTGAAATTACAAAAATAAAATAAATTGATTGGAGTGATTTGATTGGATTGGAATGAAGCGTGATGACCTATTTACATAATAAACAAATTAAATAAATAAAACATAATATATCTATATCTATATATATTCTTTACAATTACAATATTTTTAAACTGTGGTTTCCATGGCAATTTACACATGGAATTCAAATCTGAAAAAATGAATTTAGTTTAACAAATTTATAAATGTATTTTATGAATGTTTGATTATATAAAATGAAAAGAAAAATAGTGATGTAGTTTTCAAAATGAATAATTTTGCATTTATTATCGAATTACCCTTGCTTTATAATAGAATAATTAATAATTTGAAATAAAAAAGAGTAACCCCCCTTTATTCTAATATATCGAAGGGAGATAATGTTACGAAGATGTTTAGTTAAGATTATCCAGTGTTACTTCTCTTGTATACTCTCTTCAGTAAGGTGAGCTAGCTTCAAGGCGGACGCAATCCGGAGTTATACACAGTTTATGTGATATACCCAACTATTTAGAGTTATTCCCCTTATTCAAAAGGAGAATTAGTGACTCCAGGTTTTAAAGTTTCTGTTTAAAATCATTACATACAATACATGAACTGAAATGAAACATTGAGCACTGAATAAGCGATGCTTTGAGTAACAATACGTGTCCCAAACTGAATAGAACGTCTTTGATATGAAAATCACAAAATATAATGAGCACTATTTAAGATGAAACAATGGATGATGGAGTCTTTATGATATGGACATTAGCACTTTAATCTTCTCGTTTCTTCTCCACTAGGGTATATACAATATCATTCCAATCTCATGTTGTGATTAATCGTGGTATTAGGGGAGGTGTAATCAGTGAATATTGTTCGTGGGGGAGGGGAGGGACGCATGTTAAGGTTTACCGTCAAGTTGTAATAAGCATGACATTTATATCTGGCGATCTCAATACCAAGTTATTCCTGGCCTATATCTAGTCTTGAAGAACATGCTGGCGTGATTCACTCACTTTTACAGCATCGAAGTGATGTGCTTCCAATAGAAACTCTGGCTCAATGATAAAACTTCCGCCTTAAGGTTAACTTACTGACGCTGGTTTCAACGGCATGATGTCACTTCCACCAATAGATGCAGCAGCTTGTTCCGTTTCTGTCATAATGTCATTAACCGGAACTGCTTTCGGTGGTGACGGGGAGAATATTGGTTCTGGTTTGAGCATTATGTTCGAATCAAGGCTGTAGACTGTACGATCTCCTGACGGCTCGAGGCCGTAAATCCGGTCACTAATTACCTGATGCTGAGGAGTGTGACCGTACATCCGGTCGTGCATCAGTTCTGACTGGCTGTACAAACGAACAGAAGATGTTTCGTGATATCGAGGCAGGTCGGTCATATGGTATCTATGGCTTAAACTAGAGGCAAGACTCGTCATTGGTAATAAAGTAGGTGGTTGTGTTGGAGAGGTCAAAGCTCGTAGAACTGCTGAATTACTGTCATACGTTGAGAAGCTCGGCAATGGCTTCGTTTCGGGCACTGAAATTAAACCGTGATGATAATGTAACAAACACGACCTTCTCACTAATATGAGACAGCTGTGTGAAAGATTGCCCCCATAATTAACAAGAATATTGGAATTCGAATCAAGATTTGATTTGCTCTGGTTGCTGCAGTGGATCTTTACCAAAACAATGACCAAGGCCAGTGCTTTAATGAGAATACGTTCTACGTTCACCATCTAACAAAACAATATCATATTAAAGAACATCAGCCTACGCTCTGCTTTCCAGATTATTCTTACTGATAAAATTTCCAAAGGGCTTACCTTGGTGCGCTTCTGACCGCTGTAGAGTTAAATCCAATAAACCCTGGCTCTGATTGGTTCTATGTTGATGCATTGTGCTCTGGTGATTGGATGGTAAACTAAGGGGAGGTAAGGTTTGTGTTGGTTCACTCGACACATGACGTTGATGGTTGTCTTTTGGTGATGTTTTGAGTTTGGAAGGAGTTCTTGGTTTTCGCTTTCTGGTTTGGATTCCATCTTTTTTCATGGACATCGGTCGGTTCACCTATAAAACAACATAACGATTTAAGATTTCCTTTTCCTCTTCTGGTTTACGTTTGTCTCCATTGCCTGAAATCCTAAGTAACAACTTCTACAATTTTTCAATACTTTCCAACTCTGAAACATGGTCGTTAGAATGGTGTATATTTGTCTCTATGTATTTTGAAATTTCAAGCAGCACCTTCTACAAAGGGGCTTGTATAGTTGCTTCTATGAAAAAAGTGTCCAAGTGCCAATCGTTCTGCTACCTGGGCTTCCAAAGAGGCTATTGCAGATACGTTGGCAATCGATGAAGAGCACCCCTGTAGCACCGTTCTAGTAATATTCAGTGAATAATAACATAACAGTACCTGGTGGAGTTTATAGTATAGACCACAAGCGTTACACACTGGTTCACCTTCAGCATTTCTTCTCCACAGAGTTGTCGTACTTGTCATACAGTTCGCGCACGCCAATCCCATTCTTCGACTGTTTCCGGCTTGCTGAATTCAATAAAAAAAAATGTAGTTAATATTAAAAAGGGACACTGTTATAGATATACTACTCCTTCCTTTAATATTTACAACATTTCAATTTACATACAGAAATCTTTATCAAGCACAAACAATAGTAGATAGTTTATTTACAAAAACATTAAGTAATAAACTTATAGCTATTACTGAAAAAGTAAGTAAATAATAGAAAAAGCCTTCTAACCAATGCCGGAAGTGACCACTCGTGTATAAATAGATTATTTTATTTATCTATTTTGGATAATCTGTTCCTGATTAGCTTTGTACTATGCCTTTAAGCGAACTTTGATGCAGAACCTTTTTAATATTTGATAGATCATGTAAGATATTGAGATATTTATACCTTGTCTAAGAACTTCCTTGGTCTATCTTCATCTACAGACGATAACTGAAAATATTCAATACTTAATTAATGAAATAAATAAACGAACTATTGGATTAATATCCATGAAGCCATTATAGTGATAACGCAGAAGGAACGTTGTTATACTTTTGTGTATGTGTTCATATATCATATTTACCGCTATTTCATTGTTACAATGTATATAACTAAAAAACGAACAATGAATAAATGAATAAATTAATATATTAAAATGAATTTATCAATAAAATTTCAAAACATCTGAATACTTAAAATAAAATCTCCTTCAAATATGTACAATCTATAAAAAGATAAAGTATATTATATTTCTGTCGATAGGGCAATTTTACCGCTGGCCTAATCCGGTAAAGATAATCTGTAAAGTCAATATCACTTAACCCTTAACTTGTGAACCTTGAGTCCCTTAAAATATCACTGAGCCAGTAACCTTCGTATTATAAGAACCCTAGGTTAAATATCGGAGGTCTGTAACCTTAAAATACAACATCACTGAGCCAGTAACCTTCGTATTATAAGAACCCTAGGTTAAATATCGGAGGTCTGTAACCTTAAAATACAACATCACTGAGCCAGTAACCTTCGTATTATAAGAACCCTAGGTTAAATATCGGAGGTCTGTAACCTTAAAATACAACATCACTGAGCCAGTAACCTTCGTATTATAAGAACCCTAGGTTAAATATCGGAGGTCTGTAACCTTAAAATACAACATCACTGAGCCAGTAACCTTCGTATTATAAGAACCCTAGGTTAAATATCGGAGATCTGTAACCTTAAAATACAACATCACTGAGCCAGTAACCTTCGTATTATAAGAACCCTAGGTTAAATATCGGAGGTCTGTAACTATACATAAATAGAAGTAGTTGTAGAAATAATTTTAATTACTAGAATATATTTCAATTAGACTTAATTAAAATTATTAACGGCCTGAATGAATTAGATGCAGTAAATGCAACATATGTAATTAAAAATTTAAATATTTACAATTTCGTTAAATATATAGTGCATAAACAAACTTATATAGTGAAAGCATAAATAACTGAATGATTTGACTTGAATATATAATAAACAGTGAATTGATAACACACATAACTAAATCGATAAGCTAATCCCGAACATCGGTCGTACAACAGTCATATTGAAACCAATCATATTTATTCCGCTCCATATTATATTCCTAAACAACAATCCAACGACTTTTCAAATATTGTGAGATAAAAACACTCAGAACTGTAAAATTTCTATTAAAAAATTAACACTTTCCATTTAAAAAGGGCACCTTGTTCTGACAAATTTATTTTCATATCCTAATAGCTAAGGGTATAGGTTTAAGATAAAATTGAGGTCGAATACAGCTGATATATAGAACTTGTGTCAATATAATAAATTGATATTTATGGTTTTATAGATCCTCATAAACATGTAATTGTTAGCTCGATTTCAACTTTCCTTTCCTCGTCCTTGTTTAAATATATCGTTTAGGTTTACAAAACGAAGTTGAAATGTTTTGGCTTTTTTTGAAAACCTTTTTATATATGGCCCTTGAGAGAAATTTGAAATTTAGCTCAAAAATAAAAATTGTAAAGTGCTTTTCTTACCAGATATTATAAATAACACAAACTTACCGTTCTATTTTCTATAAGATATTATAAATAACACAAACTTACCGTTCTATTTTCTTCCAGATATTATAAATAACACAAACTTACCGTTCTATTTTCTATAAGATATTATAAATAACACAAACTTACCGTTCTATTTTCTATAAGATATTATAAATAACACAAACTTACCGTTCTATTTTCTTCCAGATATTATAAATAACACAAACTTACCGTTCTATTTTCTATAAGATATTATAAATAACACAAACTTACCGTTCTATTTTCTATAAGATATTATAAATAACACAAACTTACCGTTCTATTTTCTATAAGATATTATAAATAACACAAACTTACCGTTCTATTTTCTTCCAGATATTATAAATAACACAAACTTACCGTTCTATTTTCTTCCAGATATTATAAATAACACAAACTTACCGTTCTATTTTCTTCCAGATATTATAAATAACACAAACTTACCGTTCTATTTTCTTCCAGATATTATAAATAACACAAACTTACCGTTCTATTTTCTATAAGATATTATAAATAACACAAACTTACCGTTCTATTTTCTATAAGATATTATAAATAACACAAACTTACCGTTCTATTTTCTATAAGATATTATAAATAACACAAACTTACCGTTCTATTTTCTATAAGATATTATAAATAACACAAACTTACCGTTCTATTTTCTTAAGATATTATAAATAACACAAACTTACCGTTCTATTTTCTATAAGATATTATAAATAACACAAACTTACCGTTCTATTTTCTATAAGATATTATAAATAACACAAACTTACCGTTCTATTTTCTATAAGATATTATAAATAACACAAACTTACCGTTCTATTTTCTATAAGATATTATAAATAACACAAACTTACCGTTCTATTTTCTGTAAGATTTGGTTTACTCTCTGGTCGGCCATTAGCGGCCATTTTGTGGTAAATTCCACAAGCGTTACATATATAATGACCGGTCCCGTCCCTTCTCCACAGGGGAGTTGACATTGCCCCACAAACCACACATTCCCGACCCTCGGAGTAAAAATCATCATTGGCTGAAATAAATAAATAAATAAATAAATAAATAAAAATAAATAAAATAAATAAATAAATAAATAAATAAATAAAAATAGATAAATTCATTCCTATTTTAATTGAATAGATTGTTGAATAAATGAATTAATAATTTATTTTATACACACATAAATAATAAAGTTAAATGATAAATGAATAATTATTTAAGATTGTATTAGTTGATGTTTCCTAAGATTAACTTTATGGACAGTTAAAATGAATATTTCCTTGAATATGGAATAGATTTGTTAAATAAGTGAATAGTTAAATATGTATTTTAATGCATTAATGTACAGTTTAATTCATGGACAGTTAAAGATTTTATTTTTTCAAAAAAAAGATTTATGATAAATAAATAATTAAAAATATATTCATGAACAATTTAAAAAAATTAATTAGAGCTACAGTTTTGAAATGGATGATGACAATAGGCAAAATAAATATAACTATGGCTAGAGATTTTGAAGAGAGAGGTGTAGATGTATCTAAATTAACCCCGATCTTGATAAAAAAAAAAAAAAAAAAAAATTAATTAGAGCTACAGTTTTGAAATGGATGATGACAATAGGCAAAATAAATAGAACTATGGCTAGAGAATTTGAAGAGAGAGAGATGTAGAGATGTAGATGTATTAAACCATGATCTTGGCTAGAGAATTTGAAGAGAGAGAGATGTAGAGATGTAGTTGTATTAAACCATGATCTTGGCTAGAGAATTTGAAGAGAGAGATGTAGATGTATTAAACCATGATCTTGGCTAGAGAATTTGAAGAGAGAGAGATGTAGATGTATTAAACCATGATCTTGGCTAGAGAATTTGAAGAGAGAAGATGTAGATGTATTAAACCATGATCTTGGCTAGAGAATTTGAAGAGAGAGAGTGTAGATGTATTAAACCATGATCTTGGCTAGAGAATTTGAAGAGAGAGAGATGTAGATGTATTAAACCATGATCTTAAATGGTATTAGTTTTATATTTCCAACCATCCCAGTCAAAGTCTAATCTGTGTCGATTTATCCGGTTTAATCCCCGACCTGTATGTGTTTCATCAACTTGAGTAATTTAATAGTTTATATCCTAGAGGACAGGGTTGGTTTTATCTTCCATACTCACAAGCTGAAGATTCATCACAATTACCATTTGGTCAATTCAGGCTGTTGTATAATTTCAAAATATTGCTCGAAATCCGCACTAGGATAGTTCATTCCCATTTTCTAGGCGTTTCGTTGCTAATTTTTTATCTTATATTTCGCATGGACTCAGTTTTTGTGTAGCCAAGTTATTTCTAGCGAAGACGGAATCATTCTGATACAATACAGTCAACCTCTCGTGGGCTAGTTCCATGGACATAATATTCTTTTGAATTATTCAAAAAAAAATAAAATGTTCATGAAGCCTGGTATATTTCAGTCCAGAGCTCTTCGTAACAGAAATGGAATCGTTCTGCCAATCATGATGGTTCGCGGAATTTAAACATCTTTATTGCATTAACCATCAGGGTGAGGCACAAGTTAAATGAACGTAGATGTGCCCCCCCCCTTTCTTTAATAATTCAAGAAAATAATAATCGACTTACATAACTTAGATCCCCCTCCCCAACTTTCATTAATAATTTCATAAAGATTGTTCGATTGTTTTGTAGGTCTACAGTGAATAAGTTGAAATAACACGTATATACTCTACCTTATTTAATACTCAAGAGCTATATATCCTTATATCAAAGTAAACTTCCTTCTTCAACCAAACTGAAGAGTCCCTTAACGTTATTACACCACATCATCGGGCACATACTGCCCCTTAATCAATACCCCTTCATAATACACCTTGAACAACCGTTAATCGTGAGGCCCCATCAGTTTAGTTATACATAGAAGTCGCGTAATACAGGGGCGAGGGGCATGCACCTTATTAAAAATTCCTCAATCACATTTTTCACAAAAACTTGGCACAGAGAATCATTTATCCCAAAAAATAACCCAACTTCTCACGACCAAAGGTTACCCTACTGCGATAAGCGATGGATTAAATGAATTTGAAAAGCGGTTTATCTTAATTTGTTCAGTGATAAGCTCTATAAAAGATTGATAATAGCCCAGATAAAGGCCTCAATGGTTGATAATGGCGAATAGATAATAGATTTGGTCATTGTTTGTCTTGATAAATAAATTTGATAACGGTTTTCTTGATAAAACAGGTTTTAAACCCCGATAAGATATCAAAGTCGATTTGAAAATCGGACGTAAACCAAGTGACTCTAAAACATTAAGGGGATTTTTTAGATTTATCTTAAGTTAGGACCATTCTGTCATCATCAATTTCTCTTACGTTGTTGGATTATTTCTACCAGCTTCGCTTTCAAAATGTCTGGTTTGGAAGAGACTAAAAGAATCGGTTCCATTGACGTGATATTGCTAACGCGGACTGCATAGTAAGCACGTCAGCGTAAATTACACAGTGATCTAATATAGTAAAGAGAAAATGTCTGTACCTGGAATGGAGGTGTCGTTAATGAAAGCTTCCAGGTTGAATTCGTCCATCTTGTTGCCTGTCTGGATTTCAGTTAAAGTGAATTTTTGTGAAATATAATTTTAAAATTTGAATAACGCCCCTTTTCGTTCTAGTCTTACTCACGAGAACCGTCTTATTAATATTCCTATTTAATATTTAGACTAACGTTCATGTTTTAAAGTGACTGTCGTAGGGTACAGTAGGGGTTTATATAGGCCAGTATGCGGGTCAATATCACCCTTATTGCCCCTTGGACTCTTTACCAGCTAGATTAAAAATCGGCAACCCCGACTCTTTTTGTCCCTTGAACTTTTTACAATTGGCGATCGACGAGTGTTTCCAAAAATTCAGAACTCGACTGTCCCGTTAGCTTTCTTCTTTTAACACAGTCTTGTTAACGACTGTTTTTGTACTTTATTTGAATTCCTTTTCTAAGTTTATTATACGACAACGGTTCCAGGGGGTGTTAAGGTTAGGCCCTTAAGGACTTTGGTACTAGTTTTCCTCTGGTAGATTTTTATCAATTTCAATTGTAAGGTATCTAAAAGTGTACGTAACATCAAATTACACCCTCTAATTTGGCTGATTCGTACGCCATAATTGACTTTTTGTATTTATTATGGTCTGTGCGTGCATCTTTAAATTAATTGAGTACACGACTATTTAGTGTTGGCTATCAAATTACTCGTATATTGCCCGTCACATACAAACATACCGCTTAATCATATTAGCAAACATGTCTCAATTCAGGCCAATATCATTTTATTTTAAGCTTCGAGTGGCAGGTGCGCTGACTGATTCTTAACGTTACGGTTTACACCCTCTAGATAGGCTCTTCTATGCTATTTAGCATCTTGTTACTCGGATTGGACAATAAACCGAGTCCTATGGTCTGCAGGCTGTACACGCTAAAGATCCATCGATAATTGGAAATTTTCATTTCCCGTTGTTTTAGTGCTTCCCCCGGTATTAAATCTTCAAGTTGCTCTGCTATCTGCCCTCGGATATGTATCTTTTTAAAGAGTCAACATATGATGATGTTCTTGTATGAAAGGGATTATCGAAAGCCGAGGTTGTTTTCCATGGTGAATAAGATTCTCTAGATCAAATTTGAGCCAGGTTGGCGTCTTGTATAATATTTATGGATGTTCTGTCGTTTGTCGTTATTGGTATTTTTCCTAACAACCCTAGTATGTCTCATTACCGCCCTGACTTAAACAAATATCATTAAGCATGATAAATCAATCCGCGACAGGTATTACTACACCTTAGTAGAAGTAGGTCGCTTCAATTTTCCTGGGTCGTTACATTTTGCTACTTTTAAGATCGTCTTTCATAATTTCTACAAATCTCGGCTTTGTTCAGAAATTAAAGCCTAGTTTTTTAGATATCCCTAAAATGCATTTCAAAGTTCTTCAACAATAAATTGGACAGGTAAGTTCCCTCCCTCATCCCCCCTTTTTGAAACACCTGATGGCATTTGTCATTTCTTCGTTGTCGTTTTAGCTTTAAAAGAAACACTTCTAGTACCTAATGTCTGTCGGGAATGAGTCGGCTATTTGGCAGAATTTCTTCTTTATGATATGCTGAACGAACTTAGAGCTAGGCTCGGCATGTTCTTACTTCCAAATGACGAAGTAAAATCGTGAGATCTTTCCCAGATGACACACCAAGTAATAGATTATCAGCTGCATAATTTCAAATTTTAATCTTTAAAACTTGAAAATTTTAGGTCCCCATCCTTCTGAGTTGTTAATGAAAATTCACACCAGTATTTGAAGATTTACACTTTTTGACTGTTTGTCTGTTCGAATTGCAGTCGAACCCTTTTTACCTTTTTGATTTGGGAATAAAGATTTACGCTCAACCCCTTTTTGTCTTTATGACTGAAGAGTTTTAAAGGGAAATAACCACTTCAGTTTAATTAACCTTAGTGAAATGACAGTAAACATCACATCGTTAACTCGGGAAAACATATTAAACTTCTAAAGGTGTATACGAGTACATACGGGGCTGGTCCAATTATAGAAATAAGTATTACTTAATGGCCAGAGCTACAACACGAAACACGACTGATCTAGAAAGTGTACTGAGTCTATTGCTGTTAAAAGCGAAATGGTTTGTTGATGTAACAAAAAAAAAAAAAAAAAAAGTTCTTACCTTTCGGGGAGTCGTGGGGTTCCTGAGTCAACAATGTAGAACCGGAAGTACCATAATTGTTCCAAGCAGACGACAACTCTGCGCTGCTGTATCCTTGGTAACTCAGCCCTGGTGGTCTTGCTGACGTTTCACTGGATCCTAGGTACGTATATTTTGGAGACGATCCGCCAGTTGTGTTGTACACAGAATCCGAAGTGACATGTGGACTCCAAGATGGTGGAGTGGCTGCACCATTTCGAGTAGCAGACGATCCATAACCAATGGAGACCATTCTCGAAGGGTATAGAGGTGGCAACGTGGATTGGAGGTATGGACTCGAGGATGAATCAGGATAGCTGGATGGTTGCATCACTACACCTCCTGAGGATCCGTGATACATGGACGAACCATGTTGATAAAGGGAGTGGGCATTGGATAACGACCCTCCGGACAGGTTCGTCAAGTTCGTCAGATTTCCATTGGGACCTGCATGGTAATGATGACCGGAAATGGTAACCGATGATGGTGGTGGTCGTTCCAAGTCGTTGAAGAAGCCTTCCACGTCCTCTGTTCTAAGCAACTGACCAGGATTATCATAAGATGACATATGGGTAATGATAGTCGGAGGATGAGACTCAGTAATGGAGACTAAACCAGCTGGAGGTGAATGCGGCTGGTGAACAGAGACTAGACGCTGCACGTACGGAAGTTGGTGATGATGCACCGGAAGTGGTGATTCTGATTGTTGAGAATGAGACAGAGAATGTTGCTGCAAATGCGCAATGCTCGGCGGATGCAACTGAGTGATGGGAATGAAGCCTTGATTGACAGGGGTCGGACTTGATTTGGCTTGATGGGAGTCACTTAAGTCCATTGGTGGTCGACTGTTTGGCGAATCGGCCACATTTAGCTCGGTCATATCGTCTCCAGATTTAGTCAACTCGCCCTCTTGATCTCCTTGTATTGGTGATCGTCGGTCATATTGTTCCGATTCGACCTCGATCTCGTCCTGGGTCGCTGGGGTGTGAGGATGTGATGGTAGAGGTGAAGGTCGATCATTGCCCCAATGATCTTCTGATTCTGACGTCATGGTGTGCTCCAATATGGCGACTGACTCGTTTCACATTGCCTCCCGGTTCGCCAACCTGGAAAGACACAGAAATATTTATTTTACCCCTGTCTAGAGAAGCCATGGGTTTTGGGGAGATAATGCTTATTAAAGGGGCGATGCTTAAGCTTATATAATTCGTTGTAATTCGTTACTCTAAAAACCTAAATAAAAGGTTTCTCGGTTTGTTTTACTGTACCCTATTAAACACGTCGTTCTGTACCTTACTAACGTGGCTGTCAAGAGAGTATACACGCTGTTCGTCACCATAGACCTGCTCCCCTGGACGACAGGACAATTTTGGCAGGCTTAAATCAACGGCATTTGTAAATTGAGAATTAAAGTCACCTCCAGCTAAACAATTAGTTACTGGGCAATTCGCCGAGTTCTCCATAATTTTAAAATTCTTGCAGCTCGGTTTGTTCTTGACAACGGATTTATTTAAACTACCGTTCTTGGAAATTAAAAAATATCCACGGTGATATATAAAGGGACATTCCTTTATTAATATTTGGTTTTCCTTGAAAAATCCGTTCGTAGGACAATCCTAAAGCTTATTTATTTTCGTTAAAATAAAAAACTTTAAATACAAAATTCCCCGATCAAGAGGTAACTTAAAGAATATTTATTACGCCACAAAATTCTACATGAAGATGCAATGTCGAACAGTAGGATGTAAAACTCCTTTCATTTCATTATGTTTGTGTTCGAGGTGAAAATACAGGACGTGTTCCCACATCTTATTAGAAACGTTTTGCAATCATAAACATTGATTAGGATGTATAATACAGAAGGCTTACTCTGAAATATATTCATGATAATGTACAAAGGAACAGTAGGACGTAAAACTCCCTTCATGTCATGTTCTTTTGAACAGAATAATAAATCTAGAAGGTGTATCAAACAAAATTAATATTAGTCACCTTGTTTCAATATTCAAGTCTAATATCACGGGGTTGGTTAAGAATTTATTACGGTAGTAAATATGAGAACTCATACTTTGTACTTTTATAGCGTTCGCAATTTTTTTTAGAGGTTGTAAAGAAAGACGCCATACAATTGCGACAATAATTTTTAAAATCATGTTTATAATATTAGAAAACAAACCACATAAAAAAAGAATACTTCTTGAAATTTTGACTTAATTCGGAAAGCTTTTAAATTATTCGAATTTTGAAGGTGTAGGTACATCTGAACTTATATTTAAGATATTTGAAATGGTCAATTTTGTTCTTAAAAAATATTATTTTAAAGTTATACATCTTCAGGCAATGGTTCGAATGTTAATCATACTGCAATTTGTCACAAGGTAAGATCATGGCATTACGTTATAGGGTAGTCCACAAACAGAAAGGGTCAGTTGTCCTCATCCTCGTGGCTATCTTAAAGTTAGGGAATGTATGGCGTTTCGGAAATTAAAAAAATAAAACAGGACAGAAAGGGTCAGTCCTCGTCCTGAAACAATCCACAGAAACTGCAGTAGAAAGAGAAAGGGCAAGTTGTAAATCGAGGTATTGGTCCAGATAAGTCAACACTAATCTGACGATAATCTCCAATCTCTTCTATATTTATATTATTATTGTTATCTTTATTGCAACTTATAATCAGTAATTGTTTTCACCGGCCAAATCAGAACGATAATCGTCTGCCATGAAAATATTTACAATCTTCTGATATCTCGCCATTTTGAAATTCTCTCTAAGATAAGTGTGAACACTCGAGGACTTATCTCAGTCCATTCACAATTCTCATTTTTATTTTTTTTTACTTTGATGGATCGAATTTCAAAATATTTGGTAACCCGATCCATTAGATTGACAAATTTTCAAAATGGCGTCCGAAGACGTGACAAGAACGTCTGCTTCTCTCTTGTGAAATTCGATACCTTTGTTTAAATTTTTTTAACAGAAAACGAAACAATAATGATATGATTGAAGTAAAATTTTAATTTACCTGATATGAAAATTTTATTATCCCAATTCTATCAAGGCCTATCTGGATTTATTCCCAAGATAAAGTTTAACTAACTGGCGTGATAAGATATTAAGCCGCAATAAAAGGAGGCGTGGCTTAATTTTAAATTCAAAATGGCCGCTATTGTGTTCAAATTACCGAAGCCACACCTTCATGAAATACGATAGAAGGTTAACAGTTTCGTCTTCTAGTTCGATTTTAGGTAAATTGATAGGGAATTTCTAGTTACTGAGGACCAAAGTTAAGGGACAAAATACAGTGTTTCATAGCGGCCAGATACATTTTTTTTTATGTCAGAACGTTTTTTTCGTTTCTGTATATAATTTAAAATACCCATCAGAAGTTATAAAACTAATTTTTATATAAAATACATGTATTATAGCGGTCTTATTTATTACTTTATTTCTTAGCACCATCTATAAGTTGCTGAATAAAATAAGGAAATATTATTATTATATAAAACAGATCGCCAATATCGCTCAGTAATTTAAAACTAGAAACTAATTCAAACTATTTACAAAGCTAGATATTATATAGATATTTAGTGCAAATTTTCTTTACTTTTTCCATTTATTTGATATTGCTAAATAATGTTGTAATATTCTCGTAAAAATAATAGAATTTACGTCCTTCCCTTGAGGGAAATTTATTAATATTTTACAGACATTATGCCCATCTTTATTAAAACCTTTTAAATTCATATTTCTCTCTTGTAAGTGTAATTTTTGCCGACATATTTGAGTTGTTGTTGGCTGAAAGAAACCTCAAATAAAATACGACACTGCTTAAATCAATAGAAGACTTGTCAATTTTTTATAGAACATGAAAGTTTTATTGAAATAATTTGGTTACTATAATTCATTCCCTGGTAGCCAGAGAAATTTATTACACTTAAAACTTCAATAAATATTATAATAAAGGTCTCTAAGATGTTGACAAACGGAAGGGCAACGTATTCTTCTAGTACTCTTCAACGAACTACGTCTATTCTTTATATGTATATAAAACTTAAAATCGATTAATGCCATGTAAAAACTTCAACGTATTTATCTTAGGTTTAATTTATAATTTAATTGTGCATTTTTAAATTTTTTAAATTATGAAATAATTTTAAAAAAAAAAGTTTCTGTAGCGAATCCAATTGATTTACTATTAATTCATTTATTTATTTATGAATGACAGCGAAGTAAAGGTTCGTATGTATAAAACATATATAAAACTATAACAATGTTCCTTCCCGATTATCACTATAATGACTTCATGAAAATTGATTCAACAGTTCGTTTTTAATGCCTAGCTGTTAGGCGATTATATCATTAATCTATAAATTTGAATTTTTACGAAATTAAAAATTTAATGGGGAATATTTTGATGATAAAAAAAACATGATAATAAATAATCCGTAAGAAAATTCCATCATAAATATCATGATATTATAATTTTGAAAAATTGGACAGTGTAGTAAACGTCTTAAATTTTCCATAATTATTTCGATAATATTTAATAGTAGATACACAATAAATAATGTTGATATTTATTATTCGTCGAAAAATAGGATATTTTAATTTTCCTTCAAAATATATATTAAACCGGATCTTTGATAATGCTAAAAAGGGTTATATTTATATTTATTGACTTTAGACATATTTTATATCCTTATGCCTGATTTTTGTAGCTAATTTTCGAATGATTATTGAGTAATTTATCAACAAATTTACTAAATGTCGTAAGGTAATTTTGAAATCGTTTAATAAGATACCAATGACAGCAAAATAATTCTCAAATACTCGGTGCGCCTGTGATCAATCAATTCGCTTGCTTACCAGTTGCCCATACCAGTTGTCCATGGCCTTCTGAACACCAGATGCTATAATTCGTTGCTATAATCCCTATCCTTTAGGAACAATTTCTTTGAGCTGATACATCTTCATCGCATTATGCTTTCTTCCATGCTTTTCACCATCAAAGACTAATTCCATGTCCTTGGTGGTCTAAAGTTGAGATGACAGTTCGTGATTTCTCCTTCGTGGCCTTATTGAAAAACTTGAACTTTCAAAAAGAGTGATTGACAGAAGGAAAGATATATCCAGAACCTCTCGATTATCCAAGGAAAGCACTGTCATTTAATGCTGCTTATTGGCGAACACTACACTGTGTCGTATTGGCTGGGTAGCTGTTGGTTGTTTTGTATCCTCCATGACTTCCAGATAGAGCACCATCCAACATAAACTTTGTTTCCTGGATTGGAGCATTGTCACGAGGAGATAATGAGCCTCCGTGGCATGTCAAGAGAAGGGACGTTCTGCAATGATATTCGTACATCACACATCATTCATGAGTTTCTGCTATATTGGTGATGCCTTCGTGGATAAGAAGATCTAAGAAGAACACACGATCCACAACAACAGCAGAAACAGTTTGATAAATAAGTGGTCCTCTTGCATTTGAACCAAAGGAGGTGACATAATCCAAAACAGTAGAAGAGGTACTTTGTTGATAATCCTTGTCTCAAGACGTCTTGAAAGAAGCGTAGCAGGCGATATGATCCAGAAGACCAAAAAGCGATCCTTCCGTCGGAAGAGCAATATTTAAAGTGACAAATTATCTAGGAACGATAGCTAAAACCTTATCCCTATCATAGACCCTAAAGATTAGAGAAAATTATACTAGTACCAGCGATAAATCATTGGAGATCATAAAATCTCTCTGATAACAACGTCTATCTATTCTTCTATCTGTCTTTTACTATCTTTCACTCCATATCTCCCCTCCCCTCCCTATCAGACCATCCCTATCAGGTTCTCTATCACCCGTTCCTATCCTATCTCCCCGCTTCCCTATCTGGTCGACCTACCTGCGGTATTGATTAATCTTCACTAAAAACTAGCGACGTTCTCACCTTGGCAATATCCATTATGTATACGCCAACCTTTGACCTTATTTTACTCCGCCTGTTTCAACTTTGACCTGCTTATTTGCATACCATTATTTCATTTTTTAACATGTTTTATAATCAAGTTTAAAAAAAAGAATTTTTTTTAAATTTTTGAAAATTAAATTTGAAAATCTTTACCGATTTTATTTGTGTACAGTTAATGCAAAGCAGAATGCGGGCTTTGAAGAGAGCATCTGTGATACAAAACGGTGCCAAAGCTTTAAAAGTTTGGTTGTTCGTTATTTTCCTATTGCGGACCACGGAAAAAGTACCCTCATATCAAGTGTAAGGCTTTTGTATGAAACGGAGCTTCGATGGACCATATGAACAAAAATTCTGTATTTGGAGCAACGAATTGTGTTTTTCATAAGAATTCTTGGCCCCATCTGATTTTGAAATCACGCAATTCCTTAGGAGAGTTGGTGGAATTTGGATTCTGATTTCCGGTGAATTATACCAACAGTTTTATTGAATTGGTATTTCACATGATGGCTTCCTTTCCTTGATATAACAATATTTGTCCTGACATGTTTTAAAAACTCCCGAACTTTGTTTCAGATAAGAAAGACCAACTGATCATGTCCCAGACCGGGGAGTGTGTAAACAAGACTTCTGTATCAACATATAAATGGACGGAAGATAAGATAAACCAGAACGTGATCGCCTGATAATATTCTGGAAATAGTCTAAAAAGTATAAATACAGGTTGATACGAGGTAAGTCAGGGCTGGGTGGGAAATAAAGGTACAGAATAATAGGACGTACAGTTCTATTCCCACCCCCCCCCCCCCCCTAAAGCCCTATAAGAATAAGAACAGTAGAATCTGAATTCTGTGATAACGCCCTGTAAAGCTTTAGAGCACTACCAGATTTTTTTTAATACAAGGACGTAAAACTCTATATTATTTCATTAGCTCAAGCCCAACATACACAGGACAACAGAACTATATATTTTTTTATTGCATAATATTATGTTTTGTGATATAATGGTTTAAAGAACTAAAATATACGTCTAATACATGACTAAGTATCAAAACTTAAATCCGTATGTTCCCATTTATTCATCGTACCGACCTACTTGTATATAGATCTCTCATTTCGATAAGAATCGTGAGGTTATCTAAGAGAGTTGTCTTATCTTGGCTTATGACAGAAACGGGTAATCTAATTGGGACAATGACGACGTTTTTCACCGTGAACAAGTCACATGCAAGTTTGATCAAATTTTTTAAATAGTAGGATGACGTCCTGGTGATTGCAATGTTCAAAATTTACCCTTTGTATTTAGTTGATTTGAACAACACTTAACTCTGTACATTGATTATGGTAAAAGAGATCATCGATCAAGGGCCATAACTCATCGTACTTCTGTTTTGAACCAGTGCTTTTGATACAAATTTATACATCTCCACACCTGAAACTCTTGTCCAGATATTCCATATCACATTATTCTTACTATAAAAGATACTCAAAGAACAGATTCATAAATGAGCGTTTCGACATATCTGACGCCAATTTCGATGCCGTAGGAAGTAGCTTGTGTCATTGACGAGGTGATATAGCGAGTAGCCGTGTCCGAAGATAAGACCACTACTGCCACGTATAACAGATCACGGACTGTTACTCTAGCAGGCGACGTCAAGAGATAAGAATGACTTACATTGGTATGTATTAATTTAGGCGTAAATACGTTTTAGTTTGAGATATTGCTGTAAATGTTAAAGTTGCTGGGTTGTTCTACTAGCAAGATGTTCGTGGGTTCTCCATAGAGCTAAGTGACCAATATCTGCTCCTTTTGTATTAAGGACTTACATTCAAAATACCATATCATCCATTGTATTGCCTCCTTGGACTGAATACATGTATTTGGACCATATCCTTGTGTATTGGAACTAATTCTGACCCATGTAAAATAAAGAGTCTATGTTTGTCTCTATGGACTGAATGTTAGACAGGACCATGTCCTTATGTATTAGACCTAATTCTGACCCATGTAAAATAAAGAGTCTATTATTATTTTTCTATAATCATATGAAGTTATAAATCTTATTGCAGATATTATGAAGGTCCTCAGTTTAATCCAGTCTTGTTTGTTTGGGCTGAAGTCAGGACCATGTCTTGATGTATGTACTAATTCTGAACCATGTAAAATAAAGAGTCTATGTTTGTCTCTATGGACTGAATGTTAGACAGGACCATGTCCTTATGTATTAGACCTAATTCTGACCCATGTAAAATAAAGAGTCTATTATTATTTTTCTATAATCATATGAAGTTATAAATCTTATTGCAGATATTATGAAGGTCCTCAGTTTAATCCTCTGTCTTTGGTTGGTGGTTTCTCAGGCAAGTCGTCTTGATGGTATGTACGCATTCAAATACCTGTCGACCGGAAGGAGTATACATTCTACCGATACGCATGCTTGTTTTATATCTTGTCGAATTTTAGTAATGTAAGAACACTAGAACTTAACACGTAACTCGGGTTTTCTCCCTTGATGTTCTTTAGCCTTCAGTTCTTTGTTTGTCCATATTTCAGAGAGGTCCATCGAAGTACGATCAGCTTTGAGTAAGGTGCAGCATTTCGTCCATAATGCAATGTCCGTTGCTACCAGTGGCTGTCATCTGGTGTCCACATTCATCAACGCACCAGTTTGTGTAGCTATGGGCGTAGTTCCCGAAGCTAAGGCATTAGAAGCTTGTAGAGTGTATACAGTCGGGCTCCAGATCTGTCATGGTGTTGTGGAAGGAGTCAGGACCTACTGTTCTCAATATGGAACAAATCTTCCCGGTGCTGATGCTGCTAACCAGATCGTCTGTGAAGCTGTTCAGAGAAAAGGTTGATTTTCTGAATAAAAATTGCTTTTGATTTTGTTTCTTAAGGGGTTGTTTTCTATTATTTGTATTTTTGCTAGTTTGAAACATTATTGCCTCATTTGTGGGAATGCTATCTGTAGTGTTTTGTTTTTCTAACTACCGTACACCTTCTAAAGCTGGTATCCTTTCTAAACACAAACGGTCGAGTCCCTTTCTGTCTGTGAAACGATAAGTACAATGCCGTTATGTATAACTCTCGTTATGTGATAAGATTGGGTATTAATATAAACCAGAGAAAGTTTTCTAAAATCGGTTTATTTATTTCTTGTCTTCATTCAAATGTTTAAGAATGGCTTTACACATAATACGGTTGGCATCTTCTCCTCGTCTAAGAGAAGGTCCCAGGATTCTACAGTAATCCCGAGCGCCTTCAATCACACCCAGACAACAGTGGTACCCGGCCTGGTTCGTGAAGACTCGACATGACAGTAGTTCGAATCGGTCTTCTATCGCTGCTAGTGCATTACAGACAGTGGGCGTGACGTATTCAGTTGTATTGGCACACCGACTTCCGGTTCCGCCCGCTTCTAAAGTTGCTTGAAACAGGAACTGCTGAGCTATTGAATTATTAGACCGAGATCTTGCTGGAAAATACGGAAAACAACTATCAATGGCAACATCGTTTGCGGGGATATAAGGCAGCAGTCTTTCTTTGGTGTATGATGGAATGAAAGGGGCGGTTTTTGTTCGGTCCACTATTCTTATCTAAACGACTGGACCATTTTGTTAGCTCTTTGGACTAGCATAGATGACAAAGATGATCGTAAATATGAAACAGGAAATAATTTATTTATTAATACTACATGTATTTGGTTTTAACCCTAACCCTCTACCTAACCTAACCTAACCTAACCTAACCTACCCTACCCTACCCTACCCTAACCTAACCTAACCATGTTTCAGCTCAAGCCCCGATACAATCTCAGTCACCTTGATATGTGGTCTTGATCATAACATAATTCAGTATGCTGACAATCTTACCTTCAATGTTGATGGTTTGTAGAAATACCACAAATACAACAATAGCTAACACTACAGTCTTCATTGATGCTGAAATAGGATTGTAAGCTTTATCAACGACTGTGTGCTTAGCTGCAGTGGGACTTGAATAGTATGAAAGACACAGTCGTGAAGTAGTATCTAGTGTTACAAAAGGTTTGGCATACCAACAACAACGTTTCTGAAATGGAGTGTAGATGTTTTTACAGATTTCTGACACAGAATGTTTTGAAACCAAAAGTAAAAAGAAAATTGATAAAGCTCACCCATGTTAAATTTCTCCAATAAATGATTATAAAGATGATTGTAGGTCTGATTTATATAATATAGTGGTTAGGGCCTCACGTATGTGTCAATAACACATTGCAAAATATAAACAGTACGAATTCCTGTACAAATATTACTGTTACTAACACGATTCTGACACGTGTTTCTCTTAGTTACATAATCCAGGGGACACAATCCGCATCAGGACAAAATGGCTATTTTTTAAACGCCTGAAAATGGTAAAAGTACAAAGTTGTAGTTGTAAATACCCATACAAACTAAATTATATTAAGATGGCCAATGTCATTGTTTCTTGTCCTTATTTGGGCAATTTATCGAGCATGCGCATGACTTGTATCTAAGTTTAAAATGGTGACATCGTCATGATGGGTCGTTGCTTAGATGCGGAATTTTTACGACGTCAAAATATTCCAACCAATCAACTCATGAAGAAGTTCGAATTACAAAATGGCGGTTGACTAATTTAAAAGTCGATCAAAATAGTGCCAAAAGTACTTAGCTGTTCGGGGCTACTGTCGAGGTTATCCAGCTATCTAAACACTCCTCGTTAATCTACTTAGATAAGATTGTTTAAATCCCAAATCATTCAAGATTTTTGAACCAAACACAGGTGGGTGGTATTTTTTAAAATATTGCTAAGATTCCATATTTGTAGCTTAAAATGTAAAGAAGAGAATATACTTGTGTCTCACTTCCATTGTTCCCATGAATTCAAAACAGCTCCTTGTCGTAAATTACTCGTCATATGTTTATCATGGGCCTTTCCAAAAGTATCTTAAGTATATCAAGCAATTACAAGCTTCGTCTTCTTGACAAAAATTCTAAAAGGAAATCTTCAAGTATTTGCTTTGTCCAAGGACCAGCTGGTAGAAGGGATCCCAGTCACGGCGGACTTGTTAGCCTAAGTTGTTATCCTTGTAAAATCATTACCAAGAAGTTTGTCCAAGGACCAGATGGTAGAAAGGATCCCTGTCACGGCGGACTTGTGAACCTAAGTTGTTATCCTTGTAAAATATAGTTGTTTCTTTTGTTTCTTTTCTTACCTTCAGTGCTACAGTACCCCTTTCAGATGTTATTTTTTAGTTCTGTTGATACAGGCTACAAGGCTAAACGTCTGTTTAAATTAAAACTGAACTAGGTCGAAAGAAATACTAAATAAATAGAAAACAATATTTGAAGATTAAATCAAATAGTGTTTACATATGTCATTTATTTATTATCTGTGTGTTTCGTCATGGATTATGAGGTATGTCTTGTTGACGTGGCAAACAATAAATTGCTAGAGTCCAAGTATAATTTTTTTTTTTTCATTTTAAATTATTTTTTTGAACGAGAAGCAAGGGTAAGTCGTATAGAATAAGAACAAACTTAATTCATAAAATTTGGGGGTGTTGAATTGTGAGGAAGGATCTGAGACCGTGTTATTTAAGTTGATCCCTCTGGTCGGGACATTACTGATTTTTTTGAATTTATTTCATTTTATTTCAGATAATACTGTGTCAAGATGAAGTTGCTTCTTACTATAGGACTGGTTGTGCTGGTCTCCTACCATGTTCACGGTTAGCAAGACGGTTCTCTATTCTCTATTAAGTTAACATGCTTATACTTATCAATAGGTATCTCCTTTAAAATGACCTTACTTCTTGTTGTAACGTCTAAGAAACTGGACAGTAAAAATGGTATATGTATTCGCATGGAACTCTTCATCATCGAGTTAATTTTGACTTAACTGATTCTTAATTTCAGGTGCCGCTACAAAAGCTTTAACAGATGCCCAAAGACTTCAACAATTGGCTACAGCAACATCCAAATTCTCTTTGGATCTGTACAACAAATTCTCCGCCAAAAACAAAAACCTGATTATCTCCCCCTTCAGCGTCTTCACTGCCTTGGCCATGGTTTCTCTTGGATCTAAAGGACAAACGATGGACGAGATCTACCAAACCCTGAACATCCAGTCTCTTGGCGCTGATGTCCATCAAGCATTCCATTACTACACTAGCTTATTACAAGGCTTGACAAACGTGACTTTGAACAACGCCAATGGTATGTTCGTGAAACCAGGAACACAACTCTTGCCAGAATTCTCCAACAAAATGAAACAGTTCTACGATGCCAAAGTTCAAGAATTCGATTTCAGCAATCCCAAAGGCCCTGAAGCTCCAATCAACGACTGGGTTTCCAAGCAAACGGCTGGTATGATCAAAGATTTCTTGAAACCCGGAAGTATCGATGGTAACACTATCATGTGGTTGATCAACGCCATCTATTTCAAAGGTCGGTAACTCTTTACTTAAAAGATTATTTTTGAAGAGAAATAAAGATGCACAGTAAAACAAATTGCTATCATTTGAATCTTAGGTTGTCGTAACAGAGTCAATGCATGCAGGATTTGCTCGCTCAGCAGTTCTCTATCCGGCTGACCAAATATATAACTATGTTTCTTTGCTCTTTGTGACTTTTATATCGTTGCCAATATTTTCAGGCACCTGGAAGAACATCTTTGATGAACGATTGACCAGAAAGCAGAAATTCCACGTATCCAAGACAACCCAAGTAGACGTGGACATGATGACACTCAGTGAGAAGATGTTTAGATATAAGAGACTGGATAACCTTAAAACAACTGTAATGGAACTCCCTTACGTTGGAGATAGATACAGCATGTACATTCTACTTCCGGATGATATTGAAGGATTATCTACTCTTGAATCAAGCTTAGATGCCACTAGCTTGGAATCGGCTCTGACTAGTAAGTATATACTTGTTTAATAATTTGTTCCCGAAGCCATGATTTCGTCTTTAAAATTTCCCGCCTTTTAGTTCTCGGCCATTTTATTTCATGACATCACTTCCTTGACAACGACGCCTTAAGTAAGTACAGTTCATATATTTTGAAAATTCTGTTTTTAAGTTTAAATATTATGTAAATAAATTCTTTGAATAAACTTTACCAATGCTTCAGTGTTTTCTTACAATTATTGAAATTTCAGATCTGGATAAACGAGACTTCTTTACTCTCGGTTTACCAAAAATAAAAGTCGAGAACAAGTTAAAGTTGAAGTCGGCCCTTCAAGAATTAGGAGCTCAAAAACTGTTCGATTCATCCAGCGCTGATCTTAGTAAAATGACTGGAAGAACAGATCTATTTGTAGGCGAGGCTATCCAGCAAGCCGTTATTGAAATAAATGAACGTGGTACTAAAGCGGCTGCTGTAACTGGATTCGGCATCCATGCTCTAGTAATGATCCAGACGCAACACGTGACTGTAGATAAGCCCTTTATGTTCGTTCTAAGGGACACAACTGCTGGAGTTAATCTTTTCACGGACGTTACACAGATCCAAGGTCATAAACGTGTTCTGTTATATGGCGACGTCTTAACGAACGCTGGCCCTTTTGTATTTTTACGTTTTGTAATAAACATATTCAAACAATTCTTGTTCTTCTTTCTTTTGATAGGAAATAGGTCGAGAGTATGCAATAATCAAGTTACTTCTACATCGATAAATCGAGCGCATACTTTAAAACAAAATCATATGGTTACTGTTTCTATTAAGTCTCCGAACAAGGAATCTTGGAGTTTTTGCTAACTTAACACCTGCACACTTATTCATTTTCAGATCTGGATAAGCGAGACTTTTTTACTCTCGGTTTACCAAAAATAAAAGTCGAGAACAAGTTAAAGTTGAAGTCGGCCCTTCAAGAATTAGGAGCTCAAAAACTGTTCGATTCATCCAGCGCTGATCTTAGTAAAATTACTGGAAGAACAGATCTATTTGTAGGCGAGGCTATCCAGCAAGCTGTTATTGAAATTAATGAACGTGGTACTAAAGCGGCGGCTGTGACTGGATTCGGCATCTTTACTACATCCATCATTCTTTCCCAGCATCTGACAATCAATAAACCCTTCATGTTTGTTCTCAGGGACACGACTGCTGGAGTTAATCTGTTCCATGGACGCTACACAGATCCACGGGAATAAGCGAAGGAGTCAAACACTGCTAGTAGAATTTGTCAATAAAAAATCTTTCATTGTTAGTTTCTTCTTGATTCTTAAAATCTTCTTCAATTTGTTTTAAAATAAGACACACACAACCCTCAACTTCCCACGTTTAATTGTGACTTTCTAACCTGAAGATCTAGGATTGTTCGATTCTGCCAAAGGTCAATACGAGAAGTAAAACTGATTTGGAGAAAGCGTCACGTGTTCTATAATTACTTCATATGACAGGATATCGACTTAGGTTCCCTTTGTTTTTGACCCCTCGAGGTTCATTTCAGCAGCATCTGCACATCCAGGAGATAATCAGAGGCACTCCGTCTACTTTCAGGTATGGATCGAATGACCCGGTTCATCATCACCATGCCTAAATTCTCCATGGGGAGCAGCTTGAAGTTGAATCAACCTCTGCAAGACCTTGGTTTAAACAAAATCTTTGATGGACGTCAAGCCGATCTTTCTGGTATTACCGGAAAACAGAATCTAGTTGTAAACTCGGTTATCCAGAAAGCTGTTATTGACGTCACTGAATCTGGAACTCGCGCAGCCGCAGTTACTGGTATCGGCATTGTTTTGACGTCATCTGTTCATCTACCACCACGTCATCTTCGAATTGATCATCCGTTTATGTTCGCGATCAGAGACAAGCAGACCAACACCAATCTATTCATGGGAAGATACACGGATCCTAGTTCCACATAAAAGTCACTTGCTGAATAAATCTTCTTGAACACAGATTGTCTTTCTTGATCTTCTTCTTGTGCTGAAAACTACAGTCCGCCATTTGGAACATATTCAACGGGAGGATCATGTACCTTAGTTTGTCAATATCAAATTGGGACTTCCGCTTCGGCTGTGGCGTAGGAACGATGATACATTTGAGGTCTTCTCAGAGCCGAAATGTTCTTGGATCAACTGTTTCCATCTTGTGTTGAATCGTCCTTTGACTACATTAAGTAGACTGCCATGTCCATAATATGCGTAAGCGTCTGTAAACGGTTCAAAGCGAAAATACAACAAGCTAATTATATCTTCAAAAAGGGACACGAAATTTTATGAACACGGTCGCATGTCTTAAGCATTAAGCAAGTTTCTCTTTTCCAGATTTGCAGCTCGACACCATTTACAAAGTGTCAATGCCGAGGTTCAACATCAGCAGCAGTATGGATTTGATCGACTCTCTTAAAGACCTCGGTATCCAATCCATGTTTGATGGAAGAGCAGATTTATCTGGGATCACTGGAACTCCAGGACTATATGTAGACTCGGCCATCCAGAAAGCTGTATTGGAAGTAAATGAGCGAGGATCTAGAGCCTCTGGTGTCACTGGTTTAGGGATCTCAAGAGGAATGGTTACGCTGAATCCACGACTTGACCTCAGTCACCCATTCATGTTCGTCATTCGGGATGTGACCAAGAACGTCAATCTCTTTCTGGGGAGATTTACTGATCCAAGATCTAAATAAATAATTTTAATGATTTGTTTGTCATTGTGTAACCCAGGACCCTGAATTGATGTTCATTCCACTCATATTTGCCTTCATGTAACCTACATAATTGCTAGAATTGGAGGATAGCATTTGACGCGTGGCTTTAGTATTTTGAATGCTCCAAGATACATGTAATCCGTAGCATGCATTGATTTAAGACCAGTAAAATCTAGATGATTTCCCAAATTATGTAATTGGGCAAAGCGTTTTATCTTTATGTTCCATCTAAGATTGTGTTAAGTCATCAGTAATCATTTGAACAGTTGATACTACTGTACATATATTGTGGTGATGCTTGAGTATAAAATGAACAGTGTCTGTCCACACCAGGACTAGTACTAACTAATTCTAGTCCCATTGTTTAACTCTTTTCCTTCTCTTCCAGATCTCAATTACATGCAGATGTTCGACCTGTCCTTACCAAAATTCAAACTAGGATCCAAAGTTACTCTAAACTCCGCTCTACAAGAACTTGGCATTAAGCAACTGTTCGGATCTGCTGATCTTTCTGGTATCACTGGACAACAGGGATTAAATGTAGACTCGGTTATCCAAAAGGCTGTATTGGAAGTGACCGAGAGAGGAACCAAAGCAGCTGCTGTAACAGGGATCGCAATAGTCGAAATGGCCTTCTCCTTGAAAACTGTTACCGTCAACCATCCTTTTATGTTTGTTCTCCGCGACATGCAGACCAAAACAAACCTTTTTATGGGCAGATACTCTGACCCACGATCTACATAGTTTAAAATGAATGTCTAATAAAATTCTATTTGATCTTTGTGTGTTTTTGTTAATTACGGCCGCTGGCGAAGTCCTCTGTCACCTGCACTAATTTGTTTCAGACGGTGCTTAAAACTTACTTGACTAACGGACGCCCTGAACAGTATGGATTCATACTATTGATCAACGATGCCTGCTGTACCACTATATGTAACATTGCCTTTTGGAATGACATTTGACTCCTTTAGGTTCAGCCTGTACATGGTAATACCTGCTTACGTTCATTTTATGTTAAACTAACGCGGACCTAGTCACGTAGCGATATTCTGCTTCCATCCTTTTGGAGAGTTGCTGTTAGTAACCCCTGTACATCAATTTCATGCATGCATAACATTCTCTTAATGCTTGTTTCTACGACTACTGTGTATCTTTTTCAGACTTGAATGATCGAGAATTTTACAGAATCTCATTGCCGAAAATGAAAGTAGAATCATCTACCCAATTAAAAGATGTGTTACAAACACTGGGCATTAACAACATGTTTGATTCCATGAAAGCGGATCTGAGTGGAATGACTGGACAACAAGATCTTTATGTAGATGGGGCTTTCCAGAAGGCTGTTATAGAAGTAACTGAAAAAGGAACTACAGCTGCAGCTGCTACTGGATTTCAAATCGTTTCCAAGTCGCTCTTCCTGTCCAAATATCTGAATATAAACCACCCTTTCCTGTTTGTATTGAGAGATCAAACAGCTAATGTTAATGTTTTTATGGGAAGATTCAGCGATCCCTCTGTCTAGGTGTAGTTTTGGGTTTTTTTTTAATTAAAGAATTTGCATATTTGTTGTTTCTTAAAGTCAAGGTAGGCGTAACTTGCTATCTTGTAATGGGGAGATTGTTGTCTTGTTAGTGTTATCAATATCATTCTGATCAAATGGTGGCTCCTATTCTCTCGACGGCGATTCCTTCAGTCCGATGAAACATGATACTCAAGAAGTGTAGGAGGTTCCCTAACGAAGAGAAAAAAGCATTGTATTCCAAGGGGCTAATCGGGTTTTTTCATTTAGCTTTCGTCTAATTTGATAAGTGCAAGGGAGATAACACGATTTAAAGTTTTACAAATGGGTTTATGTTAAGGTAAGGGGTAATGAAGGTTCGCATCTTGTTTTGTTCCATCGAGTTGTGGTGAAGCCTAACAACGGCATTCAGTGTGAATTGGGGGAAATTATGAGTAATTAGGAACCTTCAACGACTATTTCATAGGTGTTTATCCCTTTCTTACGACCGTATGTATTCCAATCTTATTTACACTTCCTGACTCAGCTGTGTGGGATACTGGGTTGAAAAGGGTTGAGCAACTGGACTGTTCTTTCACGGGGCATATTGATCAGCTCAGCCTGAAAGGGAGCTAACTCCGGACAGTAAGATTATTGTTAAGTGAATAATAACAAGCCATGTTACAACCAAGTGGAATTTCTTTCTTCTACTTCAATGAAAAATGACTAATTTGAAAGAAACCATCCTTTTGTCTTAACTCAGGAACAATTTTAATTGGTCGATACATCTCTTTGGTAATGAGGCACGGTTGACCTTTGACACGATGACATTTAAAGGTTAAGTTTTAATGACGCAGTAAATATGACACGTGACCTATAAGGGCGGGGTTAATGTGAGTTTGAAGGACGGGTTATTGTTTTATATGTGTTTTATGTGCTAGATGGTAATTATGTTTCTGCCAGGCGAGTTGCAGACGAACAATAAAACCACTCTTGTTTTCTCAGTCCGCCCTATTTAATGAGTTGCCATAGTGATTTATTTTGTACACTTTTCCTCATTAGCAGACGTGAAGTCGAGCAAGGTCACATGATCTACAATAAAAGGACTTTTTGTAGACGTTTTAGTATACATGTATATGTATTTGAAAAATCTTTCGTTTTTCAAAATTAATCCATTTCTAGGTGGGAATTATCTGTAACTTCTTGAAATATTGGTCGAGGTTTCAATAAAAGAGGATCTAAGAAGTTGACTCAAGAAGGCTTTAGTCCTTGTATCATATTCGTTGCAAACTAGGCATTGCTCTTGTGCTTGATAGCTGAAACAGTTCATCTAACTTTTAAGAGGAATAACCTCCCTTGTTCTGACTACAAGATTTCATTCTTTTTAATATCTTGGTAACAAATTTTGAAATTTAAATCTTTCATCAAGCTTGAGGATGAAAAGATAAGGAAAATAAGACAATAATTCAGCCGCAGATCGACGCCATAAACCTTCCCGCCTTATCTTCAACATGGCGGCTAACATAGATAACGTTAATTCACGAATCTTGTTGCGAGACTTTAACACTTCCGGAAAAGATGGAAAAATAGGAATGGACTCTTAAAATCCATCATGATCCAGTCTTAGTTTCAAGAACAACTTGGTTCTGGGCGTCAGAAGGCTTATTTTATTGTACTATTTCCTATACCTGCCTGTATTGTCCCAAATCACTTGATATACTCCAACGATAAAGAGTTCAATGCGGATAAAACAGTGACATATTTGATACGTTGATTTCAGCCGTGCCACACTTGATAGCATCAATCAAACTCGGCCCTGCATCAATCAAACCCGGCCATAAACCACAAAATACCGTTATTCGTACACTTGTAAATTTAATCGGACATCGGAATCAGATTTGTTATTTCGTTAAAGTCAGTCTTTAGATAACGAATTTGACATCTCCATTTTTAATTGTCATGGTTACGATAAGCGTGAAATACCAAACATTGTTTCTTTTGATAAAGAGTCGGTAAAGAGGGGATAACGAATGGAGTTTGGTAAATGAGTGATTTGACCAAACGGGTTGATAATGATGTTCTCTGCCAACTGGCAAAGGAATACGACATGATATTGGGTTAATAAATTCGAACAGAGTTTTACGTCCTACTGTTCTGTATCTTATTGGGCACATACATTGAAAAAAAAAGGTTTAATACCCTCCTTTCTTGTACCTCATTGCTATTCAAATGAAATAGAGTTTTATATCCTATTGTTCTGTAACTTATGGAGCTAATGAAATGAAATGGAGTTTTACATCCTACCTAAAAGAGGTTAAATGCTATGCCAGTGTACAACGAGTAAATGATAAAAATTGTGCTTTTTATTGCAGGAACCAAATCTATTTAACATTAATAAGGCGCTAATGGTTTACATTAATGAAGATCAAACAACCAAAGTGATCAAATGGGCGTGGCTACATCAAAGCAGTGAGATTGTGGGCGTGGTTAACATCAAAGAAACAAGGTAGTGGGTGTGGTCAACACTATCATGTGATGAAAGTTAGAATATAATACGAAATGAAAGGTTAGTTATTGATGATTTATTGTAACGTTGATATCAACAGTCATGTACGTGCTTAAACACGTGCAAGTTGTCTGGTGTAATTATGAGAAGGCTGTTAATTAATAGAGTAGAGTATTTAACTAAAGAGGGAGATGAGATAAGATCTTCTCACCCATCACCATCTTAATTTCACCATCAAACATTCAACATTAGTACTTTCATATCCCTTCTGATTTATCTCGATGTCTTTAAAGATATACCCGCCCAATTTGAATCCATTTCCAAAATCGGGCGAATTGATGGGATACTTTTTATGCACACATGATTTATTTTGATATCTTTAAAGACATGCCCGCCCATCATAAATCGGGCGAATGGATTGGGTATTTGTTATGTACACTGCCCCATGTCCGTGTGATCTCATACACTAACAGCAAATAAATCTTCGATCAACAACGTTTTATTTCGGTAATAAGCCCACAAGATAGGTTGCTTCAAATAACCTACTCTCGTAAACATGAAACGAAAAACAACAGGTACATCGTACAAAATGTAGAACCAGAATAGAATTAGAAACGAAAATAATTTATTGGAATTATGTGGCATATAGAATATTTTAGTGGAAGGAGCCTGACACTTGTGAAAGATAAGATTCGATGGAAGATTATTTTCGGTTGATCAAGTGCGCGCCAAAAACGAGACTATTCGTCTGCATCTGAAGCAGGCGTCTGCCTGTATCTGATAAACTTTCGCGCCATGCGTTTTATCGTCTGAACAAATGAGTCACGTTAACGTTACAATTCAGTTTTGATTTTTGGTTTACAGTTTGAAATCGAATAAACGAAATCATTTTAATTGGATTAATGTTGGCCATTTGTGTTTTGAGGGCTTTTATAGTATCAAAACTATTGTTATATATATATATACTATTGTCCTATTTGTCTTACGTTTCGTTTACAGCATAACTGGTCAACTGTGGCCTTTAACTTTTTAAGATAGTCGTTTTGTGTCCCGATTATAAAGTAACACGGGCAAAGTTGTGTGGTCTGTTGCCTTATCGTTAACATTCTTGTCTTGCCTTGGTTTATCATTAATGTGGTATTCGAGCTGTTTGACACTAAACATACGTTGATCTCTTACAATTACAAATTGTTTCTATTCAAACGCCTGCATTTATAGCTATAAGATTCTCTCCTATAGAAGCACTGGTCAAGGTCACAAGTATTAGGTGTTATAAGAGATACTCTCCTATAGAAGCACTGGTCTAGGTAACAAGTATTAGGTGTTATAAAAGATATTCTCCTATAGAAGCACTGGACTAGATGGCGAAATTTTGAGCGTCGAAGCATTCCAGCATGTAAACGTACCCTTGCCTTCTATATCACCTCGAGGAATTTCATTCAAAAATAAGTTTCCATCTTCAAAACCATACAAACTTATTACATTTAGTTTTATCTCGTCGCAGAGATAGATTCACATAATGTTATTTATTTCCCTGCGCGTAAATAATAAATCACACACTAGAGGTCGCCACTATCTACTGAAAAATCTCGTACTCCAACACACTTGGCGAGATGTTATCTGTAGGATGCACCACCTACCGAGAACGTTATGACGTCGCAATGAAGAGCTGTTCATATTCTGATTGAATTATGTTTTCTATTATGGAAAGATAAGTACTAATAGATTTGTAATAACGGGTTTCTGAAGTTTGAGATGTAAAATTCTCGATTCACGTTCCTTTTATATTTCAGATTTTGTCTGTGTTTTAGTTGAATTCTAGGTATGAAACAAGAGGTGTTATCAGGGATCTTAAACTTCCAACTCAAGCCATTCTTTTTGGAACTTTGAAGTCTTTTAAATCTGTTTGAACTCCTTCATGGTGCCGCCCAAAATACTCGACAGCCCCCCCCCCTCCCTCAATGATGAATACCAGGCCCTGTGCTCATTGTTTAAGGCTGATAAAAGAATTTGGATCTTTATAAATAAATAAATTTTAATATAGTTCATATAAAACTAAAATAAACTATTTAATCTAATATAATCAGATCCTAACAACTTGAAGTCGACTTTCAAGCCCAGGCCCAAGTTTGACTGGAGATTTTTTTCTAAAAATATAGTCTTGAAACCATAGACTTCTCGAGTGGAAGCACTTGTTGATACGGTCTAAATTCTACGACTTACGATTGGTCAGAACACATCCACTGGATATGCGGGTAATCCTGGTACTCCATTCACGTCATGTCTTTGCGCATGAGTCGACGAAGCATCAGACGAAGAATCGACGTTATACGTCATAAGTTTATGGGTAGTTTTGTGATCAAATAAGGCAGAATCACGGTATGACGTCAGATCTCTAATGTTGCTTGTTTTTACGTGGTAAAATTGGTGCTCGCGAATTTCTTTTCCTCTTTTCCCATCATGGTCCAATGATCTAGCTGCTTGGGCTTCCGATTTTAAGGCTGTGTTTTGAGTAGAGCTGAGGACTGCCGATTGGATGACTTTTGCTTCTGAAATATACAGATGCAGAAGGTCAAACTAATACCAAGGCGAATCTGAAAAACTGTGAACTGGGCCCTTCTTATAAATACTCTTGTACGTGCATCTAGCATACAAAGTTTATATGGGAAACGTAATATTGTAACAGTCAGAATATCTCATGCTGATTCGCAGACGCAAAGTATGGCTTCCCGCCAAAACACAAACAAACCCACAGACGTTAAAATCAAAAGCTCCATCTGTACTAGTGCACGTGCTTACAGCTTCACGTCCATGGGGCGCCGACCACTCAAAATATAATGTTTATTTTATGAATTATTTGATCCTATTTCTTTTCGTGTGTTTAAATTATTGAGAACAATTTCTCACAAACGTTTACTCAGCAGACGTCCTTATCTCTGTGGTCGCCATATTGTTTTAAAGGGGAGATAAGAATGACCCATGAGGAGATAACTCCTGCTACAGGATATCATTAAAGATCAAAATAATATTGAAGAAAAGTGATACGTTATCTAAATAAATATCTAAAATACAAGTTTAAATAAACTAAGTCAAATTATGAATTTGATTCGCTGTTAAAAAGAAAAATTCTAGACCTTTATTTAGGCTAATATTTTCAAAGTTTATTGCTCGACTCACCTGGTTTCTCGCTGGATTTTTGTGGACTCCTTTCTTTACTCTTAGGTTTCCTTTTCCTAGTCTGAATTCCGTCCTTCTTCATTGCTAAAGGTCGGTGAATCTAGAATAAAAGAGATGTCTTTTTCTTCTGAATGGTTTCTTTTTGGTACACATTTCAGCTTCTGATCCAAAGCTCAAAGTATTAGAGCTCAAAGCAGTGGAAGTTCAAAGCTTAGAGATTCTCTTCTGATCTAATTACCACTATGACTTGCTGTCCAGGCGTTATACGACCTTCTTATGAAATACATTTTCTATAAAACCCCAAGCATGTGTCTGTACAATTATTTCCATCTCATGACGACATCCAATCAGCTGACAGGAAATAAATTTGAACTATTTATATATCTTACCCCATGTAATTTATAGTAGAGTCCACAGGCGTTACAGACAGGTTCTCCTTCGTTGTTTCTTCTCCATAAGGTAGTAGTGCTTGTGTGACAATTAGAACACGATAGCCCCATTCTCCGTGATGCAGACTGGAAGAGGAAGTTACATCACCACCTGATATGAGATATATGTGTACAATACTCCAGAGATTAGAGGGTAGACACAAGATTAACTATTAAACACAATTGTATTGCATACTACCCCGGAATTTATAAGAGATAGGTATAAAATATCTACCAGTGCTCCGGAATATTTTAACTTGTAACTTATACTTACCAAACGTCGTTGAGGTTTAATCAAAGGGCGGTTGATGCCATTCATCTTGTGATAAAGACCACAAGCATTGCAGAGATAATGTCCTGTACCGTCTCGTCTCCATAACGGTGTTGATATTGCTCCACAGTTAACGCATTCACGACCTTCCAGATCAGCGAAATAGTCGTGTCCATCTACAAAAAATATAGTCGGAGTTTCAACAATACTCACAGGACAATGCCGAGCAGCAATTGGCCATATCTTGTGTATGTTTCGGATGTTTATTCCTCTTCAGTAGCTCTGGATCGTTAATATTTTTAGCAATTTAAGGGTGCAACCTTTTTCTGGTATAACGTTAAAGTTCTAGTTAATTTCTTTGCGTTTTTTTTTCTGGCTCTAATAAGACGAAATTTGTTGAATTCGCACTGGGTCCTGGGTCTATTTTAGGGTCAACAGTTTCCGGTTGCAGACTGTCGTGACCCAGGAGTAATAGGTAAGGGTCACATCCAGCGCCAGTAAAATTATTTTAACCCATGTTCTGTATTTTATTACACGACAGGAATTTTACCAACATGAAAAATAATATTATTTTTATAATAAATTAATTAGCTGTTTCAAATTTCTTGAAATTTCAGTTGCGAAAAATTTAAAAAATGGGTTCAATCAATGTTTTGAATATTGAGGCTGGGTTTGGTGGGTTTGATCCAAAAGAGATAACCCCAACTGGTCTGGTTTTGGCCCTCGTGTATACCCACAGAGAACAAATGGTGGACTAGGGTTGAATTTAAAATAAAATTAAAGAAGATAGAGGTCGCGTATGGTGAAGAAAGTTTAAATAATTTGGTTGTGAGGAAGATTTCAAGATAAAGCCAATAATGGTCCTGTCCCCGTCTCTTATAAAATCTAGCCCCATATTGTCATTCCGTCGTCGGTCAGCAACAAGAATAATCTAGGTCAGAAGGTCATATTTTGGTTGCTGGACACGTGAAGTACTGGAGAGAAGATCCGAGCTGTGGAAAGGAAGATCTATCCCGGGGCTCAGATATGCATGATATAATCCTTACGTATATTTCCTAGAGTACCAAGGCTTCTGAAACGAAACCAGTCCATCAATCACACAACCTCAAATAAATTTTACCGTCCGAATCCCTCGATAAGACTATTGTGAAATAGAAAATAAATTCACAAAAGTCCAGTTTTTTTGTTTAAAATCATTCTAAATAATAATATTAACAAAATACTTCAAATAAAAATAGTGAGTTATCATGTTGGCACGAATTATCATTTAAAATTCTACCCTAATACTTTAAAATAGAGAAATAAGAGGAAAAAATCTAAAATTGTAATTTTGTATGAAGCTAATCTTGATTTTAAAATATTTTCATTCAAAACTGCGATTTTCTTCCCAGTGCCGTGTCTTTGAGTAAAAAACATTTGATTTGAAAATTTAACATTTGGAAAGAAAACAAGCACCAATGTTAATTTGATTGAAAGCTAATTTTTTAATTAACGCGTGCTCGTTCTAAGTTTGTAACTTTAGATGTTTCATGTTGTAAACCCATATTTTCTACCTTGGTTAATGTTTAATCAGACGTGGAATTTAAATTACGGGGCCCAGTAACTGTCTGGAGTAATTTGAAGTGGTTCGGAAGGGAGGTTCTAGATCCTACCCAAAGGGTTGTTAAAGGTGCCCTGGAAGTTGAAGCCTGTCCTCTATATATTACCCTGTGCTGTAACACTTGTTGTATTTCTCATACAAGCAGATGAAGAGATAGACAGTGCCCTTATGCCAAGTACATTAACTGAGTAAAAAGCTAGAACTTGGGTATGATCGCCAATTTTTGGAGTACATCCTAGTACCTATAGTTATATTTCTACCAGGGACCTTACATTTTGCTATGGGCTAGAATTGCAAACACCCTACTCTATTTAGAAAATGTCACCATCAGGAACTGTTTCAATCTTCTATTGGCTATAAATGTAAAGGTCCTACGTCATTAATTTTGGGTAGATTATGAAGATGATGTACCCACCTGGTCCGGTCCTCCACAGTCCAGGCTGTAAGGTCATACTGTTGAATGAAGACCATCGATTCAGATCATTCGACATGATATTTGGGTAGTGTGGAATATTGGAAGGGCGAGCTAGGCTGTTACTGTAAACTCCCTCTGATCTTATGGAAGATGACGTTGACGTCGACGTACCCGAATATCCATAACGTTGTTGAAACGACATTGAATAAGAACTGTCATTTTGGTTGTAAGAGCTAGGTGCGCTTCCGGTTTGTCCACTCAACTGTACTGGCAAAGATGCACGTGGTGTGGGCACGTGTAAAGACGTAGTTCCACTTCCGGTGAAGAGATAAGAACCGGAGGTAGGCGTGACATAATTTTGTGACATTGTTTCTGATGGATACATTTTTTCTTCCTGATTTTTCACTTCCTTTAGAATAATTCTTTAAAGCAGTGGTACTTCTCCAACAATCATAAATCTAGTGAAACAAAAAAAATATTATTTATTAATTTATTTATTTTATTTATATTTTTTTTATTATTATTTATTTTTTAATGTTTTAGTTCATTTTTAAATTTTTTTTTGTTTATTTTATTTATTTTTTATGTATTTATTGATAAATCATGGGTTAAATAAATAAATTAATTAATTATATAAATTTAAAAAAATAAATAAATAAACATAAATAGATATAAATAATAAATAAATATAAACAACTAATGAATAAATATAGAAAAATGAATATAAATAAATAAATATAAATAATAAATAAATATTAACAAAAATAAATATAAATAGATAAATATAAATAATAAATCAATATAAATAATAATCAATATAAATAATAAATCAATTAAATAATAAATCAATATAAATAAATAAATCAATATAAAAATACATATTAAATAAAAATGAATGAAAATAAATAAACAAAAATAAATATAAAGAAACAAAAATAAATATAAATAAATAAAAATAAAAATAATATAAATAAAATGAATGAAAATAAATAAATAAATAAAAATACATAAATAAACAAAAATAAATATAAATAAACAAAAATAAATATAAATAAATATATAGATATAAAATAAATAAATAAATAAAACTATTGGTCTCTTTAAGAATTATATTGGAGCGGAAATGATTTAAGTTAAAAATTGATAAAATTGATAAGAACATTATAAATATTGATAAGGGTCTAATTTAATTTCGTTAAAAAACTGAATGTAGATTTTTTTCTATAATTTTAATATGATGTTAGTTCTCTTTCAATACTCCTACTCAATTTAACTTCAATGTCTTAGACCAGCTTGTTGATATCGTTACATCCTTTACATCATCTAGGTTGGCTTGTAATCGAAGGTTAGGGAAAACATTCATACCATACACCGATTTGATTTATCTTAAAGTGTTAACTAGTCTTCGGTAATATGAATATTAGATAATTTCTTTTTATTACAAGCTTGTCAATGACAATATGCCCTACGATTTAAAATTTTAAACCATTCCACGTCGACAATTTATTGACATATCTTCAATAATGAATATAATAAACAAATGAATAAAAAATCAGTAAATATTTTTATTTAAATCTTTATCAAGATACCGCATTGCGGAAATGTTGATCATTAAAAATAAATTTAAATAAACTCAATCTAGATAATTTCCTTACTTGGTTTGTCAAATAATTTTAAAATTAATGAAGAATGTTATGATATATAGAAAAATAGATTTAATTTGAATTAATTAAATTTCATGTGTAATTTTGCTTAAATTAAATGTGATTGATAAATAATGATGAATTCCAACATTTATATAAAAAAAAAGTTGATATAAACGAAGGCAATAAAGATAAATTAAAGAACAATTTTTTTTATAAAAATGCCTACCAAAATAGATTCTGATATACACGTATTAAGAGAAATTTAGCGAATACAGTATAAAAATAATTAAATCAATTTAAAAATGATATATAAGAGTTACCTTCCATAGAGTTATTCCATTGTCTCATCAAATAATATTACTTAATAAACGAATCGTTGCAGGAATTAAAAATGTTTAAAACTGTGTGGAGTTGGTGGAGGAGATACAAGTCTCTAAGTTGAAGGATATCTGAAGTAAGAATCTCGTTAAATCGTCCAACAAACCAGACGTAAAGATGATATCTAACCGCGCCTTGATAAGACTTGCGATAACCCGCCTTATAGTGAATACCTTAACTTCATATTTACTTTTTATACTTTTAGAATTTTAGAATCTTTACTGAGATATGTTAGGGAAAATTTTTTTGTGGGGCAGAATTGTAGGTAAGCTTAAGATGGGGGTATGCTTACCCTCATGAGCACCAAATGTGGACTTCGATAGTGACCTAACATTTAATAGATAATTAGATTAAGGTAGGCTGGTAGGTAAGAGAAGATTATGCTTACTCTTGTGAAGCACCAAGTATATATAACGAACGTGACGTGTTATAGTTTCTTTACTCCTCCAATCCATACTCCTATGGGTCTAAGACGAGAAAGAGTCGTGGGGTCGGGACTTGTTTATGAGGAGATATCCATTGTATATTAACGTCACCCCTTGTTTAATTTCAGTACAAGGTAAAAAGGAAAATGTACAAGACAGAAAGTTGGTATATGACCACCAAGGCGTGTTGTTTTAAGATAAAAACAGATCCTGTTACGATGGTTAATTATGTACCAGATAAATATTGATAATGACTTGCTTCATTAAATTAAAGGGCTGATAATCGTTTGTTCTGTTTTGTGAAGGGTTGGGACATGGCCATTCTACCAGAGCACCTGATTCTGCTGGGCGGTTGTTGTTTATTGCCCCGAATTGAAAATGTTAGCTATGTGGGCCTTTTTTTGGTTTGTAACCCCCCCCCCCCTCCTCTTCATAATGGTTGTAACGAGATATCCCTTTCAGGGAGTCTACATAGCTAGTTATATCTGCATGTATATGGCATTCCGGTTTGTCAACTCGAATTTATTTCAGAGAGTCCACATATCTACTAATGTTCGTTCGGTTTGATAACTTGATATTCTTTCAAAGACCAAGCAAATAAATAATGATTATTTGGGCCTGTCAACTCAAGCCCGAAGCATCCCTTTCAGAGAGTTCACATAGTCATTTGTCATTCTATTCCTATAGGCAAAGGGAGGGTACCATTATTTACAATCCTGTAAGCAGACAACAGTCAATAAAACGAAATTACATGTATATATTAAAATTAAAGTTTCCTTTCTGTTGTAGGTGATGGGAGGTAACCTTTATTCAGAAATACAGATCACATTTATTAAATTTAATTGAAGCGCAACATCATTGTGGTCTGAATTTTTAGAAGAGTTATCTCATGAGCACTATTCAGCTTGTAGCGCCACCTGGTTACCAGCCATTTTGAATGCAGCATGGACTTGGAAAAAAATCATGAATGAAATCTTTGATCAAAAACAGCTTAAATTTCAAGATTTTGAAGGTATTTAAGTCATTATTTTATTGTAGACCATATTTGAAATAGGAGACAGCTTGCATTTATCCAAACAATTGTATTTTTCTTGGTTTTTTAACTTGATAGGTCAAAGCACGTGCTCTATGAAAAGGGACGTGGTAGACGCCATATTGGAATTTGAGTTGTTGAAATTTTTTCAATGCTTTTTACCAAAGATAATGATAAGTTCTGGTGATTTGAGCAACACATTCTCTCACATATTAAGTCTTTTGACATTTTTCCTAAATTTGGGACAGAGAGAATGTGTATGGGTGGGGCTATAGCCCTTCCTGAGCCACTAGGTCTTTTGACTGGGTTGGCCATGGCCTCTGTTATTGTAGTTACCTATGGATCTTTACCCCCCCCCCTCACCCTCATTCTTTTAGTAGATTAGTTAACTTGAATGTTTAATAATGATAGAGGGGTGGGGGGATTTTGTGGATTCGAAATAAAAATGAAAAGAGTTTTACGACCTACTCTTCTGCACTTAATCTAATGGGATAAGACGAGTAATGCCACACAGTGTGCCTTTTTCACCTCAGCCCCTCTGACCTGCGTCACTGAGGACTGGAGACTAGGTCACTATGCATTAGGTGTTGCCCTTCCCTTCCTCACATGTTCTTGGTTCTTGAAATTGAAAAAATCTGTTTCGAAATAGAACAAATCTTCACAGTACGACTTTGAAAAGATTAATGTTGCATTTTCACGTATTAACCAGCCTAACTTTTTTCTTTTTCAGGTTGTCGAAAGTCAACTAGTTGTGAATGAAGGTAACAACCAATCGGAACTCCCATCTTACAATGTCAAACTATTAAGCACTTCATACTTCTACCTGGATGCTGGACAGTATTGGGCACCTTGTATTGCCGAATGCTGGGATTTGATTAAAAAAAGCTAACAATACTGTACGGCACTTTACAATGGTTCTCTGCTTTTTTTATCTTAAAGATAGTTGTTATGCAAATATGCTAGATTTTCTTGGTTAATCATGCATTCTTGGTGAAAATTAGTTTAAAATTATAATTTAATTGTTAAATTGTTGCTTGGTAACTTGTAAAATAAACACCCCCTGGTGGGTAAACTATAATAATGTTGAATTCACTGGAGTACAATCCGGTCAGTGATACAAGAGAGGTGACTATTGTAGTCAAGGTATAAGTTTGAAGTATGTAATAGTTTGACATTGTGAAGATGAGATCTGATAGCAGCCTAAAGTACAGTAACTGAGTAACTAAATTTAAAGAGATTGTTAAAAGGTTGGTATAATTTCTATGTGTATCAGTAACGCTGATGGCATCAATTACACCATTCTAATTGT
>JAUJPP010000005.1:6272190-6645880 GCA_030562195.1 Nipponacmea schrenckii | reverse complement strand
AAAATCAGAAAATATATTTTAATTGTTGACAATAAATTTACATTATGTACAAATACAGTAGCTATTGCAGTCAAAGTATAAGACACAAAAATTGACAAAATTTAAACAGTGAATGCAGTGAAAATAACGTTCGTAGTGTTCCCTCTATAATGTTACTAGACACTTTGATTACAATACAGTCTTCAATCTAAGTGTTTTTCCGCCAAGTAGAAACCGGAATAAATTAAGCACATCAGAAATCACAATCACTGCAAGAAACATAACCACGAGAAGAATAGCAGTTGAACCTACGTATAACACAGAAGGTCGGTCATCCTCGGCACTGTTGCGTTTCCTAAAAGTCGCTGACAGCTTGCCGTAATCCATCTCTAAACCCCGGGTTAAGAACTCGACCCTGGCTCTGACCACGGGATCGCTGGCGTTCAGTAGATCGTCCCTGCCACAGAAGCAGCCACACGTAGCGTTACTTATCGAGTAGTTGTTGGTATTTTCATACCAGAAGGATGAGCTATCCAACGTTTGTGTTATGTTCATGGATATTTTTACTGGGGTCACTAGGATGGTTCAGAATACCTAGAAGGAGAGCTTATCGCATACGTTTGTGAAAGTCTGTGTATCACGCATTATACCTTAAGGACGGACTTAACGATGACGTCTGTAGTGAGAAGGAATCTGGTGATGACGTTTCTATTGATGACGTCAGTAGTGAGAAGGAATCTGGTGATGACGTTTCTATTGATGACGTCAGTAGTGGAAGGAATCTGTGATGACGTTTCTATTGATGACGTCAGTAGTGAGAAGGAATCTGGTGATGACGTTTCTATTGATGACGTCAGTAGTGAGAAGGAATCTGGTGATGACGTTTCTATTAATGACGTCAGTATTGTGAAGGAATCTGGTGATGACGTTTCTATTGATGACGCCAGTAGTGAGAAGGAATCTGGTGATGACGTTTCTATTGATGACGTCAGTAGTGAGAAGGAATCTGGTGATGACGTTTCTATTGATGACGTCAGTATTGAGAAGGAATCTGGTGATGACGTTTCTATTGATGACGTCAGTAGTGAGAAGGAATCTGGTGATGAGGTTTTTGTTGATGACGTTTCAACCATACTCGTGGTTTCTGGTGGCAAGTCAACTAAAAAATAAACCAAGAATTCTACAATCGATCTTATTTTAACAAAATAAAAACAATTTAAGGATATTATCCACAAAATCAATCATGGGTATCGATTTCCGACGGTCTAAGGATCTGTAAACAGTAGGGTATATAGATGCATTGTCAAAAACAAAGGACACACTTACAGCATTCAAACAGTACCCTGGTCCAATCTCCACCATCAATAATACAAAACAACAATTTATCTTGAAAATTCCTACACAAGTTATTAACAGTAGATTGGTCTATGGTCAGATTAAAATAATGTCGGACTGTGAAGGAGTCGAGTGGATGGTAACAATGGTCAAGATGAGTAGGAAAGGTACTGGTTTCATTATTTCTTACTATCAGCTGGACAAAATTAGTTGCTGAAAGAAATAAACAAAGGCATGTGTTAAATAGACAGAAAGGGGCTAGAGATGATAATGGGACAGACAAAGGTCTGAAGGAGCTTGAATGGTTCAGTAACCCCATCATAAGGTTTGAAAAGATGCTCTGGTAGTACCTTTTAAATCAAGTTGTTAAAGCTTTAGAAATTGAAACACAGTGGAAAAAATTAGCACTACGTACGACAGTGTGGTACATCACAAGGTTCAGCTGTAACAGTAGAGTCTGGACCATCAACATAACACCAGGCCTTAAACTGAGAAGATCCTGGATTTCTACAATAAGTACCAGCTAGTACTCCATTAGGGAAAACTTCTTTCAAAAGCGTCCGTTCTTCGTCATTTCCACTCCTCCAATCTCGACATTGTTTACCGGAAGTTGAGAAGGATTGTTGCCCTTGATACTCGGTATATTCTTCTTTTAAATGACAAATCTCATCTGGAATATAAATAAGTATATGAAAACAAAAAATACCAGGAATAAAAAAATATAATTATGGGCGGGCTTATATGTCACTATGGGCGGGCTTATATGTCACTATGGGCGGGCTTATATGTCACTATGGGCGGGCTTATATGTCACTATTGCCGGGCTTATTTGCCCCTATTATGGTCTAAGTGTTTATTTGTTACGCACGTAAACTGGATGTTTACGTTCTTGTGTTATGCATCGTACATGACCAATATTCTTGAGCAAGTAAACCATTACATATAGGTAGATATTTGTCCTCACTTGATCCTTGGAATTGTTATGACTTCATGATCAAGAATAACTAAGGTGCATCAGGCCTATTCTCTATTACCCAATCTCTCTTTGTCTACGAACAGTTTCGACGAATGATGTCTCCATCACTTACAGGAATAATCCTGGTATACCAAAATTAATTACAAGTCCGATTAAATCAGTATTTAAACAAAATATCGCCAACGTATCGAGATCGGAAAATAGCAAAAGTCGATCCTTACTGCAAAAAGCAAGAGGACAGTATCCCACAGTTGTAAAATTATCAACCCAACACCAGGGTCTTCTCTTTTCACCACCAATATTTCTACAATAGTTCAACTCGGTTTCAGGATCAAATATTTTATGGATGGTTGTATTGATGGCTTTATCAGGTGGAGCATCAGCCCAGTTGTTACAGGGTTTCCCATCCCAGGTATAATTCATCTTTCCTTTATATTCATTTATATATTCTCCTCGTATACACTCTAAAGCTGAAATAGAAGATTTGAGATTTGAGAAACATACAAACGCAGTGTTATAACTTTGAACTGTTTACAATAATTAATAATACTTCTATCCTCCTTGTGAACTGTTTGTTCAGGAATTTCACGCTCACCAACGTTGTGTGGACCTATTGCTAGTCCAGATATACCGCGGAGGCAAGGAAGGGGTGCGCATTATACATGCCTGCGCACTATATTCGGAATTATACGGTACAATGTGTTTTGGCTAACGGAGTATGTGTCTTCCGAATCAAGCGATCTTTACACAAGGACTTGTGGCATGAGGAATCACGTGAGCACCACCACCCACGTTGTTCCAGTGCCCCTCCTTGAAATACGAAACAAAGATAATAAGTCTCTTGATACGAATGTTTGGGTACTGGGTTTAAAAGCTCTTTCTTTACTGTTTGCTGTTTTATTTTTACATGGATTTGGGATACTTACGAGATGTATCGGATCTAAGGGTTGTTTTAAACTCACAAAACTCTTTTAAATTCGTTGATATATCTGTTATTATAACGTACAGGGCCTTTGAATAAGTGTAGGGTTGACAGTGGAAGGTCCTCGTTCTATATGGGTCTGTATCCAAACCATCATACTTGCACGGTGGAGCGTCATATTCTTCGTAACCAAAGCTACCCCCTAATGGGGCACCAACATAACTTCCGTCATCCCAAGTTTCGTTTGCTGAAACAAAAACAGAAAAAGACCCGAATTGGATTAAAAATCTCCATTCATTTCCAGAGTCCAGCATTATACGAATTGAAAAATTGACGACTTGTCATTTCTTGAGACTTATATATGCAAAAGACAAGAATAAACATTGAAACTTACTGTGCAAGTTTTTGTGGATTTCTAGAGATCGTGGTGATGGTTCAAAACAGGCTATTTAATCCCACCTTCATTTTCGTGGGCCATTATCCGTATCATTGAAATCATAGTTAAGGGTAATATTTACCTCCGATGGTGACAGTGACACTCAACAGTTCTACTGGTTTAAACGAATAGAGATTTAGTGGTAATAATCTATAGTGTAGTGTTGGTTCTTCAATAACGTCATCAGCAACCTCGATACACGTATTGAGATCACCATCATGTAGAACAGAGTAGACTGGATTAAAACGTCTCAAGATTGGGTTGTACAGAGAATCGTAGGCTAGAACAAAAACAATCACAAGAACAATAGGGTACAGTTAGATCTGATGACGATATCGCAATTGATAGTATTGTGTTTGATTATCAATTTCTCTAAAAATAGTCACTCGAACAATAGAAACAAGCACTCGATCTAAGATTTTGTTGACATGACGCTGTCACAATTGCAACAGATTTATGAGGATCTTTGTATTGGAACTGTCGTGTTATTTTTTATTACCTCATTCAAGTATTAAATTCAATGCCTTAAATGAGAAAATGAGGCATTTCTGAAACGCTTTGATCATCAGGATGGACATTGAGAACTGGGTGCATAAAACAACTTACGGAGACACACTATCTCCACTTTACTCCACTGTCCTTGACTACAAATAGACTGGGTGTTCTTTCCACCATAATAAAACCCTTCAACACACGTATACTGGACAATCACGTCACTTCCTGTCGTATAGTCACTAGTTACTTCACCTCCATAAACAAACGGTGCATCACCACATTCATCTGAAATAAGAGGCGATCTAGATATATGGAGGATGACACAGATCGTCTTACCATATCAACTGGTGTTAACTCTCCAAAAATAGATAACAAACCAGACTTGGTTTAGAAGCCCATAGAAAAATATAACATGACAAACGCCAACATCTTCTGAAAGTTCATCATTGAGTTAATTTTTTAAATGACATTTAGAAGGGGAAAGCGCATACAGCAAAACGGGGGTTAAAGGCTTCCATCATTTACTCCCTGTGTTTTTATTTATATCTTCCTTGCGAGTTATTTTAAAACCATTACTTTGATGAAAGTTGAAGCAAAATGGAATACAAATATCACATTGCATGTTTCAAGAATAAAACAAACACTACAGTTTAACTTTATCGAAAAATCTAATAAAGAAAATACAATAAACGAGTATATTCGTCAAAACTTACACAACCAGTCTTTTCCCTTTGTCTTGACTTCACATAAACCAAGTCCACCTAACCCAATTCCAGTACCCCGTATTTCTATATGGCTACCAATTAACTTAGGTGGGCAAATAAATTCAAACACCTGCGCTATAACAGATAAGTCGACTGAACCACATAGAGTCTTGGGGTTTAAAGTTGAGTTTCGAACATAAACATCGATTCTGGTTATATCGGCATCTACAAAATCACAGGAATCAAAAAATCTTGATTTACATGAAAAAATCATAAAAGCTCACGTTGAAAAAACTGCTTTTAAATAGTTGAGTAAATATGAAATCAAAGTTCAATCAAAAATGAAGAAATCTCAACTAAATAGAATAGAAGTTGCAAGATGCTTGCTACCATTTTGAGAAATAACCACATAAACCTGCTTCTTGATCTTCTTAATAGAAGTAAATAAACTCACTGCCTGTAGTGTCCATTGTTAACTCGACAGAAAACACCTGTTTGGTGCCATTAAATTCAATCACCCAACTCGGGTCTGTGGAGGACGTGGTGCTTTCACACGTCTGTACATTACCATCAGTTAGATATTCCGCTTGTCCACATGAAATACCTGGTTCAGGAACAGCTGAATGAGCTGGGATCAATTGTTTATACTCTGAAATAAGTGCAGAAGGTTTGATCCATTTATATCCAATATCTAAATATTCTGTCATATAAATATGCACTACACCTGTTCAAAATTACAAGGAGATATTTCAGTTGCTGTACTTACCATCACATACTGGAGGCTGACCTGTAAAAACACCAGCCCGACATTCTCTATTTAGATCTCCGCTTATCCAGTAATAATTTTGATAACAGGTATAGTTGAGCCAGCTACCGTCTGGAAGACTGGAGTTATCTGTATATCTATAGGCATGTAGAACAGGTTGAGGTTCCCTACATCCTATAATAATCAATACATTGGTAACAAGGTAATACCCAGAGACTCTCTTGATGAAGACAGAATGGAAGGCTAATGAAGACCTGGTGTACTCACCTAAGATAGAATCCATATTACATAACATATAACAGTACACAATAAACACGATATCCGACCATCGTATATTACACATCTTCCCAAATTGCATCTTAACGTACAGTTAACATAAAATAGGACGAGATCAACTGATCTTCAACAAAAATTATCTTTGATTTTGAAAATTCTCACCAAATAGAAATATAAAATCAGTCAATACATTGACAAAGATACCAAATACATTTTAAAAAATTTTCTTGTACAAAATACACACATACAGGTTTATCTTTATCATCAAGTGTTTTTGTTAAAAAGAATCAAAAGTAAATCTTATTCAAAACTAAATTAAACTAGAACTGATCTTGATCAGTGCTGTGATTTCACAATTGAAACGAACAATTCGTCCTTAATATCGTTTCATGATGCTGTCTTGAATAGATATGTAAATATGATTATTTATTTGACGAGTATTTAATGTATACGTAGATAATATCGGCAAGTTTAAGTTACTTGACAAGCATTAAGTGATGTACAACTGCATAAGACGCCAGATTATAATCCTCACAGTCTTAGACTTTGGCGTCAAAGCTAAATTTTAATTTAAGATGGCGACTTCCGATTTGATGATATCGACAAAATATTTTCGCCATACTCGCCCGATTTTTAATATGAACATATACTTTGAATTTCAAAACGATCGGATCAATAGTTTTCAAGATAAAAAAATTAGGCCTTAATCTGCGGCCATCTTGGAAATAAAATATATTGAAAATCTACTTGCACAGACTTTTCCGCATTGTTTTCTAGATTGATAATCCGAAAAAATATTCAAAATCGGTCCATATTCCTCAGAGCCCGAGGCTTTTGAATGGCGTCAAGGCTAAATTTCGATTCAACATGGCGGCTTCCGGTTGAATGATATCGGCAAAATCTTTTCGCCAATTTCCCCAGATTTTTTATATGAATCTATACTGTAAATTTCAAAACGATCGGATCAATAGTTTTCGAGATGAAAAAATTAGGCCTTAATCGGCGGCCATCTTGAAAATCAAAAAATTGAAAATCTGTTCCCAAGGAATTTTCCGCATTGCCTTCTAGATTGATAATCAGAAAAAAATTTCAAAATCGGTCCATAATCCTCGGAGCCTTAGGCTTTTGAATGAAGTCAAGGCTAAATTTCAATTCAAGATGGCGGCTTCCGGTTAAATGATATCGACAAAATTTTTTCGCCATTTTCCCCCGACTTTTAATAAGAATCTATACTGTAAATTTCAAAACGATCGGATTTATAGTTTTCGAGATACAAAAAATGGGCCTAAATTTCAATTCAAAATGGCGGCGCTTCCGTTGACACCTGAGCCTTCAAATAGCATTCATTTATTAATACATGTTTATAAGATTCTACACAAAAAATTTAAATCAATCCCATGCAGCAGTTTCGGAGATATAAGCTTTGGAAAATACGGAAGAATAATAATAATAATAAACTAGAACCGTTAGACGGTACCAAGGCAGTGCGCGTCCCTTCTATTGCATGGGTGAAACGTTGCATTTATAATATCCAATTCCATAATAATAACTAGACCTGTTTGTAACAATTGTGCAGCTTCCGAGATATTTAGAATGTGTTATATCTCCTGGCTGTCATTTAAAATAGAACGTAATCACGCCTACTCAGTATAATGACTTGTTTTGATTGGTTGCGATACTTAAACTGGAAATGTCAAAATTTGTCTTGACCAAACGATAAGAAATTAACACAATTTGACTTTTTGCCCTGTTGCATTATCTTCTTAACTCTTCTTGTAACATTTATATCTGTTTAATTAGTGTGTAAAACAAAACGTCGAAAAAACAAATTTGTGGTCATAAAGGGACATAACACCTTATTTGAGAATACAAATTGATCTCGGATTAAATTAACTTTCCAGATCGTTGATACTTTTAATTTGTTTATTTATTTATTTATCAATCTTAATTTAGGTGTAGTAGGAACTTTAGATCCTGCAATTTGTGGCAAGTTGCCATGGTATAACATAGAGCCATCAAATTAACAGCGCGGCTTTACATCTTTAAGAGAGTATTTTATAGAGTTGCGTCCCTTATACCACTAGTCCTCTCAACTGTACATTATTTTTGCTTAAGAGAATATCATTTAAAATTCTAAAGGTTGTCATTTCCTTCCAAATATTCCATATCATACATCGCCCACAACGAGAAATGAACAATCAGTCCTTTTATTTAAGATATATAATATCTTTGAATCATTTTAACTGGATTAATTTTTAATCGTAAAAAAATCAAAATCAAAATAACAATTCAAAAATCGGTTTCCATATATATTTCGGCAATAGATTCTATATACATGTACATCAAAATAACACAAATTGAATTATCTTCCGAGACCCTATTTCGATTTAAAGAGTTAGTATAGAAGAAATTACAAAATTTGCAAATTTAAAACGTGCAATTTTGATCAAAAATCAAGTGTTATACACCATTGGAAAGAATAACTAGACCTGTTTGTAACAGTTCTGCAGCTTTCGGGCTATTTAGAATTTGTTGGTCTCCTGGCTGTCATTTAAGAATGTAGATTGATTTTGCGATTATTGGGAGAGATGATTTATTCATGATTTAACACGTGACATTTGAGCTTGTTAATAGACTGGCAATCATTAAGGTTTGTGATGTAAAAATATCTGGGCTTAACCACGCCCACAAAGTCCATTGACTTGGAAATGTCAAAATTTGTGAATTGACCGTTTTATAGGAAAAATTCGCAATTTTTAAATGCCGATAAACCGAAAGTTTACATTTTGCTATAAAGCTTAATATGTCATTGGATAGGACGTATCACATATGTACAGGTATAAAGATCGCCAAAGGTCAACGTCACAATATACACCTTCGAAGTTTTTATAATTTTTAATCGTAATTAAATAAAAATCAAATTAAAAATTCAAAAATCAGTTTCCATATAAATTTCGGCAATCGGTTATAGATTCTATATACATGTCCATCAAAATAACACATATTGACTGATCCTCCGGGACCCTATTTCGATTGAAAGAAAAATACACACAGTGATGTAAAATATCTGGGTTTAACCACGCCCACAAAGTCTAATGACTTGTTTTGATTGGTTGGGGATACTTTAACTGGAAATGTCAAAATTTGTGTCTTGACCAAAAGATAAGAAATTAACACAATCAGATTTTATGACCTGTTGCATTTATATCTGTTTAATTAGAGTGTAATTTTATTCTTAAACTTTTCGCAATTTTTATTTATACATAATGATTTATATATTGCTTGAAAGCTGGGAATTTGCACATTATAAATCTGTTCGAATTTTGTTTTTAAGTTAAATAGAACTAAATATAAAAAAATTTGAATGTTAAAATCGCTTATATTCTACTAGGCGTATTTTCATCAGTTTTCGGTCTATAGCTAAAATAAAGATATTGTTAGAAAGCTGATAAAAATCACACCCAATAATGTCAATTAGAATGTTGCCAAGAGTCTTGTTCATGAGATATAACCATCTGAAGATACGAGAAATATGCAAATTACCAATTTTTGGATCCCTATTAATCCATATGTTCTGTACTAAAATTAGAAATCAAGGTATCATATGAACCTTTAGCCAATGAAGATGATTGTGCAGAAAAATAAAGGATGCATATTAGTAAGTTAGTCCTCTTCGTTCCTTGCGGAGAATAGGGCTGCTACAGACGTTCTCCATCTCACTCTATTATGAGCTGTTCTTTTTGCTTCATTCCAGGTCTTGCCAATCCTTCCTAGCTCTTTCAGTCTTATTATTTTCAAGCTATGTAAAGGTCGTCCTTGTTTTCTATGCCCTTGGGGATTCCAGTCCAGTGCCTCTCTGATGATGTTGTTTTGAGATCAAAAGGATGCATATGGTATAGTTCAAAAGTTATGAACTTTCAGACGGAAGTCAGTTTTGAAAAACTTTGGCAGGACCTGGTCCAAAGACAAATTTGAAATCGAAAAATATGCCACTAGAGGACCTAGATAATTATCCAAATAAAAATTTAAAAACAAGTCTGAAAAAATAGGATTAAAAATGGCGGACGAGTAGTATTTTTCCAATAATTTGCATATTTCAAGATGGCGATCAAACGGTTAGGAATTTGCATAAATGGCATACATACAAAATGAAGATATTGATGGTACTAATTCTGTGGAATAAAAAAATTGCAAGTTTGTGCAAAAATTTAATCCGAAAATTCCGATTTCTGTGATTTTCTTTATTTTTTTGGTCATTTTCGGACGTTTCCGGCTAATTTCGGAAAATGTTTTATCGGAATCTTTAATGATAATTTTTTGTCTACTCATCTACCAATTTTTGTGAAAAAATAAGACGTAAATTTAAAAAAAAAACACGTGCTTTTTCATAAATCACACACAATTAATATAGAACTAAGAACAAAATTTTCTAATATTTAAAAGCGCAATTTTGATCAAAATATAAAGTGTTATACACCATTGGAAAGAATAAATTACGCGTAATAAGGACATAAAAGATATTTTGACGTATGTAAATGAGGTCACGTGACAGAGCTCTTCGAAGTTAAAAAGTGCAATTTTCAAATGGCTGTAAAACCGGAAGTTGACATTTCACAACACAAATGAAGACATCAATGGATAGATCTCGACAAGGGCAACAACTTTTGTGCAGGTCACATGGTCACCAAAGGCCAAGGTCACGATATATGAACGTTGGAAAATTAGGCACTGAGTGAAAAAAAAGAACCGGAAATGAAAGGTAAGCTAAATCGAAATTCAAAATTCGGCTTCCTAAGAATTGTTAGCAATCGATTGAAGATTACATAGACATCAAAATTACAATTGTCCGATTAACCCCTAAGGCCCAATTTTTCACTTTACAAAAGTAAGTGGTTTAATGATGGCGACTGATCTGTTACTTCCGGTTCAATTTTTGTTAATTATAAAATCATTATGGGTTAATAGTAACTAATTGCAAAAAAAAAAATTCAAATATCTTTAGAATTCCGGAAGTGAAAATTCGAAGTTTAGCGACGTATGACGCCGAAACCGGAAGTGATGTCGACATTTTGAAAACAGATTTTTCTTGACAAGAAAAATGTTTATCTAACTGCAAATTTTGATTTGGATCTAATCAAAATTGCAAAAGTTAGAAAAAGTGTTAAATTTTAAAATTCAAAAGTCAGCAACAAAAGTAAAAATTTCACAATTTTTAAACTGCTATTATGTAAATCTAAGTTATAAGTAGTAAATAAAAAAAGTTCGAACCAGATTGGATAAAATAACGAGCCGTGAGTTAGTAAACAAAAATAAAATTTGTGAAGTTCTACGTCATTTCCGGTAGAACAAAAATGCGTCATTTTACATTTAAACAACAACGAGCACAAGATTACGTTACAATATCACGCTAGATTGTGTAAGACATTTGCAGTTATGGCTGGGGAGCGTGACCAGAAAGAGACAAAAAAAAAAAAAAAAATAGTCATTTCGAAAACAAAGCAGTGCGTTCGAAGAACGCACTGCAAAAAAAAAAAAAAAAAAATAATAATCTTAACGAAAACAATAGATTTCACAATCTGTAGATTGTGAAATCTAACTAGAACTGATCTTGATCAGTGCTGTGATTTCACAATTGAAACGAACAATTCGTCCTTGATATCGTTTCATGATGCTGTCTTGAATAGATATGTAAATATGATTATTTATTTGACGAGTATTTAATGTATACGTAGATAATATCGGCAAGTTTAAGTTACTTGACAAGCATTAAGTGATGTACAACTGCATAAGACGCCAGATTATAATCCTCACAGTCTTAGACTTTGGCGTCAAAGCTAAATTTTAATTTAAGATGGCGACTTCCGATTTGATGATATCGACAAAATTTTTTCGCCATACTCGCCCGATTTTTAATATGAACATATACTTTGAATTTCAAAACGATCGGATCAATAGTTTTCAAGATAAAAAAATTAGGCCTTAATCTGCGGCCATCTTGGAAATAAAATATATTGAAAATCTACTTGCACAGACTTTTCCGCATTGTTTTCTAGATTGATAATCCGAAAAAATATTCAAAATCGGTCCATATTCCTCAGAGCCCGAGGCTTTTGAATGGCGTCAAGGCTAAATTTCGATTCAACATGGCGGCTTCCGGTTGAATGATATCGGCAAAATCTTTTCGCCAATTTCCCCAGATTTTTTATATGAATCTATACTGTAAATTTCAAAACGATCGGATCAATAGTTTTCGAGATGAAAAAATTAGGCCTTAATCGGCGGCCATCTTGAAAATCAAAAAATTGAAAATCTGTTCCCAAGGAATTTTCCGCATTGCCTTCTAGATTGATAATCAGAAAAAAATTTCAAAATCGGTCCATAATCCTCGGAGCCTTAGGCTTTTGAATGAAGTCAAGGCTAAATTTCAATTCAAGATGGCGGCTTCCGGTTAAATGATATCGACAAAATTTTTTCGCCATTTTCCCCCGACTTTTAATAAGAATCTATACTGTAAATTTCAAAACGATCGGATTTATAGTTTTCGAGATACAAAAAATGGGCCTAAATTTCAATTCAAAATGGCGGCGCTTGCGTTGACACCTGAGCCTTCAAATAGCATTCATTTATTAATACATGTTTATAAGATTCTACACAAAAAATTTAAATCAATCCCATGCAGCAGTTTCGGAGATATAAGCTTTGGAAAATACGGAAGAATAATAATAATAATAAAAAAAAAAAAAAAAAAAATAATAATCTTAACGAAAACAATAGATTTCACAATCTGTAGATTGTGAAATCTAAAAAAGAGTTTGTTCCCAGAAGACAGCCTGCTGAGTTGTACGTCTCGTAGTAGTTGATGTAACCAGTACGTTGTTGATGTTATTACATCACAGAACTGAACAACCTGTATTTATAAAGGACTTGAACATTGCTTTGTTCTGGTTAAAGAGAACAACAGTGGTAAATCAACACAGCACAGAAAACAAACCATGTAAAACCTAGATAATTCCCTATTGGTTGTAACTTTAAGGATGTCTACTATTGAACTCTAATTCTCCATTACTGTTTCTACTTATTTGGTGGCTGTATTTTTAAGACCCCCTCATCAACAAAGGATATCACAGTCTGGTTCAGCAGTTTCATAGTCTCTTTAATAATTTGATGGCATTAGATTTATTAGTCAGGAATTATCAATCGAAGTTCTAACTGCCTCGAGGTTATACTGAACGGTCGTAGAAGAGTATTTTGTTGGATTTATCAAAACATTTGAAACTATTGGTTGCATCATGGTATCGATTGATCGATTGTATTGTTGACGCAACCAAATCTAATCTTAAGATTTTTGAAAACAAAGAAAGCTCAACGAACTACTTACAGTTCTTACATGGAATTTAGAAATAACACACGAACGCATTTCATGGCCATTACGAATCACAACCTCGATGGAATAAGTCGAAATTAAAAAAGCTTTATAATTTTCAACTAAGCCTTTGGATTACTTGTAAAAATTGAGAAATGGCTTTAAATCTGTTTTAAACACTTCTTGAAATATTATAGCCATTTTAAGATTCGACTTATTAAATCGAGAAAGAAATTCAAAATGGCCGTTGACTTCCATCGTGTGTGTTACTTCCGTGCATAAAACCATACGTAGTTTTGTATCCATCATTGCTACATATCGATGTATATGGGATAATAAAAAGCTATACACATTTTCAGAAACAGTATGACATCAGTCTTGTCTTTAGTTGTATAAATATATTATATTGATTTAATAAAGGTTTTACCTGCTCTGGAATCCCTCCCCCAATCATCCACCAAGATATTTAAATTGTTATGAGCAACATCTGTCTTCTGGATCAAACCAAGAGAAGAAGAGTCGATCGTAAATTCCTTTTCTATTGATTTTACTAATTGGTTACATAAGGTTGCTGCTCTTCGTCACCATTCAATTTCAGCAAGTATACTATTCACATAGTTTCAATACAACAAGTTCGACAACTTTGTACCTAGATTTCTAGACTATAAGACTCAATGTACCCCTTTCTAATATGTAACCAATTATATACATAAACATTCTACAATCATATATCCCATACAGAGTTGTCTTTCCTTGCAGTTCCTTTCTCAACGTGATTGCCAGAAACTACAACTCTTATGAAAGAATTACTATAATCAAGACTCGTGAAGTTTAACAGGAACAACAGAAATCATATCAACAGCACAAATGGAAAAAGTGGCGTGAAGTTTAACAGGAACAACAGAATTATACAATTTATTAAAAGCACAAATAGAAATAAAAAGCAACATATTTTTTTTATTTAGGGTAAATTAAACAAAGTTTATTTTATAGTCTTTAATAGTCTTTGAAGAACCTTGCGAAGTCATGGTAACAATTTAAACTTTATCAATGTAGAATTAACTTTATAATGCAAATAAATGCTCTCTACATATTCCCATATTACTGCCTACAGTAGCCTACTAGTACAGTATTCACTATAAAAGCTAATTATTCTCATATTGCTGCCTCCGCGTCTAAAAATGCAAATAAAACTTAAACCATCTAAAACTAAATAAAAAATTAATATTATTATTACTATATAAGCCAAATAGCTACAGAACTAAAAGCACATGTTGCAAAGTTTAAAATAATAGCAAAGACTACAGCTATCAAAGGTCCAATATTACTAAATAAAGTGTTATCTCCCTTTTCTCGTATTGTGCCCTCGTTTATGAAGGAACTTAAACAAATTGATCACGTCCGGGAGAACGATCAAGGTTATAACAATTATCATGATGGTCACAGCTGACGACCCAACGTAAGTCGCAGACGGTCTGTCGTCTTCAGCACTGTGGCGTTTCCTAAAAGTCGCCGACAGCTTGTCGTAGTCCATCTCTAGGCCCCGGGTTAAGAACTCGACCCTCGCTTTGACCACGGGATCGCTGGAGTTTAGCAGATCATGTCTGACACAGAAGCAGCCACATGTTACGTTACTGCTAGAATGGTTGTTGGTACTTTCGTTCCAAGAGCTACCAGCATCAATAGTTTGGGTTACGGCGATGGTCGTGGAATGTGTTACAAGCGTGTCCGAGGGAGCATCCGTCGTTTCTAATGAAGCTGAAGTTACTGATGAAGTATCAAGTGAAGATTGGGAGAATGACAGATCCAAGGATTGGGTTGTTTGTACTGTGTTGGAGGTGGAATAGATATCTTCTACCGATGAAGTTTCCGAGAGACTTGCCGCCATTGACAAACTTGCTTCTACTGAGAAACTTGTCTGTAACGACGAGCTTACATATAAAGAAGAACTTTCTTGCAATGTGGACGAAACCTCAAACATAGAAGAGGTTACGATGGAATATGATCCTTCATCAAAGCTTATGGACGTCACCTCTCCAACCAGGAATGTTGAATCTGGATTAAGAGACGAGGTTTCTACTACAATTGTGGTTTCTGGTGGTATATCAACTGAAATATGAAATATAGACCTATTTCCACTTCCACCAGTGTAAGAAAACACTATCTTAATAGCACAACAGTAAGATTTAGAGCGTTGGTTCTCTACGTCATGACGTCATTTCCTTGGATACGTTGAAAATGTCGGACGTTGTTGTCCTTGAAGTTTCTTTCCTTTTTTAGAGAGCACAAGCTATTAACAATGGTTTTCAGGTCAGATCAAAATAATGTAAGACATGGAAGAGACCAGTAGATGTCTATCTGTAGAAAGAATCAAATCTTCAAACAAAACAAAAACTTACAGCATTCAAAGTCTACCCTGGTCCAATCTCCACCATCAATAAAACAAAACAACAATTTATCTTGAAAATTCCTACACAAGTTATTAACAGTAGATTGGTCTATGGTCAGATTAAAATAATGTCGGACTGTGAAGGAGTCGAGTGGATGGTAACAATGGTCAAGATGAGTAGGAAAGGTACTGGTTTCATTATTTCTTACTATCAGCTGGACAAAATTAGTTGCTGAAAGAAACAGATCATCATTAGTGCCGTTAAAACCCTTTCGGGCATATCAATTGTATGGGTCTTTACCAGCAAAAGGAACTTCATCATGACACAATAACAATTGTTAACAAGTTTGATTTGTGTGATCATATTTACAAAACAAAACGCAAAATGGCTGTTTGCAAACATGCTGATTAGCTGGTATGATTATCACGTGACAATTTGAACAATATTTATAGTTTCGGACTGAAATATTTGATTAACCTGATAAAGGGTAACGTTATAACGGTAGAGACTGCAGTCCATCAGTCTCCAGATAGATTTTAGGTGAAAACGTTACCTCTGTAGACGTAGGTTATAGACAGAGACCGCGCAACAAGCTTTAGGGATTGAATCTTTTAAATAAAGAGAAAACATCATCAAATTTTCTTTCAAAGACAAAGGCTCTACTCACGACAATGTGGTACATCACAAGGTTCAGCTGTAACAGTAGACGATGGACCATCAACATAACACCAGGCCCTAAACTGAGAAGATCCTGGATTTCTACAATAAGTACCAGCTAGTACTCCATCAGAGAAAACTTCTTTCAAAAACGTCCGTCCTTCCTCATTACCACTACTCCAATCTCGACATTGTTTACCGGAAGTTGAGAAGGATTGTTGCCCTTGATACTCGGTATATTCTCTTTTAAATGACAAATCTCATCTGGAATATAACGGAGACTATATACATTACCCTACTGCCCCTCTGGATATATTACTTGTCCCTCAGGATATATTACATACTCCTCCTCCGTCTGACAACGGACCGAGTCGGCCAGTATACCGCGAAAGTATCTAGATCAGAAAATAACAAAATAGATCCTTACTACAAAAAGCAAGTGGACAATAACCCACAGTTGTAAAATTATCAACCCAACACCACGGTCTCCTCTTTTCACCACCAATATTTCGACAATAGTTCAACTCGGTTTCAGGATCAAATACTTTATGGATGGTTGTATTGATGGCTTTATCAGGTGGAGCATCAGCCCAGTTATTACAGGGTTTCCCATCCCAGGTATAATTCATCTTTCCTTTATATTCATTTATATATTCTCCTCGTATACACTCTAGAGCTGTAATAGATGAATACAGACAAGTACCTGTTAGAAAGGCTATTGGCTATTGATCTCATTATTGCAATACAATAGCTGGACCCAGTTACTTGTGATGCCGTACCTTGTCATACATGTTTCTCATATTTAGGCTAATACTAACAAGGCCTTCCCGACAAAGTGGATGGACCGATAAATTTCATTGTTGCAAATCAATCTCCTCCATTGTCCTTCCGGATAAATTACTCAAGTCAGTTGATATTAACTCATTTACAACCAAACGTTATTGTTTATTATACTTGTACAAGTAAGGAACATTGTTGGTACTATCCTTGACTTCGGCCCGCCCGGTACCTTACATCAACACCGCACAAACAAGGACTCTTCCAACCTAAAACACTGGGATATTTTGGGACAGCTTTCTCAATAAGATCTCTGATTATGCTTTGTTGCTCTTGGATCTATCCAGTTTGAAAAGAACATGTATTCTGTTTCCCTTCTAACAAAGTATACTTACGAGCTGTGTTGGATCTAAGAGTTGTTTTAAACTCACAAAACTCTTTTAAATTCGTTGATATATCTGTTATTATAACGTACAGGATCTGTGAGTATGTGAAAGGTTGACAGTAGAAGGTTCTCGTTCTATATAGGTCTGTATCCAAACCGTCATACTTGCACGGTGGGGCGTCATATTCTTCATAACTAGCACCGATTGGAGTTCCAACATAACTAACGTCATCCCAGGTTTCGTTTGCTGTAAAAGTCAAACATGAACAATGTAATAAGACGTCCTTAAAACAGTTTTAGAAGATAAGACCCTAGGACACCCTAGAAACAGTATTAGAAGTAAAGACCTAGATCGTTTAGAGGTTTTTTAGAGCATACAACCACTGTCGAGAAGTAAGTTTGGTATTTACCTGCGATGGTAACAGTGACACTCAACAGTTCTACATGTTTAAACGAATAGAGACTTAGTGGTAATAATCTATAATATAGGCTTGGTTCTTTTATTACACCTTCATCAACCTCGATACACGTATTGAGATCACCATCATGTAGGACAGAGTAGACTGGATTAAAACGTCTCAAATTTGGGTTGTACAGAGAATCGTAGGCTGAAATAGAATCGATTCACATGACAGAGAGGCGTTCTCGATTACAATCAACGATTACAATTTGAAGTGACACACAAGATGTGCAAGATTTTGAGGTGTAAATTTCTTTCCTTTCAAAAATTCTGTGACCCACATGGTGATCTCCGCCTTTTAAATGCAGAAGAGTAGGACGTAAAACTCCGTTCTTTATAATTGCCAAAACGTGCTTCAATAAAGCCCTGTACACCTCAATTTATATCTTATCTACATGAACATGCAAAACCCATAACAGTCACAAGTTTTCACTCGTAATAACTCCAGATATATTACTGCATATAGTACTTAGTGTTCTGGGCTCTGTTATTCAAAAGCCTATACATTTTAAACAAAGAATAACTTACGGAGACACACTATCTCCACTTTACTCCACTGTCCATTACTACAAATAGACTGGGTGTTCTTTCCACCATAATAAAACCCTTCAACACACGTATACTGGACAATCACGTCACCTCCTGTCGTATAGTCACTAGTTACTTCACCTCCATAAACAAACGGTGCATCACCACATTCATCTGAAATAAGAAAATTCCCTGCAAGAAATCTGCTACAAGTGCCTAACTATAACATGTATGGTTTCCATGCCTTTTCATTGGCTGCAACCAATGTTTGGAATAATCTCCTCGTGTCCTCAGAAAGTCTTAAATCCTTGCCAACACACAAAATATTCAAGAACAAAGTGAAAACTGTTTTATTTAACTCTTTTTTGTTTGCGCCATGAGCACACATTCTGTGCGGAGTTTAGCGCTATATAAATATACACATTATTATTATCAATACTAATAATCCACCGCAAAACGAGAACCGAAATCAAAAATATATTGGAGAAATATTGATAGCACTAATGAGCATTATCATTATGAGTGTTGGTTCTATAGCACAAGAGGTAAGACCGCTGGTCATTTACATGGTTACATCGGCCAGTAAAAGTCAATTCCACCCATACTTACATATCCAGTCTTTTCCAATGGCCTTGACTTCACATAAATGGAGATCATCGTAATAGTTATTATTACCCTGTACCACTAAATGACTACCAATTGTGTTCGATGGACAAATAACTTCGACATATTCTGGCGATGTAAGTGGTAAGTTTACTGTACCACATAGAGTACCGGGATTTTGTGTCGTGTTTCGCACAAAGACCTTGATTACGTCTATATATAAATCTATACAAAACATAAAAGTCAAGCATTACATTGTTAAAAAATATAATTTCCTGCAAAAATAAAAACGAAAACGAAAGTAGACATTGAAAACAACATATCACCAACTTTACCCCCACCCTCATCCTTGTCCCAATCTCCATACTCATTACCATGCCCACCATTATTCCCCCCCCCCCACCATCCCTCCTAACAAATCATCTCAGGGTTTAAATCTAATCTCTATCGATAATTTGATGTTTTCTCTAAGATGAAAAAAAAACTTACAGCTAGTTTTCAAACCAGTTAATTGGACTGAAACCACTTGTTTACTACCATCAAATTCCATCGTCCAACTCGGGTCTGTTGCTAAACCAGTTTTTTGACAAGTTTCTCCATTTCCATCCGTAACATAACTGTTTTCACCGGGAACACTCGTTGCTATGGGTATGGCTACTGCCAATTTATTAAAAGTTAATGCTTTGTAACCTGGAAATGGATATATGTTAGAGAATCAGGGTAGTGTGCAGAGCCTTCAAAACACTCTGAACGTTAGACAGAACCATGTCTTTGTGTATAGGACCTAATTCTGATCAGTAGTATTAGAGCTTACAGATATCCGGCATCCCTCCGCTTCGCCCCGCATGTAAAATATAGAGTCTGTGTTTTGTCTCTTTGGGCTGAATGTTAGACTGGACCATGTCCTTGTGTATAGGACCTAATTCTGACCCATGTAAAATATAGAGTCGATGTTTGTCTCTATGGGCTGAATGTTAGACTGGACCATGTCCTTGTGTATATGATCTAATTCTGACCCATGTAAAATAAAAAGTCTATGTTTGTCTCTATGGGCTGAATGTTAGACTGGACCATGTCCTTGTGTATATGACCTAATTCTGACCCATGTAAAATAAAGAGTCTATGTTTGTCTCTATGGGCTGAATGTTAGACTGGACCATGTCCTTGTGTATAGGACCTAATTCTGACCCATGTAAATAAAGAGTCTATTATTATCAATAGGTGATATACACGCACTTAAAGTCGTAGCACGGATATAAACAATACTCACCATCACATACTGGAGGCTGACCTGTAAAAACACCAGCCTGACATTCTCTATTTAAATCTCCGCTTATCCAGTAATAATTTTGATAACAGGTATAGTTGACCCAGCTACCGTCTGGAAGACTGGAGTTATCTGTATATCTATAGGCATGTAGAACAGGTTGAGGTTCCGTACAGCCTGTAATAAAGGGCAAAGCTCATTAATGCTGCTAATACGTTATTTCGGATTTCGTTTTGCATTTAATTCATTGATTTATTTATTTCTATCAGTACCCAAAAAAACAATGCGCTTCCCATATTGAAGATTGTACGTCTTCATTAGCCAATCAAGTGTAGACAAGCAGGACGTAAAACTCCATTCATTTCTTGTAACCTATTATCAATCTATTGCAGCGAGTCTAAATAGAAAATCCGTGACTAGAATAAAAACAGGAGTGGGTCTATTATTCAATACGTCATTTCAATATATCTTGTCGTAAATCTATATTAATAATGGTTTACAAGTCGATATAAATTTCATTGTTAATATGATACCCATGAGATTAAACAGTAACGAACGTAATGACATATACACGCCACAATTAAAACAAATGCTTGATAATTAGGTAAGTCCTTAGAGAATAGATGACACTTTGATACCGGGGAAACGGAGACTAAAGGTCTATATACACTGGCAACATTTCAGGAAACAACTAGACACAAAAGAAGTGGATACACGATGTTTCCAAATGTTTCCAAAAAAAATCTTGACACATCTAGTGTCCTTAATTTGTCTCGGAAATTGTGTCCGAGCGTATACAAGGACTATATATGTGCCTATTGTATACACGGATAAAATCTTTGTGTTTTGGTTGTATCCAATTGTATCCACGTATTTTGTGTCCTGTTGTTTCCTGAAATGGTACCAGCGTACACACAGCTTAAGTGTATATTGTTGAACAAATAAATGAACATTAAGATCATCAACCATTGATAATGTATGTCATGTATTTAAGAATAACTGTTTAGGTTTTAAAAGTAAATGTAAACACTCATTCTTGATTGGTGATAAAAAATATTTTAACAATATAAACAGGTCTGTTGCCATGACGATTAAACTATATATTACTATATGAAGATTGACCTGCTGATAATTCTTAGTGTTTTTATCTTTAAATGTTTACAAATGTGTTTGTATATACCTTACTTCCTGTACCCAAGTTCAGGAGTCGCCATTAAGTCATTATGGATATAACCGGAAGTGAAACTTGTTATAACTAAGTGTCCGTTGACTAATGAGTCTTATGTGATTCCAATATATCGAAGCCTACACGTAAAAGTAAAAAGGTGAAATAAATCAGTTGATATAGCTAAGCTATGCTTCTTTATTCCTTCAAAAACCAAATGGTTTTGAAGTTGACCAATCCTCTAATAAGAGACCACCTTCATTAAGAGACCGTTTTTGAATATTTTCTTCAGTAGTCTCTGAAAATAGGTTCTACTGTATAAAGGTATTACGGATTACTGACAGAAATATCTTTACAATGTGTATATGATACAAATACACTTCAGAAAACATCCACAACTATACAAAAACACCAGAATCGGTGCAGGAAGGTTGAGAAGAATCTAAAACTACTTCATAAGTAGGTTTGTTGGTATTCTCATACTCGCAATAACCGCTACAAATAAACAATATAAAACAAAGGAAATGTCATAACACAATAGAATCAAGCTTTTAATTGTATATATTATTGTTTCTTCAGAGATCTATTGTTTAAAATATCCTTCCTCCAGACAATATATCAAAACCTTACAATCAATTCGTTTCAATAACAATCCGATTGGTTTGTTCAGTACTAAACGGTCTTTTAGCCGTGGTACAAATCATTAAAAACATTGTTCTACCAATGAGTATATGCCTCCAATTTTACGGAAATGATAAGATTATTAAATTATATCACAAATTCCCAAAATAGGGGAAAACTACAAATAATTGTACTGTTTATAAGACATATAGACGTAGATGTAGATAAAGAAACACAAAACTATATGGATATACTATGTCTGACATTTATTAACTCAACGTTTCACATGCTCATACATGCTTATACAATAAATAATTGTATAAAAATAATTGTATATAAGATTATTATTATAAATTTATTACTTTCAAATCGTAGATTTGGTTTCTAAAGTAGAATATAAAGTTTGGATTTAAACATCGATTGCTTTTTTTTTTTCTTTTTTTAAACAATATTTATTCATAAATTCATATGTTATAAATACATATATAAGGGCTATGGTTCCAGAAACAAGTCGAGACTTATATTAATCTGTTACCATGATTTGCCTTGAATCTGAAGCGTCACTTCTTGTTATTTTAACAGATAAACACGTCTTATGGCCATTCTCTATTATTTATTTTATTTCTAGTGAAAGGAAATGTTTTAAAATAAGTGGAAAAGTAAAATTTCAAGTAAGTTTCATGAATCGTTGTACTTATTAACATATTTCTAAAGGTGAGGCGGTATTTGGGCGGTTAATAGTTTAGGGCTGGTGAACCGAGTTGGAAACTAGGAAAGCCTGGTAATGATGGGAAATGACGACGAAAAGGATGTTGGCCATAGTGACCCAGGGACGAAGATGCTGATAGTGACCCTGTGACCCTGAAAGATGACGAAGATGCTGATGGCCATAGTGACCCAGTAAAGGTTATCTGTGATGAGCATGCCGGAAGGACGAAGAGAGCTATCTAGCCCAAGACTAAACCTGGCTACTTTGTTTAATATTATTTGACATGTCGCTTCATTCTATTAATATCACTTGATTATACCTTTTAACGACTGTATCATCTTTAACAACAACCATATCTCACTCGATATATAACATGTAGTTAGAACAACAAGTTTCAAGCGTTTTGTCTGCTGCATGTTTTTAAACAACGTTTCAAAAACAAAAGAACCAATTGACAGGAAATAATGTCTTTCATAGTTCCACCTTAAAAACACTTAACTCAAATCAAGTATTGATTCTATTCATAATAACTTTATTAAACATTTTTATAACAATCTATATTTAAGAATTGAAACAGTATTTAAGATGTATTAAAGCATATTTTAAACTTAACGTTGGGTATATTAAAGATGGGCTCCCTCATTAATTAGAGCCAAAGTAAGCTTACTAACTGATTAATTGGGGTTTCTAATGAATAATCCATGTATTCTCAAGTTCAAAAGACCTATGTGGACGTAGAATCTATTTGACTCTTATCTGCTTTGAAACGCTAAATTTAGACTCCATGTTTGTTCACGTGACCAAATGATGTCATATGAATGAAGGTATATAAGAATTGATTTTGTATTTTATTATTAGTGAGTTAAAACTTATTTAAATTAATTCATAATGTTTTACAAAGTCATATTTAAACGTTTTATTGCCTTTTGCTAAAGATAGTAAATGGAATACCAAAAATGCCATTGTTGTTGTGGAAAATATTAAGGAATGTGGGCAAGTACGCATGCGTGCATACTTCACAACCACAGCGTCCGGTTATGTACCTAATTAACAGACTGGATGATCAAACAAAGAGACTTGACGTACATACCTATGTAAGTACCCTTCCGTAGGAATTCCGGTCATCATTAGCCTAATTACGAGTTAATTAATGACTTGTGGGACCATCAGGTATTTTTCCCAGTCATTAGAAGACCATTACTTTCTATTGATATTACCGGTCCAATTATGGTATATATATGTATGTATATGAAAATAAGGTAAGCCTTCTCTTAAATACAAGGGGGTATCAGTGAAGAAAATTATCTGTCTCGACGCGGACCTATGAGAGAGCACTTACTACATTCAAACGTATGAAATGAATTTACTGGCCAATGTCATATCAGGGCCTCTTACTTTATCAAAAACCCAAAATCAAGGGCGGCATCAAACAGGGGTTTACTGTGAGGGTCGGGGCCAAGGATCAAGAGCTTCTCAGTCCGACCAGGGACAACAATTTGCTCAAGGTCTGGAAACATCCTGAATGCATTCTGTGGGCTACTCAAAGACAATGAACATACGTACCTGTACACAGTGATACAAGCTGAACGACAATCACAACAGCTATAATCGAGGCTACATTCAAGGATTTCATTTCTTCTGGAGATCTTCTACAACTACAATACTGGATATTCAAGACCACCAATACACCGGATATCATTCTGTCACTTATTGTACATGTATATCGTTTTTAAATGTCGATACTAGAGTGTTATTGGTACAATTAAGATTACAAAATGCATTAATCTCTTAAGTCATGCTTTATAACAATAGAATAATCACTTGTTATTCTAAAACATTTTAAATAATAACGCAAATATATATTATCTTTCTTTTTTAAACCAGCCATCTGGAAACACTGAGTAAAATAAATTTATAAAGTCTGAAGGATTCAAAATCGAATTCTATCGCTTTGTTCTTTTTTGTTTTGTTTCTTGCTTGGTAACTGTTTTAAAACTACACACATTAATTCCACTTTCTGTCAGAAGAGTCAGTCACCTTCCTTGATCCGTCGAAGGACTGCCAGGGACGGAAATAAAAATATACATTCTATAAGAATTTCCCATAATTTTTTTATCAGACATTTACTTCTTCTTACCGCAGAATTATTTGTCAATTTACAAAACAATGTTTATCACATTCCAGTTTCCATTTGATGAACAATTTCAGCTCGGACTTCACAGTGAGCATCTGTTGTTATGGCTCTGTAATATCTACAAGTACCTTGCAGAAAAAAACGTCTGAAATATCACTGAATACAAATTGAAAGACATTTGTATTCAATCGCCCACCTGAACAACACTCATTAAAATACAGGATTCTTTAAACAAATAAATCCGAGACAAATCCATCGATTTAAACCGTAGAATAAATATAACCTCAAACATCTATACACCTTTAAATAATATCTTAAACTAGACACTGGAGCTGTGGTAAGCGTCAAGAAACAAATTACATCAACATAACCTCATCGTCATCCGGAGCAGCAGAAACTAGTCACTAATTAAACGTTTAAAAATTACCTTAGAAATTTAATCTAATAAGTTATGTTTCATATTTATCTTAAATATTTAATTCGGAAACCCAATTCTAATTTATAATGATTAAACAAGTCTATATGAGAAATTACTGTTATCAACGTCCACAAAAACTGCAACAGCACTTGCAGACTTGGATTCGTAACGCAACCTTAAATGACGTGATCTGAGAATCGAATTGACTTATTAACAGAAACAAAGTGGTGGAACTGGTCATATATTAAACCAAACTTGAAATGCATTAGAAGGAATAATAAACTATACATAGAGGATTTGGGTATTATTTTTATACTTTATATCTCTTTTGATTTCAAACAATAAACCACTTCATCCTCCATTAACATAGTATATCTCATCCTGTTTCACAAAGCTAGAAGGTTAATTTAAAATGTAGTTTTCCGACTAAGTATTCTTTGATTGATTGGATTTGTTTTTTAAGTATGATTTTTAAGTACAATAATAATAATAAAAATAAAAATAAATAATAAATAATAATAAATAAATAAAAATAAATAAATAAATAACAAATAAAAATAACAAATAATAATAATAAATAATAATAATAATAATAATAATAATAATAATAATAAATAATAATAATAATATAATAATAAATAAATAAATAAATAATATAAATAAATAAATAATAATAATAATAATAATAATAATAATAATAATAATAATAATAATAATTATAATAATAATAATAATAATAATAATAATAATAATAATAATCATTAATAATTAAAAATTGATAATAAATAAATAAATAAAAATAATAATAATCTGTGCAGGCGATTTGTAAACATCAAAACCCGATATAAATTTATGTAATAATAAAAGCATTTATTGCACAAGTTGGACAAGGCACAAAGAGTTGAAAGACAACCTCAAGCTGCAAATAACAACACGATATTAATAAGTATCAGATACACCCGTCACTCACTTAAGTCTAATTCAATTTTAAAGCACTATGGGTTCTACTTAAAGTCATAGATATACAATGTTATTGAGAAAAGGTCTAGAAAATTGCCTCGCCTATCACTAGCTATGATTCTTCTCTGTATCGCTCACCTTGACCACCCTTTTCGTTTTTTTAGGTATTATTTTACCATGTAGGAATGAAAATAAATTTATCACGTCCGGGAAAATGATAAAGGCAAGAAAAACGATCATCATGGTCAAGGCCGAAGACCCAACGTAAGTCACAGACGGTCGATCGTCCTCAGCACTAGTGCGTTTTCGGATACTGGCAGACAGCTTGTCATAATCCATCTTTAAACTTCTGGTCAAAAACTGCAGTCTGGCTCTCACCACGGGATCGCTGGAGTTTAGTAGATCATCTTTGATACAGAAGTAACCACACGTCATGTTGCTTCCCGTGTTGTTGGTGGTACTAGCATACCAGTACGATGAGCTAACGGATGGTGACACAGTTGAAGTCGTGGATAACACTTCAGACATGCCAGTGCTAGGTGCTTCCGGTAAATCTGATGTTGCTGATGCCGTGTCTATTGTCGACGAAAGGAATGAAGGGATCAGTGACTGAGTTGTTTCTACATCGACAAACACTGAGCTTCCCGAGACACTGGCCACTATCGGTGAGTTTGATTCTACTGACGAACTTGGGATCTGAAGTGACGAGCTGACCTGTAACGTCGCTGTTGCTTCTACTGAGGAATATGTCGGTGCTGAACTACCATCCATTACGGAAGTGATTTGAAGTGACGAACTTGCTTGTAACGGAGGGCTTGTCTCTGTTGCCTCTACTGAGGAACTGGTCTGGTCCAAATCTGAATAGACCACAGTGCTTGTTTCTATCGAAGAGAATCCATTTACTGAAGAGCTCTCTAAAACTGTAGACGAAACTTCTAATAAAGAAGAGGTTTCCATTGGATCCAGAACGGAAGAAGACGTTTCTGCTATACTTGTGGATTCTGGTGGTACATCAACTGAAATACGGAAACTTTAATATGAGGTAAAAGTAAGGTGGGATGACATTCGTGTGCATCTTTGTATATCATATCAACTCAGAGGAAATTTATGCAAAAGTGTGACAGTAGGTTGTTTCGACATGATCCCATACCAATTTTTGGTTTTGATTTGAAACGCCATTTCCAATGCTTTTACTTAGGAACAAATCTGCAAGCAAAACAAAAACTTACAGCATTCAAAGTCTACCCTTGTCCAATCTCCACCATCAATAAAACAAAACAACAATTTATCTTGAAAATTCCTACACAAGTTATTAACAGTAGATTGGTCTATGGTCAGATTAAAATAATGTCGGACTGTGAAGGAGTCGAGTGGATGGTAACAATGGTCAAGATGAGTAGGAAAGGTACTGGTTTCATTATTTCTTACTATCAGCTGGACAAAATTAGTTGCTGAAATAAGAATTGTATTTATGTATGGATACAGCTTCTAATTTCAATCAGTCGGATTTCCGTCTGTGGTTCCTGAAATCCAGAAGGCAAATAACAATTTGCAACGACGTAATTTGGAGTAATATTCTTATGGATTTACAGGAACCACAGACATTCCGACTGATTGAAATTAGAAGCTGTATCCAAACCAAAGAAGGAACAAGCACAACCAGGTTTTTGAAGGAAGAGAATAATTGAAGGATCTGAAAGAAGAACCTACACTAACAAAATAGTATATGAAGGCAAAGAATAGTTTAATAACAAAAAACAATAGTGTTGTATGGTGAAGAAGTCCGAGATGTAGAGAAACAAATTAATACTCACGACAATGTGGTACATGACAAGGTTCAGCTGTAACAGTAGACGATGGACCATCAACATAACACCAGGCCTTAAACTGAGAAGATCCTGGATTTCTACAATAAGTACCAGCTAGTACTCCATCAGAGAAAACTTCTTTCAAAAACGTCTGTCCTTCTTCATTTCCACTACTCCAATCTCGACATTGTTTACCGGAAGTTGATAAAGATTGCTTCCCTTGATACTCGGTATGTTCTTCTTTTAAATGACAAATCTCATCTAGAATACAACGGAATGAACGCTTTACGTTAAGCAAGCAACTGAGACGGGCAACGTATGCAATGATGCTTGTATTAAGCTTGATGACAAGGCCAACACTTTAAAGTGCACGGTCGGGAGCTATCTCTCCAGTCTCATCTATCTGAACAGTAGAACTTTAGGCCATAACAACACAAATTACCACACATGAAAAAAGGCTAGATTACAATTACTAACTTTATTTGAGCGACGTTTCAACCAGCGTTCTCTTGTGTTTATTCATTCATTCATTGCTGGATAAAGACCAGAGAACGCTGGTTGAAACGTCGTCGCTCAAATAAAGTTAGTTATTGTATTCTATAAGAATTAGTTTATTTTATTCAACACCTTTACTAAATACCATTTAAAGATTAAAAGGGTAATCTATTTAGAAGAAGCGATCCTTACTACAAAAAGCAAGTGGACAATAACCCACAGTTGTAAAATTATCAACCCAACACCACGGTCTTCTCTTTTCACCACCAATATTTCTACAATAGTTCAACTCGGTTTCAGGATCAAATATTTTATGGATGGTTGTATTGATGGCTTTATCAGGTGGAGCATCAGCCCAGTTGTTACAGGGTTTCCCATCCCAGGTATAATTCATCTTTCCTTTATATTCATTCATATATTCTCCTCGTATACACTCTAGAGCTGAAATAGATGAATACAGACAAGTACCTGTTAGAAAGGCATCGTGACTCCTACCAATACAGAGATGTTCCCCGAAAAGACACATTAGAATGACCCAAAAATGAAAACGTTAATACAACAGTGACGAAACCTAAGCCAAAGACAGAGATATCCAAAGTATGTCGAAACATTATGTGTTAATATGGATGTTTGAAACTATTTGATTAGATACCAATTCATTCCGAAAGTATACTTACGAGCTGTGTTGGATCTAAGGGTTGTTTTAAACTCACAAAACTCTTTTAAATTCGTTGATATATCTGTTATTATAACGTACAGGATCTGTGAGTATGTGAAAGGTTGACAGTAGAAGGTCCTCGTTCTATATGGGTCTGTATCCAAACCGTCATACTCACAGGGTGGGGCGTCATATTCTTCATAACTAGAACCAATAGAATTTCCAACATAATTAACGTCATCCCAGGTCTCGTTTACTGTAAAAATAAAAAAAATATTGCCTAAAAGATGTTTAAGATTGTTGATGTGAAACCCGGCGCAAGTGGCCTTCCTTATATAAACTGATTTTCTGATTTGATTGGGAATTGCAGAAAACTGGAATGCATCTGGAACAATGTGAAATCTATATGATATATTCTTATATATATCTATCAAAAAATAACCAAAACAGTACTTATATGAGGCTAATCAAATTAAATCTATTTATCAAATGCCGTATCATTGAAATCATAGTTCTGTGTAATATTTACCTGCGATGGTGACAGTGACACTCAACAGTTCTACACGTTTAACCGAATAGAGACTTAGTGGTAATAATCTATAGTGTAGTGTTGGTTCTTCAATAACGCCCTCATTTACCTCGATACACGTATTGAGATCACCATCATGTAGAACATGGTAGACTGGATTAAAACGTCTCAAGCTTGGATTGTACAGAGAATCGTAGGCTAGAACAAAAACAAGGGTACATTGTTACGATATCGGACTTTATAGTATTATGTTCAATTATTAATTCCTTCAGGTCTTTCTGGCAATGGGGAAGCTATAAAATATCAACAGAGTAACCGCAAATTAGTAAATAATCAAAACAGTACTTATTAGAGAGTTCCAAATTCAACATTAAACAAAGAACAACTTACGGAGACACACTATCTCCACTTTACTCCACTGTCCTTTACTACAAATAGACTGGGTGTTCTTTCCACCATAATAAAACCCTTCAACACACGTATACTGGACAATCACGTCACTTCCTGTCGTATAGTCACTAGTTACTTCACCTCCATAAACAAACGGTGCATCACCACATTCATCTGAAAATAACATGGAACATTGGAGCTTCTAATGTAGACAGAACAACCTGTTAATTTAAGCTATGTCTGATGAGCAATTTGAATGACATGCATACAAATAACGGCAGAAATCCCACAAAAGGAAAGTATAGAATGCGTCAAACTGTACATGAATAATGTTCAGTTTAACATCATATGGACACACTAGTATGCTAAGAAAAGTAGTTTGACGCGTAGTATATTATGCAATTTAATTGATATCAAACAACTACTGCTAGAAATTAATGCGTTAACAAATTAATGCGACATTGGGTATAGAGACTAAAATGCGAGTACAAATTAATGCGATCCGCGATAGGTGTCGCATTTTTTAATATCATAGAAAAAGGGGGCTTCCCGGAATTCTTCAAAGGGTTTTAATTAATGAAGGCATGAACAATGATCAAGATTTTATCTTTAGATAGTCAAGTGTGAATATCTTTTGATTTAAAGTCATTGATTACTAATCAGCTTCAAATTTAGAGATAATTACCTAATTACTTAATCCCGTACGGTCTCAATTTAAATACTTGACTCATTCTACCTTTTGTCCATCATTTGATTTTATTTTCCTTTAATTCACTTGGAAATATGTATTTAAAAATGCGGATACAAATTAATGCGATCGCGGATAGGTCGCATTTAACGCATTAATTTCTATCTCGCAATGATTTGTAGCCTTACAGTATTACAATGGAAACTTACACAACCAGTCTTTTCCCTTTGTCTTGACTTCACATAAACCAAGTCCACCTAACCCAATTCCAGTACCTCGTATTTCTATATGGCTACCAATTAACTTAGGTGGGCAAATAAATTCAAACACCTGCGCTAAAACTGATAAGTCGACTGAACCACATAGAGTCTTGGGGTTTAAAGTTGAGTTTCGAACGTAAACATCGATTCTGGTTATATCGGCATCTAAAATGGTACGTAATATATCGAGTTCTTAGACCTAAACATGTTAATATCACATCAGGGTGGTGTCATTTACAGCAACTATATCAATTCTTTGACAGCATTGTTCTAATTAATAATAACATTTTTATCCCCACTACATCTATAACAATAAGTCATGAAAACTGTAATTATTCAAGTGCATTTTAGAAATGATTAAAAGCATCTCAAATAATGAAATAAACTCACTGCCTGTAGTGTCCATGGTTAATTCGACAGAATAGACATATTGTGTGTCATTAAATTTAATCACCCAACTCGGGTCTGTGGAGGAAGTGGTACTTTCACACGTCTGTACATTACCATCAGTAAGATATTCCGCTCTTCCAGCTGAACTACCTGGTTTAGGAACAGCTGGATGAGCCGGGATCAATACTTTGTATTCTAGAAAGGAAAGTTGGTAAATACTGAAGCCATTCCAAAACTGAACTTACTAATTATTGGTCATGAAGAGTATACTTTTGGTTTATATCTGTGGTTCATTTCTTATTGCTATGTTTCCAAACGGTTCAACATTAAGTTGAGGATGTAATATACTCACCATCACATACTGGAGGCTGACCTGTAAAAACACCAGCTCGACATTCTCTATTTAGATCTCCGCTTATCCAGTAGTAATTTTGATAACAGGTATAGTTGAGCCAGCTACCGTCTGGAAGACTGGAGTTATCTGTATATCTATAGGCATGTAGAACAGGTTGAGGTTCCGTACATCCTATAATAATCAATACATTCATTACTTGAAGACGTTTTCCCACTTCAACTCTCTTCCTTATGGTCGGTAAAGGGTCAGAAAAATAGGATTTTTTATAGATTAATACTTTAATTGCATACGATAATATCAGTTATAAATACTTTTGATTTCATCTAGCTGTACAGATGAGGACTTTAAGTGTCATCTTTAAAATGATATACAAGAATTGACACCCAAAACGGGTTTTGGCAGTTAATCTATAATCCATGTTTTGTTTTCTATTGAACTATATAGATTTTAAATTCTTTCTAGCAGTCTAAGTATCAATTTAAAATAAACAAAATACCCGTAAGTAATTATTGATAAGTATTATAAATCGTTGTCTTATCATATACCAAGAAACAAGCTAAACACTTCAAATAATAACATTTCTTTCAATTTCAACAAGTTTCAATGATTAAGCCCAGAGCCACGGTTCTTTGAAGATGTTATCAATTTGTTGTAAAGAGAAACATGCGAAAACAACTTGATAATATTTCTTTTGCTGTAATTGATTAGTGTTTCCCGTAGGCAGAGGTTATGTCAGGGCGTGGTTTGTTCGATCAATGGGTGATACTTTTACTAACAATAAACTAATAAACATATAATTACAATAATTAAATTTTAATGATTGAAGACTGTTAATTAGCAAAGTAATCAAATATCAACGAAACCTAAAATTCATTTCTTAAATTACACACTGAATGAATCAATGAATACTAGAAATGACACAGTCGAGTTATTGAAATGAAAAATCAACTAGGGCTAGGAAACGATGGTGTAATCATCATTAAACAATCCGTCAATAACAACATAACACTATAAATATGTTTCAACCTGAAAGTTATTAAGGATATAAGTGTTTCTTAAGGTACTTTAATGCGAATTAAATAGTCTAAAAATGACAAAAAAAAGAGAAGAATATGCAAGTGAACTCTATATTTTACATGGGTCAGAATTAGGCCCAATACTCAAGGACATGGTCCTTTCTCACATTCAGTCCATAGAGACAAACATAGACTCTTTATTTTACATGGGTCAGAATTACGCCCAATACACAAGGACATGGTCCTGTCTCACATTCAGTCCATAGAGACAAACATATACTCTTTATTTTACATGGGTCAGAATTACGCCCAATACACAAGGACATGGTCCTGTCTCACATTCAGCTTATTATTATTATTATGTGACATGACAGCCACCTACAAATATGAAAGATCAAAATCTATTATGACACGAAACGTTAATCATCTATTCTAAATATACATACCTGAACATAACGAGATACGAAGAATAAATACTAATATAATTATATTAGCCAAGGATTTCAAATCCCTTCTAAAAACTGATAACACGCTCATATTCATTGTACCTTTCCTGTTTGTTTCACTCTTGACTTTGTGCATCTATATTGGTCTCTGGATATATTTAAACAAAAAATCATACGTATAACGAAACCAGTTACTCAATATCCTTTGAACCAATATAAAAGCAATCAGAAGGTATCCAAACAACAACAATTGTCAATAAGATGCCTTAACGTTTTATTCCATTTCATAAAAGCTGTCACTATGAATATAGTTTAAAACAGGTGAATACACTTTGTTATTGTTATAAACAACAATAAGAACACAATGCTGTATCCGGTAGAATCTTGATAAAATAGTACAATAACAGATACACTTGGTATTTGTCTGGTGAGTGTAAACGCAACAGTTCTCTTTAGTTTCCTGGCCCTGGACAAAACCTAGAGTCCTCTAAAATTTCTTTGTTCAAAAAAATTCAATAATCTTGCTCCATAAGAAATAAAGTGCTTTTTTTTATTGGTTTGCGTTTATTTTATACATTCTCACATTTCTGGCTTGAATGTTCATTTTCTCTACAGCAGACCTAACAAGGTATCATAAAACGAAAGACGACAATGACATTTCAAATTCTATTTCAATTATACAATGAATTATTACAGCACGGACTTCAGAGAAAGCACATTAATCTATACTCGATCTTCTTAAGATACCGGAGATGGTTTTAAATGACTGTAAAATAAAAAGCCACTCGCGTCTCATCACAGCTATTGTGGTTGTTATTTTCACTAATAAACAAATCGAAATAACTCGTGCGTTTTAAAGACGCGTTCCTTCCATAAATTTACAAAGCAGTAAATAGAAATACGCGAAAATAAAAAGGAACAATCTCTATAGTTACATTTATTACGAAACTATGCATGGTTTTTACATGGCATTAACGTCATACGAAACTATGCATGGTTCTTACATGGCAATAACGTCATACGAAACTATGCATGGTTCTTACATGGCAATAACGTCACACGAAACTATGCATGGTTCTTACATGGCAATAACGTCATACGAAACTATGTATGGTTCTTACATGGCAATAACGTCATACGAAACTATGCATGGTTCTTACATGGCAATAACGTCATACGAAACTATGCATGGTTCTTACATGGCAATAACGTCATACGAAACTTTGCATGGTTCTTACATGGTAATAACGTCATACGAAACTATGCATGGTTCTTACATGGCAATAACGTCATACGAAACTATGCATGGTTCTTACATGGCAATAACGTCATACGAAACTATGCATGGTTCTTACATGGCAATAATGTCATTCGAAACTATGCATGGTTCTTACATGGCAATAATGTCATACGAAACTTTGCATGGTTCTTACATGGCAATAACGTCATACGAAACTTTGCATGGTTCTTACATGGCAATAACGTCATACGAAACTATGCATGGTTCTTACATGGCAATAACGTCATACGAAACTATGCATGGTTCTTACATGGCAATAACGTCATACGAACTATGCATGGTTCTTACATGGCAATAATGTCACACGAAACTTTGCATGGTCTTACATGGCAATAACGTCATAGAAACTATGCATGGTTCTTACATGGCAATAACGTCATACGAAACTATTCATGGTTCTTACATGGCAATAACGTCATACGAAACTATGCATGGTCCTTACATGGCAATAACGTCATACGAAACTATGCATGGTTCTTACATGGCAATAATGTCATACGAAACTATGCATGGTTCTTACATGGCAATAACGTCATACAAATACTATGCATGGTTCTTACATGGCAATAACGTCATACGAAACTATGCATGGTTCTTACATGGCAATAACGTCATACGAAACTATGCATGGTTCTTACATGGCAATAACGTCATACGAAACTATGCATGGTTCTTACATGGCAATAACGTCACACGAAACTATGCATGGTTCTTACATGGCAATAACGTCACACGAAACTATGCATGGTTCTTACATGGCAATAAGTCATAAAATCATGATTCTACATGAATAACGTCACACGAAACTATGCATGGTTCTTACATGGCAATAACGTCATACGAAACTATGTACGGTATTGATTTTGTTATAAATATTATCTGTTTCTATATTACAGGGAGTTTTTATATAGGACCATCAAAATTTAATAGACATATAGAGTATTTAACTGTGTAACGTACCGTCTGTGTGTATGCTTATTCAAGCAGACAGTAATTGCGATATCGACGATCTGTGTATTCCCAGTACAGTCTGCAGAAAATACCATAACAATTGATAATATTAATGAACAATTTTGTTTTTATTTCATCGCCACAAAGCATAAAATTGAATGATGGTGTTGATACCATTGTTGATGATTCTGTAAAATCAGACAATGAAATAAACTGCTGATGATTGCTTATGGTGCGAATAGTACCAAAAATATACTATTGCTGATGATACTGATTTTGATAATGACTAGATTTTGTTGCTGATTCTGCAACTAATAATGCGCTGACTAAAATATTACTTCTTCTTATGCCTGATCGCTGATGATGATTATGATACTGACAATATCAATGTGTTTACAATATTGCTGTCAACTCTGATGCTATGGAAGCTGATGATAATCTGTCATCTCTATAAGATGGATAGTTTTTCTAAAAACAAGTCTAAAAACACAACAAAAAAAAACTTTACTTTGTATTGCTTGTTTTTTGTCAATAAACTTTTTGTCAAGACAATTCTAAAGGACATTTTTTGTACAAGAAATCAACAAAAGCGAGGATGTAGTCGAAAAGTTTAATAAAAACAATTTACCCTAAAAATTGCCCTTGCAGCAGTGCTTTGATCATTATTTATAAATAAATATACAATCACAATAGGAAAACGATCTATCGATCAGAACGCCGTGTTCAGGATAACCCAGATACGATCAATGGCAAGAGGTTTGGCCAAGTTGCGGGATACGCTGTAGAATTGCCATTGGCTGAGGTAGACAGAATTCTCTGTTGAGTCAATCATTGTTTCTAGATGTTGCGTCCTCCTTTTGTTTTTACCTATTAGTCCAAATGTCCTCAGACTAACAATCGGGAAGGTTACTTTCGTTCACAACCAAATAAATCAATTTGTTGTCATTTCAAGTGAACCTTGGCTGTAAGCTTTAACAAACTGTGCTAGTTTTTTTAACTTTAATGTGTCCCCTGAGATACAGGAACTAACAATAATAAAACCCCAACACAATCATACATTAAATTCTCAATAAATTGGTTTTTGTGAAACAATTTGTTTATGAATAAGATCAAAGTCTTTATAATTGAGTCCCACGTCAATAAAATACATTCAATAAAGTTATGGGAGTTGACGAAGCATGGTGTTACGTTTAAATTTTAAACCATTTTGAAGGTAAACAATATAATCAGTCTACACGAAAAGGAAATTGTCGAACTTTGCATTGAGAAAAAACATATTTTCCGACAAAACATTTCTGAATTGAACACCTGCTAACTTTTCATAATGAAATACAGTCACATCTTTTCTCGATATTCATGCATTTTCTTCTATAAAAAGTTTATTTATTTCAAATAATTGGTTGCCAAACTGTTTATTTGACTTTGGGGTTTGTTTCGTTGTACCGATCGTTAATTTTTTAAATGAAATTCATCAAACGAAGTCTAAGTCCTTTTGTCTACGCAACGTAATATAAAAAACAACGAAGTAATATTTTAATGCTTAAAGCGGTGTATTGTTGATGTTCTAGGAATCAAAGGCGATAAATCGAAATGTTATTCAATTTTGACATCGCAAAAACCGTAAATATCAATGGCTGATAAAATATTCATATGGAAACTTTGATGCATCTTCGGGTATATTATTATTTTTTATAATCGATATCAGATATTGAAGCGAAGATTTCAATGTGAGGATATTGCTTTTAATTCGTTTTACATTGAAAAAGATGCTTATTGGACAAAAAACATCTATAATACACTAGACTACATCGATATCACAGTATTCACAGCCGGGTTTGATTCTCATTGCATGTGTTTTTACTAGAGAACAGACACCTTGATGAGCCACTAGCGGTAAAACCATGTCCCCTGCCCATTAGATAGGGAGATGTACCAACCTTATTCCATATGCCTCTACTCATCTTGTTGAGCTATCGGGCGTTTTTAGGGGCAGGGGTGAAGGGAAGCATAGTATTGTGAAGGGGGGTGGGTCAATCTTTTCACTATGTTAATGAGAAAAATAAAAATTGAAAATGGGAAAATCGTGTCAAAGTCGAACCAGTCTCTACACCACATGGTTGTTCAGTGATTCAAAGCCGTTTGCACCCGGGAAAAGAAATACGTTATATTTTTCTAAGTGTTTACTCTTCATGTCATCAGTTCCTATTCGGAATTCGTTCCGATGCTATCGGGTTCAGTCATCAGGTGGGATATTCATTGCCCCAATTGAACGATCTGTGTTTTATATCTACGTCAGAACGCTTTATTAAAATAGTTGTATGCACACTGTTGTCTGTGCTATCAACATTTATCATAAGTTATCTCCCTTATGATGGCACTGAATCGAGATCTGTCGAAAAAAGTCATTTAGCTGTTGTCTGAGTGAACAAATTGATATCTTCATAGTCTCCCTTTGACTGGAACATCATCTCATGATTGCTTGGTAGACCAACCTAGGCTAGGGGTGAACGAATATTAGAAAGACTTCGATTGAGTGGATAAACTAACAGTCTGAAACATGCCACTTTGTTTTGACGATCGTCTTTGTTTCTGTTACGTCTAGGAACCATGCCGAGACGACAGTTGGAATGGGAGACAGACTATAATGATATTTTTGATTGAGATATTTCGTCTGTCGTTTCGCTTCTTCTTTTTTCTTTACAATGATATACAATTCTATTCCTATTCACTTCATAACCTTCCTCATAAATACACATTCTTTTAAAATTTAACATTTCTTTCCTGATTATAAAACAACGTTCCCAATTCTAATACTCGCTTCGATAACATGAACGCTCTTTTGCAGTCCCCACCCCTCATGCTAAACAGCTTTGTAAAAAATGATGTTCTTCTACTTACAAAAAGCCACATTATTACCCCATGTAAGTAGCTCTTTCACCCCCACGCCAGATTCCCCGTCATGTATTTAACATTTTTATTTTAAGAGTCTATTAACTTTTTATTTTCATATACCACGATCATTGAAAGTCCCCCTGCCACCAGATGTTAAATTCCGAGCCCCACACTTGCCTGCTTACATGATTTTATTAAGACAATTTCAATCTATGTTTGATGCCCGCTACCATACGGTCAGATCTGGACCCCACCCTAGCCTGCTAGCCTGATTTATCAAGACATTTTCAATCTATGTTTAATGCCCCGCTACCTTACGGTATGATCTGGGCCCCCTGCCACCTGATTTAAATTCCGAGCCCCACACTTGTCTAAGCTTACCTGATTTATCAAGACATTTTCAATCTATGTTTAATGCCCCGCTACCTTACGGTATGATCTGGGCCCCACCCTAGCCTGCTAGCCTGATTTATCAAGACATTTTCAATCTATGTTTAATGCCCCGCTACCTTACGGTCAGATCTGGGCCCCACCCTTGCCTGCCAGCCTGATTTATCAAGACATTTTCAATCTATGTTTAATGCCCCGCTACCTTACGGTCAGATCTGGGCCCCACCCTTGCCTGCCAGCCTGATTTATCCAGACATTTTCAATCTATGTTTAATGCCCCGCTACCTTACGGTATGATCTGGGCCCCACCCTTGCCTGCCAGCTTGATCAATTAAAACTAATCAATGGTTAATCAGCTTTCATTAAATCCTCATTAGTGACAATTATTAGATATTATGGGCGTTGGTTTCGTCGATAACTTACATCGATTGCAGTTACATTGTCACGGATCTGAGCAGACAGAGAAAAATCGACTTTCTATGGGACCTGGGGCATGTATTAGTATGCCATGTAGATACAAAGTAATATAGAAGATATAATAGATACACTAGTCTAAGTCACGGGGTTAAACTTATCTAGTATTCATAATATTAAAACTGCACAAATGAAATATTGATTGACACGGGGTGTGACAGAAACTGTGAAAGTAATCATAGCAATACAATACTAATTGGAATAATCACTTATTACGTGTCATAGAGGCATAAGGGTACTGGCGTAGGTTAGGGTTTTCAGACGGTACAGAAGTTATTTCAGTGGTTTTAATTTAGGTCACAAAGGACTATGTGGTTTTATTTTAAACTGAACTAAACCAGATGGCTGTACCTTCGATAAGTTAAAACAAAAGAAAGAAACAAACAACTATATTTTACAAGGATAACAACTTAGGTTCTCAAGTCCGCCGTGACAGGGATCCTTTCTACCAGCTGGTTCTTGATCAAACCTCTTTGCATTGACTATTTATTACAGGGATAACAACTTCGGTTCACAAGTCCGCCGTGACAGGGATCCTTTCTACCAGCTGGTTCTTGATCAAACCTCTTTGCATTGACTATTTATTAAAGGGATAACAACTTCGGTTCACAAGTCCGCCGTGACAGGGATCCTTTCTACCAGCTGGTTCTTGATCAAACCTCTTGGCATTGACTATTTATTACAGGGATAACAACTTCGGTTCACAAGTCCGCCGTGACAGGGATCCTTTCTACCAGCTGGTTCATAAACCATTTTTTAAAAGGAAAATTGAAACCCAAAAAAAAACTGAAAAAAATGATCGTTTTCTTTTTTGCACCTTATGTCAGGGAGAAATCCTGGTCGATATAAGGAGGGTTGGAAACAGTAAAATCAGTGCCAGAATACCGCCGTGTCTATAAAACACCTACTTAGGATGTTTACCGTCAACACTTAATATTATTGGTCAAATCGAATAATCGTTCGCCATTTTATAGATTCAATATTAGCCTAATATTTGTCAAGCCTGCGGTAAATGTCTAACACGGTTTGAAGTAGAAGATATACAATATATACCATGTCTCACCAATCGCGACAAGTTTATCAAATAGAATAATTTCCTTCTTTACGGCTCTTTATTGAGAATGAGTAGAAAGGGAAAGATACGACTGATGCGTCTCGATCCAGGAGTTCACGACTATACCATTATTGCTCCTGCTTTTCTCATACCTTAGAAGAAGTTTCTGAAAAGTTAAGCTTCTGATGTTATGGGAAATCCAAACTTCTGATGTTATTTCTTGAATACACTGAGTGACTTGGGCGGTTCATTTCAAAATATATCTGACATATTAAATATATACTCAGGTAAAACATTTCCCATGGTAATTATGGTTGCCAAACAGACAGGAATAGTTCCTCTACGACAGTATCAATGACAGAACATAGCATTATTTTAATATTTGAACGACACATAGTCGGGACAGGCAGATATTATAAACACAAGGGAATGAGGGGAGAGTCCCATATCATCTAAAATTACAAGCGTGTGTTAAACCATAATTATTATGTCGAGTTTTCTAATGATAGCTTTATTCTATACGATGTTTCACATCTCTGTCTTATTATTGGACAAATTATTAGTTATATTCTGAAATAGGTATGTAAATATTTACTCTTCCCACAGAAAGATCGTTCAACGATACTACAATTATTTTTAAACGGTCTGCCTGACCTGTTTAGTGATTTCAAATATTATTTTGTCTCGCGGCATATGGAATTCAATAATGATCTACTTATAAAAGATATCATCTTCTTCATTGACGTTTTGATTGGGTTTTGCTGAAGTAGAAACCATATCTACCAAGAAGAAGTAAAGTCAAGGGGGGTAGGGGGTGGATATTATTGGGGTAGTTCAACAAGAACTCAAGGTCATCATCAGAGTTCATCATCACAAGCGTATCGTAGACTTTTCCCTCCCAGCAAAGTTGTATCGTAGACTTTTCCCTCCCAGCAAAGTGGTTGGAAAGGAGAGTAATTTTTCTCATAACGAAAAAGAAAAAGATCATAACGCACTTTGTCCTTCACGGTTGACTGATTATATAATTGTAAATCCAGGGAATTGAAAGCTATAGTGAGTATAGAATAATCAATATGAATTATAACAGATGAATTCAAGATTTAAACGAGTTTCTCAAGTCAAAGTTCTTAAAGCGCTAGAATCGATACCTTTTTTTAAAAATATGATTAAACGATTCCCTTTATTAGGAAGGAATCTTTGTTGAAATCAACAATCAATCGAGAGTTACCGTTTCGAATCGGAAATCAATCGGGAATATCCGTAAAAAAAAAAACGGAAATCAATCAGGGGTTCCGTCTAAAATTATTTTATGAAATTCTGTCTTTGATTAATGTGGTAATTGGCGTCTTGAGATAACGATTTCAGAAAATTGAGAAATTAATATCACTTAGAAGAAATTAAATTGAAACGCATTCGACTTCCATGTAAAAGAGTTCAGAAAGGTAACGTTGTTAAGTGAGTTATTGAATCGTCAAAATTTTTACTCCAATGATTTTACTTTGATTTCGTTTCATAGTACTGCCCATTCCACAATATATGAATCAACTAAACCGCCAACTACTAGTATTTTCTATATTAACTTGTCATCTACCAACAACTACCTAGTTTGTGATATCAGCATCCACTGGAAGCGAACGTTAACTTGTCATCTACCAACAACTACCTAGTTTGTGATATCAGCATCCACTGGAAGTGAACGTTAACTTGTCATCTACCAACAACTACCTAGTCTGTGATATCATCATCCACTGGAAGCGAACGTTAACTTGTCATCTACCAACAACTACCTAGTTTGTGATATCATCATCCATCTGGAAGCGAACGTTAACTTGTCATCTACCAACAACTACCTAGTTTGTGATATCAGCATCCACTGGAAGTGAACGTTAACTTGTCATCTACCAACAACTACCTAGTCTGTGATATCAGCATCACTGAAGCGAACTTTAAAACTTGTCATCTACCAACAACTACCTAGTTTGCGATATCAGCATCCACTGGAAGGAACGTTAACTTGTCATCTACCAACAACTACCTAGTTTGTGATATCATCATATGCTGGAAGCGAACGTTAACTTGTCATCTACCAACAACTACCTAGTTTGTGATATCAGCATCCACTGGAAGCGAACGATAACTTGTCATCTACCAACAACTACCTAGTTTGTGATATCAGCATCCGCTGGAAGCGAACGTTAACTTGTCATCTACCAACAACTACCTAGTTTGTGATATCAGCATCCACTGGAAGCGAACGTTAACTTGTCATCTACCAACAACTACCTAGTCTGTGATATCATCATATCCTGGAAGCGAACGATAACTTGTCATCTACCAACAACTACCTAGTCTGTGATATCAGCATCCACTGGAAGCGAACGTTAACTTGTCATCTACCAACAACTACCTAGTTTGTGATATCAGCATCCACTGGAAGCGAACGTTAACTTGTCATCTACCAACAACTACCTAGTTTGTGATATCATCATCCATTGGAAGCGAACGTTAACTTGTCATCTACCAACAACTACCTTGTCTGTGATATCGTTAACTCGTCATATACCAACAACTACTAGTACCTAGTTTGTGATATTATCATCCACTGGAAGCGAATTTTAAAGCAATTAAAAATTCGAAACACGCTCTCGAGTCTTGGATCTTTACAACTGGATACTAAATCTAAATTTAAAACTCACAGTATCGTGTGTTAAAAGTAATTATTTTCTGAGTTGGAGTTGGAAATGTGTTATTAGAGACAAACCTCCCAGAGGACTGAGAAATGGCTAAACAAGATATTTAAAGCATGGTTTAAAGGAACACTTTAATCCCCTGATTCTTCAACTTTCACAAGATTTCAGACTCAATCTATAACAAAATAAAAGTTCTAATTTAAACTATACCAGTTATCTGTATTCTCTAAATTTATAAATCCAGTTTCCATTTCAAAGTCTCTGAATGTTAAGTCACATTTCCGGGTTTTACAAAGCTGCTAGTCCTAGCAATTTAAAAAAACAAAATTTAAGTTTCACGATGAAAGTTTTGATGAAGAAATTTTCACGGTGTTGCATTAAAAAATGAGTGGTTTTAAAGGATTAAGGACACACATGTAGAAGCAAGACAAGTCCGTTCAATTAACATCTGATCAAAATACTGACAAGATCAAGAGCAGTAATTGTATAATAGTGGACAGCTCTATAGAGAGGTACCATCAGGTGTTTTGGAAAGAAGAAGCATGGTCTGCTGCGGGCGACTTGAAGTGCTTATCAGGAATTATAAAGCTGTCATACACTGTTCTCCTTTGTGAGATGGTCTCGTGTTTCCCTGCGCCTTATTATAGAGGATGACTGTATCTCTTAAATTCTGTTTAAAGAGAGTAAATATGACCAGAAAACCAGACCAATTGAAACGTGTTTTATCAAAAGCGTCCATGATACGAGAATTATAAGACACGAGCGATAAGGCAGGTTCCGAGACGATAATTCGATTTTGAATGACGTCTGGAATTAAAAGACAATATATAGTTTGAAAGATGAGAAATAACGAGGATAATATCACACTTTTCATTTCATATTCCCCTAGACTTACCGAAATATCACTTTTTTTATATTTACTCAGCGGATCGTAACTAATATGTTTAATATCCGGGTATCCATAACGATGTCTCCAGATATTAAGCAAAAAAAAACTCATTTTAAATGTTTAGACTCAAAGCTCGAGTATAAATCAAATTCTTTAAAAATGTGTGAGTTGAGAAAATAGTTGTGAAATTTTTCTAAATTATCTGAAAATTTCATAATTCTAAGACTATTGAAAGATTTGAAAAGAAATAAATCATTCCATGCAGCTGGGTAACGCAACACCTTTTTTTAAAAAGAGTTTTCGATATCGGCTTCTGTGGGAAGTGGACGTTCAATGGCCATATATCATCCATCTAATTTACCAGCATTATTGGTTCTAAAACAGCCTACACAGTTTTCACGGGAAAGCTGGTTATTGTAATCAAGGTATAAGACGAAGATAAAGAACCTGACAGCGTGGATGGTACAGTGGATGATCCTACACGTGGAAGTTGGTTATTGCAGTCAAGGTATAAGATAAAGAACCTGACAGTGTGGATGGTACTATAGTGACAGTTGATACACAGTTGACACACGAGCTTCTGGAATACTATAATCCTCGTTTGGATTATTAGCTTTACAATGTTTGTTCTGAAGTAATAAGTACACGACACTTTGATGAAATGATTAGATTTTGATACACCTTGATATTTACCATTAATGATGTTACCATGGAAACCAGAAATTCAATAAAAATAATTTATATATCAGATAAGCAGACACAACTATATATTACAAAGATAACAACTTTTGTTCGCAATTTATGATCCTTTCTACCAACTGGTCCTTGGTCAAACCTCTTGGCATTGATCTTTCCAGGATTTTCCGTACCCATTTACAGCTGGGTTGACTGGAATAATGATTGAAGATAACTTATACAAACCCATTGGACTTTCACCCGTCGATCGAGATCAGAACTCACAGCTGCCATTATTGGAATAGAGTATGACGTTCTCTTCTTCACCATCTGAGCTGATTAATAAATTTGAATAACGCAATACAAAGCGTAATGAGAAAGTTTCATTTAATTAATACGTAACAAGGTACTATGTAACAAATATACAAACTATGTACACAACAATATCGTACAGCTAAAATAACATCTAAAACTATTTACACAACCGTTTCGTAGAAATAACAAATAATGATGTTTGAGATGTACCACCTATACTCACGACAGTGTTAAGTATGCACACCAACTTTATCCGTTAGTCAACGAATATACGACCATTGCACAATCGACCAACGGTAATAAAGCAGCACATCCGGAACTCATCCAACATATTAAAGACGAACAGTCTATTTTATTTTAAGGTAGTACTAGAGATCACATCCTACCGACCATCATACCTTTTTAAATAGTAGACTGTTCCATGTTATGTATGGACACGTCCACGGATGTGCATAATATATATACCATTAACCGACTTTGCACGTTCTTAGATTGTTAATATGCATAGATCTACATCACCAATATTGTGCGCGGAAACAGAAATAACGGATAAAGCAATAAGCCATGAGATTTAACAAACAAACAAAAGAATTATAAAAAGTTGTCCAAGATCATTTCGCTTTCAGATATGCACCGTTTCAATTTACATCCATAATGTTGTTCGTGAGATGTGTACCACAATAGGGTGCAGACTGTATGGCATGGGATATCAGAGATCAGAGAACGGACAATTTCAGACGTCCAGAATATCACACAGGAAAGACTAGGAAATATTGGCACAATTAAAAAATGCTTTACAAATATGAGAACAAAACATGTTCTGAAAAGTTTAAAAATGGCCTTCATTTATATCTCTTTTGATTATTTCGCTTCTTTGAGATCGATTGTTGAGTTCAGAGCCATTATGATGTGGTTAATTTGACCATTTAGAGACGATCGTAACGTTTGCAGTCCATGTGGGTAAGCCCTGCTTCGGTTCCAACGGGGGTAAAACGCCCCCAAGCTAAATAACAAGTCCTGATCGTAATAAAACAATCTAAACATTCTGCTTGTTGTTATTGTTTACTTCAAATATTTGTCACCATATAAGGCATACAACTATGAGGGTAGAATCGAGGAATAGGGGTCATCATTTCCTGAATAACACTTATGTTCTTGTGGGCACATCCACCCTTCTCTAAATGTTTGGGTACCCCTCCTTTAGGTATTGAGGAAGTATTGGTAAAGTTTGTGCTATAAAAATCCTGAAGGTTCGTAGAGGTTGAAGCACTGATGGTTATGTTCGTTAGATAAACTGGAATTCGTTTCCTTGTTTCTGAAATAAATAAAACCATATTTTATATCTTTATTTGATATTAAGAAAGAAATATAAAGAACTATATTTGACAAGGATAACAACTTAGGTCCATGACAGTTAAGGATCCTTTCTACCAACTGTTCCTGGACCAAACCTCTTGGTATTGATCTTTCCTGGATTATCCATTCCCAATTACAGTTGGGTCGACTCGAAATATGAGTGAAGATGACTTATTCAAGGTCTTCGGAATTTCACATGCCGATAAAGATCGGAAATCACAGCCGCCATTTGCTCAACGTAACCAAGCAAATGACGTCATATAATGTAAAGAACTAACGCCCCAAATGACTGTGCTCACAAAGAGGCAAATAGAGGGACATAATGTGCAGGCTGAAGCCTAGATAGAGAACACGCTATGAAGAACAATAAGCCTGGTTCTTTATTTCTAATGAGGAAAGCATCGGAAGGAAATCATTTCTACTTCCCGCGAGCTAGTGTTCTTATCAGATAATGATGTGTTCTGAGTGAAACAATTAGCCGGGATAGAAGTTAAATACTCGTATCAATTTAAAAGCCCGCCAGTCAAACCTCGACTATCAACGGATTATTACATTACCCAGGGTTAAGTACCATTATGCCACTTCAAATAGAAGACGTGATCAACGGAATTACTGCTATATCCGTTGATTCAAAAGTAGACTAGATCATTGACGTTTTTTACTATTGTCAAGTCAATTACTGATTTCAGTTACGTCAAATTAAGAGACCCGTTCTCTTAAATAATCAAAAAATAAATATATTTACAGGCCTCTCTATTATGTCTAATTAATTCAGAGTAGACTGGATAACCTGTATACCTACTCCTTGATTGACGTACATTAAAATAGTCTCGATCATAAAACTCTTTATGAATAGACGTGATCACTGGTCTACTCTACTGGATCCGGTTATAATTTAAAATAAAGAAGGTCTGAAGATCTCACCTGAGAGGAATATAATACCACCGATAGCGCTTAACATCACAACCATCAACACAAACCATATCATCGGCTTCCCCGAATCCATGAATGCACTTCCGTTATTACCCAGACGACATGCTTTACGACCGTACGGATGAGAATCGTTCTGATCATCCGTTCCATGACCCAATAACTGCTCCACTAAATCTGAGAATTTATAATTAGCGACTTGGTCCTCTTGTTCAAATGCTGGATTGATAAAACTGGCTATCTGAAATTATTAAAGAGGTGTAAATGGAATGAAATGAATGGAGTTTTACGCCCTATTCTTTACTATAGGGTGCTATTAGATATTTAAACGAGTTTTGCTACTACAATCGTCTACACCAAGTAGGTCTACATGTACCAATCACCTGGGACCTCATTCTGATCATATGAATATGATCATGGTTTTACAAGATAAAATGTTCAAGATAGAAACGGGATCTGGATTCAGCATCAGTGTGAAAAGATCAGGGGAAGGTGAATGGGGGGGGGGGTTGTTTTTGGTTCAAAAAATATTACAAATAAGATACAACACATGTAAACAAATATAAGACAGTGATCGAACAGTTTAAAACTACCAAATAACCTGCTATACTCATCGAATTCTAAACCTGTATATCAACTTAAACTGTCCAGGACAGAACAAACCTGGCGTCAGATGTAAAATCGTTTTTCATAAATTGAATAAATACAGAAGGAACTTGACAACTGTGACACAATCGATGTATAAAATGCATTATGAGATACTCGTGGATTCTGTTTTATATAACAACGTCGGTATTCCCGAGAGCCTCGTTTGAATAATTGATATGTCAAACAATTTCCTGTAGAAACGATATCATATCATGTGTATCGCTATCACAACCAATGACTTCTATCGCTTCAGTCCCAACAGATAAACATAGTACAGTCCCCACAGATAAACATGGTACAGTCCCAACAGATAAACATGGTACAGTCCCAACAGATAAACATGGTACAGTCCCAGTAACATTTTGTTACATAGCTTGACGACACGACACGTCCAATACACTAAGACATTCCCTCAATCTATTCTTAACTTGTCCTTTGACAGTAACCCGTTACATATTACACAATTGCTAATATAATTAAAGAGAATCACGTATTCCCACTAAAGTTAATATTGCAGTAGAGTTAATACAAAGAACGTTTGATGATTGCAAATGAATGTATAGTCGTGGCCTTATTAATGAATCGCATGATACAGAGAAAGTAGCTCTTGTAAATTAAATCTAACAACATCAAAGACAGCTAATTTGTGCCGACATGCAATTGATTTCGACAAATGAATTCAGCGACTTCCTCCTGTTTTTTAACTTATAATTTATTGAAAGTCCGAAAATAAGTCTACAGTCGAAAACGGAAACGAATTATTCATCAAATGGATGACAGTAAACTGTTATTGTACCGGATAATGATTTAAGAGAGGTCGACGGAAGAAGAACACGTGGTTCTACAAGGCTAACAAACACGGGCCTTGGTCCTAGAATAGAAGGCAATCCATAGAACGGTTCATACAAAATCGTCAATCAATGCCTGAGGAATATTCTTATGTACTCGACACAGAACAGTGCAGAACCATGATCAATGTTCACAAGAATTATACGAGTTAGGGCAGACGAGGCCATCTTTCTAAATTAAGGAAAAGAAACCAAAGTTCCTAGTTTCGAACTAGGTTCATGTAGAATTGTGCCACAATAATACAACCAATAAAGGTCATAGTTCACCAGGGAAAGATAATTCCTATTGAAATGCTCATCAAGACTGGGTCGTATCAAGTTGGCATTTAGAGTGTGCCAGGAATATTAACATCCACGCGTCTAACCTTATACAGGAACACATGAAAGGAGATACAATGATGTCGAATATCTTTGATGATGATGATCAGATAATGTCGATGCATATTTTATCCAATAAGCGTTAATGACATTTGAGACTTTTCAACTCTCATCAAATTAACTAAAACGAAATGATGTCGAACGTTTTACTTAAGTCTTTGATGCACGCTTATGTAAATAAAGGAGAGTTTGAAAGGTCTTACCCAAAATGGCCACCTTTACAATATCAAGCCATACATCTTGACTGAAATAATCTTTCTAGAATTAACGGTATGAATAAATGTTGATTGCACTGTAGGACAGCGAATACAGCTGAATCATAACCTTCGACATTTCCGATGTGTTTCTGTTTTTACACATTATCCAGTTACAATTTCGATTGTTTTAAAGGTTTAAGAGCCTGTTGGCGAATTAGACTGTCAATCTTCTCTCTCCTTGCATAACAAAGAAATAATTTCATAATAAATACAGGTGCTCGAGGGTTGGGGAGTAGGAGTGGAAGATAAAGCCAGCTGCGTGATAAGAGAAATTGGAAAAGATAAATGTGGTTTTATCTCGTATATTGATCAGTTAGTGAGAGGTCCACAGGAAGTCGCGTGTAGGAATGGATAACGGACAGCAGGAATTGTTCTAGTACAGACTGGATAGAAGGGGCTGTTCTATGACAGATACTGGATAGCAGAGGCTGTTCTATTACAGAGACTGGATAGCAGGGCTGTTCTAGAACAGAGAGGCAGCTAAGAGATCCAAACGGTGAATCTTGCAGCCCCGACAATTATTAAATATATTTTGTTGCGATACCTCTATAAAAAACAATGTATTCTAATAGACGAAATTGCTTTATAACATTATATTTAATCGTTAAACGGCATTTAGAAGTAGATACATTTACATTATATAAAAAACACTATTATTATCATTATTATTTCCTGTATGTGAATTGAAACGTTGCTTAAATTAAAGAGAAGTAGTATATCTATAATAGTGGTCTTATTTATCTAAAGTTACTATATCTATTATTGTATAACTTGATAAAGAATGCTGCATGTGAATTGAAACGTTGCTTAAATTAAAGAGAAGTAGTATATCTATAATAGAGTATTATGAGCTGTCTCAATCAGAAGATCCAGTATTTTCTTTTATCTTTCTAAATGTCAACCCCATTAAAATAAAATCAACTTGAACAAGTTTTTCTTTCAGATCATTTGAAAATCTATACATTCGTTGTCAATGACTACCTGTTATAGCCGGAGTTTTACGTCCCTTTTTGTATTAAACTACATTAAAGCTGACAGTGTAAAGAGAATATTTTGCCAGAATTTGGGATTTTTGGACGAAATGCACACATATCATGGACGTTGTTTAGTCGTAAGGGGGTGCGTATTAAGATAGTGAGGTGATAAACGGGTCCCAGGGACAATAAACTAAAGACCCCGTGTACTGAAGACTGTGAAGAAGTCATGAACAAAACACATAGGAAACATCAAAAAGCAGAAACGATACAGACATTGATAGCAATGGCAAAACATGGCAAGTGTGTACAAAATCAGATAGGAAAAAAAAAAGACGTCAAAATACCAAGACTTGTGACAATAAAATCTCTTCTTTTGTAGAAAAATAGAGTGAATATAACCGATAATGGCTACGATTCTTAAGTTTTTCTTTTATAAAGCACACAATGAATTCTCTCCCAAGGTATTTTATGTATTCGGTATTCAACCTGTATGGTTTAACTACTAATATAGAAGAGACTGGGAGAGATCCTGTCAATACAAGTTGTCTATGAATAAGAATGAGTCCACCCCAGACACTACTTAAACCACCGGAAAGACTCGTTCATCTCCTAATTACAAAGAGATATCACAATCAAATGGACCTCGTTTTAGTTTATGTGTAAAATTTGGCTAAGTTAGAAGGATGATAAGCTGTAAGACACAAGGTGGGATGCAAGACCCTCTTCTAACTAGAATGTAAAGCCTTAGCTGAGGTCTTAGAACCCCACCCAAGATAAGTGTTAGACCCCCAAGATGAGGTGTTAGACCCCCAAGATGAGGTGTTAGACCTCCAAGATGAGGTGTTAGACCTCCAAGATGAGGTGTTAGACCCCCAAGATGAGGTGTTAGACCTCCAGGATGAGGTGTTAGACCCCCAAGATGAGGTGTTAGGCCTCCAAGATGAGGTGTTAGGCCTCCAAGATGAGGTGTTAGGCCTCCAAGATGAGGTGTTAGACCTCCAGGATGAGGTGTTAGACCTCCAAGATGAGGTGTTAGACCTCCAAGATGAGGTGTTAGACCCCCAAGATGAGGTGTTAGACCTCCAGGATGAGGTGTTAGACCTCCAAGATGAGGTATTAGACCCCCAAGATGAGGTGTTAGACCTCCAAGATGAGGTATTAGACCTCCAAGATGAGGTGTTAGACCTCCAGGATGAGGTGTTAGACCTCCAAGATGAGGTATTAGACCCCCAAAAATAAAAAATAAAATGAATTCAGTAACTTACTTTTGGTTCCTTGGATCTTCCACTCTTTCTTTTCCGTTTAGTATTGGTAGTTCCAGATAACTCCGTTTCCAGTTCAAAACGCACACCGGTGGTCGAACCATCATCCACGGACGTTCCGTTGCTGAACTTTCCGATAATGTTCTGTCTGTCCGCATTGAGAATGGGCATGTTAAGAATGATTTGTGATTCACTGCGTGTCTTAAGGATGCCTTTTAATCCTTTACGAGATGATGAAGTCGCTGGCGCCGATAATGTTTCTGAAGCGTTCTGTTTTGACGTGGACGGAAATGATACATCGACCGGTGTAATGCTTTGCTTACGTTTCGACGGAACATCCCTTATCACTTCCGAGTCACTAACGCAACGTTCAACGTTCTTGTGATTTGTAATTTGTGAGGTTGCTTGAGGGCTATCCTGGCTATCGCTCGCTGGTGAAGCATCCTCTTTGGAAGGTGCTTGGACAGTTTGTTCCAGATCAACGACGACGTCCGTCTCATTTGAGTCTTTCCTAATTTTTGCGTCATTGGGAGTTTCAGATTTAGATTTATCATCATTGGCGTCTTCGATAAGGGGTGGGTCCTCGAGGTTTGGCTCCGACGCACCCCCAATCTTTGGATCATTATTTAAATGCGTTTCAGCGACAACGATATGTGTGGATCCAGACGTTACGGAAACATCCGCCATATTAGTTTAACAACGTAACTTCCGGTTTGAACGTAATCTGATATGGAGAGTTCGCCATACTGAATTTATCACAAACGATTATCACATTAAAATAGATTGAAGTTTTTCCTCGTGGGGAATCAAGTCTAATAGTCTATATCATATATAGATAAGAGAATTCCTTATTAGGTTATATCCATTGTCAAAATAATACTCGACCACTCTGGTTTAATATTAACAAACTTCTAAAAGGTTACGGTATATGGAATACTCTCATCAAGTCATATGAACGTTAGTCTGAGTTGATAAAAGAATCCTTCATCCAAGACGTTGCTAGAAACAAAAAGGTCATGGTTAAGACAGTCAGAAAGAAAGAAGCGTCTATATTTTTAAAGTCACACTTTGATGGTCGTTGCAGTTTATAATGACTGGGGATCTTGAAACAAGCAACGTTTTAAGTCACAGGGTCACACGTCAAAACAATCCATGTTTCAACCAATTGTCTCATTGTAATTCTGTACGTCTTAATCCTTTTATCCTTTCCAAACACCTGATACCACTTACAGATTGCGTTTGTCAACCAACCAACCAATTATTGTTCATGTAACAGAGCTAGGTGTAATACACATTGACCACGTGACTTGAATGTTATAATCACGGTAATTATAATCACCAAGGGGAGATCACACACCGATTAGCATCAACTACTTCCGGTAATATTCCAAATAAAGGATGTGTTATTTCCATTCACTAATTTTTATAGTAATTAACCAAATTAGACACATTCTAGCCTGAATATAACGATGTATGTGAGTTAGAATCAAAACAAACGAATCTCACACGCTATATCTCATTCTGTTATTGTTTAAAGTAATCATGTATCTGATTCATTCCCTCTAGAGTTAGTATTTCACATTCTACAAACAAGATAAAATCCAATTATTTTACATTCACCAAGTTGTTTAATTTTAATCACACTCGTACTAGTAATATAATACCGGCCTGGATTATCAGAGTAGACGATATTAGTTATTACTATATTATGATAGATCGATAAAGGTTAAACTAAAACTACTATTGGTTTAATGTTACTAATTCGCCCAACAGAGTCAATAACATTTGGTCAGAACGAAAAAAAAAAGGAATAGAGACGAAAAGGCTTCTAATGTATGAAAGAGAGTGGAAAAATAAAAATAAAAAGAAAGAAAAATAGAAAGACAAAACATGCAACTAATGTAAGAAAGAATTAAAGAAAGAAAGAAAAAGAGAAAGACAAAAAGGCCTGTAATGTATGAACGAAAAAAAAAGAAGGAAAGACGGAAAGAAACAAAGAGGAAAAGGAATCAAATGTATGTAATGTACAAGGATGACCTTACTATCACTAAAACTAAATAAGAAAAATTAAAAAAGTAGAAAGCGAAGAAAGAAAGAAAGACACGAAATAGCGATGTACTAAGATAAGACTACCAGCATAAAAAATAAATAAATAACAAGAAAAAAGACGAGAAAAGAAGAGAAAGAAATCGAATATAAGAAACATAGATATTCTTGCAAGCAAATGAAGAAGAGTGAAAAAAAGACCATCTGAACAACCGTATAATAATCTGTCATTGAAATTGGATACCAAAATTGAACAACATTGTTCGACATTTATCATCTAATATTGATCTATTTTATCAATAATTATAATCTGTAGTCGAATAATCCTTCACCATATCAAATGACAGTCTAAACATTTTCCTTGAGAGGCATTTAGTTATTGAAGAATATATATCAGGACACAGTTATATAGATAACAACTACTTTATTAAATAACTTGCGAGGGTACTCCTGTCTTTATCAAGCATCATTGTTATCCATTTAATTGTGTCCTGACATTCTATATATTTTAATATACAGGACTATAACTTTACAATCTTACAATCAGAGCTATCATAGTGAAGGTATGATTATTCAATTTGAATGAAACGTTGGTTTCATTAGCATTATTGACATGTTAACACAATTGATCAGGTTCTAAACTGGACGTGTAATGTTTACACTAGCCCTTGACCTACATTGAACATGATCTGAAACGTTATTTCTTATAATATACAGTAAGCAACTCTTTATCAATCTAGTGTTTGTTACAAAACGTCCCAGGACGTGCAAATCTGTCCTTGACCTACATTAAACATGATCTGAAGCGTTATTTCAATATAATATACAGCAAGCAACTGTGTCCTGCAAATCTGTCCTTGGTCTACATTAAACATGATCTGAAACGTTATTTCAATATAATATACAGTAAGCAACTCTTTATCAATCTAGTGTTTGTTACAAAACGTCCCAGGACGTGCAAATCTGTCCTTGGCCTATATTTAACATGATCTGAAGCGTTATTTCAATATAATATACAGTAAGCAACTCTTTATCAATCTAGTGTTTGTTACAAAACGTCCCAGGACGTGCAAATCTGTCCTTGGCCTACATTAAACATGATCTGAAACGTTATTTCTTTATAATATACAGCAAGCAACTCTTTATCAATCTAGTGTTTGTTACAAAACGTCCCAGGACGTGCAAATCTGTCCTTGGCCTACATTAAACATGATCTGAAACGATAATCTATATACTATAGAGTAAGCAACTCTTTATCAATCTTGTGTTTGTATATATGAAATCCCCCCAGGACGTGCATAATTATCGATGACCTACATTCAGCCCCTTCTGATCTGTTATATCAATATGAACTACAGACCGCAACTAGTTAAATATTAAGGTATAACTGATTCTTGGTCGATATAAAACAATGTCTGGGTTAAGACCGGAAATTTACGTCCATCAATTAATAATATTGTATGTGTAAAATAACACTCCCAAGCAAGTAATGGAAATAACTTAATTATTAACAATGCATTCACGGAATAGAGTCAACCGTGCAAGGGGTTGTACCATTCAAACTAAGGGGGGACGAGGATCCTATATTTTCATTGTGCTCAACTTTACTAAAGGGAAAATCAACGGCACTAATCAAACGAATGACTAAACATATAATAAAACGTTCCACGACTGTATTCGTTGTCTTAAACAAAGAGATACATAAGAACTACAAACCTACCCCCCCCCCCCCCCAACCCCTTTCCCCCTCCCCCCTCCACACTTTTTTTATCCATCTCACCCGATATGACATTTCTTTCACAAAAACAATATCGTATCTTTGCATATATAGATCTTAATAATTTACGTGCGTTAATTTTCATTTCTTTCTGGTTTAATGATTATAAGATAACAGCACGACACTGTGATATTTCATGTTACGTGTGTTTAGTAGTGCGAGTTATTTACGGATTTTCAACCCGGTATTCCCATGTCAATAATGCTATGTCGGAGGAGATGGCAATGAAACATGTCCTAATCAGGCCTATATATATATACCACGATGTCAATTATTCACAAATGTGAAGCACTGTGTATGAACATATTTCTACAGAAAAAAAAACACCACAAATTCTACGGATTTCAAAATATCATAACTCAAAACCAGACCATTGATCTCACCTCACGTCAGTTTCATTCCTAATTTGATAATCAAAATCTACTGAAAGTCAAAACACTCTGAGACCTTAATTGAATAACTACGTTCTTCTATTAAACAGCTGTCATAATTGTTGATAAGTTTGACACTAAAAACCGACAGGTTTGTCTTCCAATCTGAATCAGGTGTCAGAAAGGTCGGCTGAGGTCTTGGACAGATCTGGAACAACAGACTTCAGATCGATAGTTCTGTGTCGTAGTTCATATCAACTGACAACAATTTCATTAAAATGGTAAATGGTGACGAAGGAAAAGTGCTTAAAGTTAGAGCTCTAAAATTTATTTCAAACTCTGACCAGAAAGTTTCCTCCTCGCCTGTCATTGTGAATCTTAGAATTGTACCAAAGGATGAAGCTTGTAAAACCTTAACACGCAATTGATTTTACATGGGAAATTTATTTCTTCATCTAATAAAGCAATTCAATAAAAGCATTTTTGGGTCAGACCATCTACCAGTCACTCACTGCCAATCTGCCATTGTCCAGGATATAGGCCATATTGGTAATGTAAAGCCACACTGAACCACGTCATAATATACCTTGACTAGTAGCCAACTTTCTGGAATCACGGAATAGAGAGATGTGATTGGCTTGTGCGCTAAGGCGATTATCGCATTCAAGGTATAAGACAAAATTTATAATAGCTTGATAATGTAAAGATGAATTTAGGCATGTCATCGTCTTCATACAACTGATGAACAGATTGTACCCGATACTGAGGAAGATTTAATCAATTCCAAACGATGCATTACAACCGTATCACCAATAGTTTGGGTTTGAACAATTCTCAATCTATTGCTATCTGTACAAACTATTATAGAGATTCTGTCAAAGATTATAGATGACTTTAATGATTGAATGACCGAGGTACTTCCTAGACCAAATTAGCATTAATCATGGCCATTTGTCTGGCTTGTAGAATATTTAAAACTAATTTTATATCTTCTGTTGTCTCTCGAGAGACCTGTGGAGTTGTGTACTGTACATTAAGGTTTTAGAGTGAGGAACATAAATCATCCCCAATAAGATAATGTATAACAGGGGAAGAAGCCAATACAGTTTTATATTTCTGTAAAACATCAACGCAGCTACAGTCTTGAGGACTGATAGATATGAAGTAAATCCCACTCTTAACATTGTTATATTTCTTATTTACAAGTGATTGCTATCATTAAATACAAAACACGGCGTATTTCTTATTTTCAGTTGATTATTATTAGATATTCACTTCAAACCCCTGCATTACATAGGCTATCTGCCATGACCTTTCACCTTGTACAGACTAATGAATAGATATGCTATTCTCCGGAGATAAACTTACAATAAATAACAGCATTAACACTTCTCATGAGTGATTTTCCTGATTATACATTTAATATTATACACCAGACAGCATAATATCTATTTCATATTGAAGCAAATCGTCCCAACTGACCGATACTGTCTTGTTAGATTCGGTGGAACTAGATGGTCAAGGTCTCTTAATATATCCGGTGTGGTTTCTTGGTTGTTATCAGTGGATGATAGATATAGACCAGCTTCCCTGCTTTTAACAACGGCGCTGTAGCTGTCCACACAATTCACCAGTGGCGGTGTATACATTCATAAACAGCAAATCAGTCAGTCCACAGCATAAGTCCAAATTATACAATTTGCGTGTCGAAATGTATTATTTCATTGTGAAATTGTAATACAGTATAACCTGGAAAAATGATATAAAACCTAAATTTTCCAAAAAAAACTGGTCTTTCCCTCCTTCTTACAAATAGCAGTGAAGACAATATCATGATACCGGTACATGATAAGTGCACAGTTTTCTCACTTGAATAATGACCTTCCATATCTAGATGTATTACATATTTTATTGCGTTATCGATGACTATAAAGCAGTCAGGAATATTTCAGCTGATAAACGATAATCACCAATAAAATACCTCTATTATGAATGGAGAATTTATTCCAGTCTGTTTCTGTGTCATTTATTACCATTTTGTATCACAACTCGTAGAGATACAGTCTTCTAAATTATAGCTATAAGTGTCAAACCAACTAGATTCTCATTCTTACATACCTACTTACACCTTATCAACTGGGTCGACTGTTCAGAACCTTATTGGACTGAAAAACAATAGATAGGTCCACCAAAATACAAAGGGACATAATGTCCTAATGATCTCTATTGTATTGATCTTGCCAAATACAGTGCAGTACTATGCCTTACTGTTCTATATCAAAACGGTCTTGCCCGATGTCCTTCTGCTCTGTATCTGCTCTGTATCGTATTGATCTTGCCAAATACAGTGCAGTATTATGCCTTACTGTTCTATATCAAAACGGTCTTGCCCGATGTCCTTCTGCTCTGTATCTTTTCTGTATCTGCTCTGTATTGCCAAATACAGTGGAGTAATTTGCCCTACTATCTGTACCTTATTGGACTAATGAAATAGTTTTATATCCTACTGTTCTGTATCTTATTGGTCTGGCCAAATACAGTGGGGTAATCTGTCCTACTTGTGCAAACTATGTGAATGTATACCTTTAAAACCATACACCAATTAAGCTTCGAACATAACACATCTATCGGTGTAACTGTGACTGGGGCACGCTATGATCTATCTACTGCTGTCTCTAGATATATATTATCTTACTGTATAATATCTTTACAATTATCTGAATTATGACTTTCATGAGAACAAACCATACATCATGTTATAGTATAGTAATATGGTCTTGTTTTGCTCCTGTTTAATACTAGTTTATGATATACGTTGTACAGATGGCTAGTTTTGAACTATCAGATACAAGATACTATAATTATAACTATGATCTATAATTGTGTAACAGCTGCTGTTAAAAGTCGTATCGAATGAGCCAAAATGCTAAAAGATGGCCTCCACCCAAATCTCTCGAAACTGCCCTATTCTGCTCATTTCCTATTAATTGGACCCAGGGGATTTGAAAAAAACCACATAAAATCAAAATCGGAAACACTTGGAAAATCGACCAACTGGGGGTCCAAAGCAAATTTGGCCAAAATCGAAAAAACGTCATAATTTTCAAAGTATGTAAGTTGGTGATCTGAAATTCACATTTCCTCTTAATTGGACCCAGGGGACTTAAAATCAAAATCGGAAACACTTGAAAAATCGACCAAAAAATGTCACCTCCAGGTATTTCTCACGAATGTTAAAACCTTTCGACCCTATGATTGGTTGTTTATACAACAAGAGATACATAGAAATAGTGTCAGATCATAGAAGGCAGGTGGAATCTCCCACAGACAACATGAGGCCCTGGTCATCCGGATTGTATTGTAATCAGCTAGTATAATACAGTAGTTTAATGAGGTAGGATGAAAGATGGGACACAGTAATCTAAACTTTAAATAGATAGAAATCAATTTAACATTCAAAATCGATACCGTAGTCAGGGTAATTAATTGATTTTTTAAATGAAAAAAAAAAACACAACAACAACAACAAAACAGATACATATATAACCTCATAAAATGAAATGAAAACAGATAAGGCCATGGAGTGTGCGACAAGGTAAACACCTTTACTTGGACAACGATTTCAATTTCCAAATAGACGAAAGCAAAATTAAAGGCGATTGGTACCATGTCTTGGAGTATATATATTACTCAACTTATTACCGACTTAGGCTACATATCAACAAAACCAAACGTTCACATCACTCATTTAAGTAAGTTAAGTCATAAAAGCAAGACGAACCCAGCATTGAAAAGAACAAAAAAATCAGACCTGGCATTCTTTTTAAATCCAGACCACATATTCTATAAATCACATATATCACATATTATATTCTGGTTCCAAAGCGAGAGTTATTAGAGACTGTGTAAAATTCTTAACCCAATATAATGTGACACTAACATTGCTGAAAGGTCTAATGTACATATAAAATCCAATTACCAGGTCTATAGACAGCTATTGTCACTGTCACAACTTGAATAATTCAATTCCGTTACATTTCTAAATGATCCCCTGAAACCTATTTCCGTCGTGGCAGAGTCTAAAGGGACTAGAAATAGTTATACATGTAGTTGAAGGGAAGTTGACGTCACCAACCAACTGGGAAACTTATCAACTTCCAAACCAAGAATATAAAATCATACATTATGAACCTAATTCAACTACCAACTACTATAACTACCTAGTCTGTGATATCAGCAACCACTGGAAGCGAACGTTAACTTGTCATCTACCAACAACTACCTAGTTTACGATATCAACATCCACTGGAAGCGAACGTTAACTTGTCATCTACCAACAACTACCTAGTTTGCGATATCAGCATCCACTGGAAGCGAACGTTAACTTGTCATCTACCAACAACTACCTAGTTTGAGATACCAGCATTCACTGGAAGCGAACGTTAACTTGTCATCTACCAACAACTACCTAGTTTGAGATATCAGCATTCACTGGAAGCGAACGTTAACTTGTCATCTACCAACAACTACCTAGTTTGTGATATCAGCATCCACTGGAAGTGAACGTTAACTTGTCATCTACCAACAACTACCTAGTTTGTGATATCAGTTAGCTGGAAGCGAACGTTAACTTGTCATCTACCAACAACTACCTAGTTTGAGATATCAGCATTTACTGGAAGCGAACGTTAACTTGTCATCTACCAACAACTACCTAGTTTGAGATATCAACATCCACTGGAAGCGAACGTTAACTTGTCATCTACCAACAACTACCTAGTTTGCGATATCAACATCCACTGGAAGCGAACGTTAACTTGTCATCTACCAACAACTACCTAGTTTGTGATATCAGCATTTACTGGAAGCGAACGTTAACTTGTCATCTACCAACAACTACCTAGTTTGAGATATCAGCATTACTGAAAGCGAACGTTAACTTGTCATCTACCAACAACTACCTAGTTTGAGATATCAGCATTACTGGTAGCGAACGTTAACCCGTCATCTACCAACAACTACCTAGTTTGCAATATAACGTTCGCTGGAAGCACCTTTCGTGAACTGCGAACAATCAAACGACCTTTATGTCACATTGTCTTCTAGAAATACCACCTGTTTCATCCTTCTTTTGAATCTTACAATTATAAATCCGTAATTTGCATCCCCACTGTTATATCAAGTTAATTAAACCAAATACCCCCTATTGTTCAAAACCTAACCTTATAGACATCAAAGAAAGTGTTATAATAGACGAGAACAAAGAGATGTCTATGAGTCTTAACATCACAAGAGTTCAATCACTCATTTGACATTCAGGATATTCAGCCAGGTCATGCTGTGAAACGTCTTACCCAGACTCTAAGGGACGTTAAGACTGTTCTGAGATTACGTCCTCATCAAGATAAAAAGACCAGCGAATTGACTAAAATATGTGATCTCAGATAGACCCTACAATCGACAATAGACCATCTGATACATCAGTGTTTACCTTAAAAAATCTTAAACGATACACAATCAAACACGTTATCAAATTTCCAAATCTTAAACGATACACAATCAAACACGTTATCAAATTTCCAAATCTTAAACGATACAAAATCAAACACGTTATCAAATTTCCAAATCTTAAACGATACACAATCAAACACGTTATCAAATTTCCAAATCTTAAACGATACAAAATCAAACACGTTATCAAATTTCCAAATCTTAAACGATACACAATCAAACACGTTATCAAATTTCCAAATCTTAAACGATACAAAATCAAACACGTTATCAAATTTCCAAATCACACAAAATCAGAAAAAGTCTTAAAATCGTTTAAGTTTTTAACTGTGAAGGATCGTTGATAAAATAACCAATACTATTACATGTATTACACTACCTCTACCAATACCTATATAATTACGGCATTTATCACGTAATTCACAGTTAGCAATATCCCCAATATAGTACATATACCATACCTCAGTCAAATGACATATTAAAACATCCATATAGGAATCACATATACACTAAAGAATCATGGTGCCACACCCGTGTTTTAATTCTAGCTTAAATGACTGATGTTAATCACTTCTATAATAAATCCAAGTTATATTTATCTAACGGAGAAAAATCTATAACTATAAACGTTTTAATAAAACCACGCCCTAATCATCGTTCCCAGGTTATTCCACATTATTGTCAACACTGTCATGAATTTCATGTGTCACATACTCTCGTACAGAAATCCGTACTTTTGTATAGAAGCTTCAAACACGTCTAAGAAAATGACCAAACACTCAATAATAAACGTTCACGCCATGTAAATACATATAGAAATCTATAAAAGAAGAACCGTGTTGTTATGGGTGAGTTTTTACATATTGAAATCTTGAGAGTGATACTCGTGTTTATCACATATAATAACACTTGGTATCGTAAAATCTATATGCAATTGTACAGGGCACCTGTTAATAAACGCCCACTCCGCTGTATACAGTATACTGTTTATTCCAGATCTACATTATACGCCCTAATCATCTCAAGTCTTATCCAGTGTTATGATTCCACATATTAACACATTCCATAAAATCCAATAGAATATTTAACTATTTGTAATATTCCAATGGTTTCCAATGATAAAGAGTTCTGTGTCACTCACGACGTGAACTATTGGACCGACTCATTCAGTGATATACCACTATACCGAGTCTAAACAATCTCCACTCTGTTCCAATGAGAGGAAGAACTAAGCAACATCCGGATGTACTTAATTCATTCTACTAGCATGTCAATACGAAATTATTATTAAGAGTCCTGTCATAGGGTGATTTTAATACACTTGAAAAATGTCAGACAAGGGAAGAACTTATATTAGAAGGGAAGGGAAGGGAAAGATAAGGGAAGGATAAGGAGCTAATAAAGCCTTAAATAATACTGAGGTTTACAAATAGGCAAGGTTGTTTTCTTTATAGTAAACATATTCACGAACCTTAGATACTGTCAAATAAACAAAGCCATGTCCGACGTTTTATAATTATTGTAATTAGACCTCCTGGATCTCACCCAATAATGGCTCCAACACCTGGGGATGGAAGGTTAGTAAGTAGAAGATGTAGAAGAAGAATTGAGAGTTGAGACAGCATGATGTAATTAGACCTCCTGGATCTCGCCCCGGAGTGTCTACAACACCTAGGTTTTAAGGTTAGTAAGTAGAAGATGCAGAAGAAGAATTGAGAGTTGAGACAGCATGAGGCAATTTTATCTCCTGGTTCTCGCCCGGAGTATCTACAACACCTAGGTTTTAAGGTTAGTAAGTAGAAGATGTAGAAGAAGAATTGAGAGTTGAGACAGCATGAGGCAATTTTATCTCCTGGATCTCGCCCCGGAGTATCTACAACACCTAGGTTTTAAGGTTAGAAGTAGAAGATGTAGAAGAAGAATTGAGAGTTGAGACAGCATGATTAATAGACCTCCTGATCTCCCCGGAGTGTCTACAACACCTAGGTTGTTATATTCAATAAGTAGAAGATGTCCATAAGAAGCCAATTCAGAGTTATACACATATGTAATTAGACCTCCTGGATCCACCCCGGAGTATCCAACACCTAGGTTTAAGGTTAGTAAGTAGAAGATGTAGAAGAAGAATTAGAGTTGAGACAGCATAGTGAATTTTATACTCCTGGTCTCGCCCGGAGTTCTACAACACCTAGGTTTTAAGGTTAGTATAGTAGAAGATGAGAAGAAGAATTAGAGTTGAGACAGATGAGCAATTACTCCTGGATTCTCGCCCGGAGTATCTACAACACCTAGGTTTTAAGGTTAGTAAGTAGAAGATGTAGAAGAAGAATTGAGAGTTGAGACAGCATGATGTAATTAATCTCCTGGATCTCGCCCGGAGTGTCTACAACACCTAGGTTTTAAGGTTAGTAAGTAGAAGATGTAGAAGAAGAATTGAGAGTTGAGATAGTATGAGCAAATTTTAACCTCCTGGATCCTCGCCCGGAGTGTCTACAACACCTAGGTTTTAAGGTTAGTAAGTAGAAGATGTAGAAGAAGAATTGAGAGTTGAGACAGCATGAGGCAATTAGACCTCCTGGATCTCGCCCCGGAGTATCTACAACACCTAGGTTTTAAGGTTAGTAAGTAGAAGATGTAGAAGAAGAATTGAGAGTTGAGACAGCATGAGGCAATTTTATCTCCTGGTCTCGCCCGGAGTATCTACAACACCTAGGTTTTAAGGTTAGTAAGTAGAAGATGTAGAAGAAGAATTGAGAGTTGAGACAGCATGAGGCAATTTTATCTCCTGGATCTCGCCCGGAGTATCTACAACACCTAGGTTTTAAGGTTAGTAAGTAGAAGATGTAGAAGAAGAATTGAGAGTTGAGACAGCATGATGTAATTAGACCTCCTGGATCTCGCCCGGAGTATCTACAACACCTAGGTTTTAAGGTTAGTAAGTAGAAGATGTAGAAGAAGAATTGAGAGTTGAGACAGCATGATGTAATTAGACCTCCTGGATCTCGCCCCGGAGTGTCTACAACACCTAGGTTTTAAGGTTAGTAAGTAGAAGATGTAGAAGAAGAATTGAGAGTTGAGACAGCATGAGGCAATTTTATCTCCTGGTCTCGCCGGAGTATCTACAACACCTAGGTTTTAAGGTTAGTAAGTAGAAGATGCAGAAGAAGAATTGAGAGTTGAGACAGCATGAGGCAATTTTATCTCCTGGTCTCGCCCCGGAGTATCTACAACACCTAGGTTTTAAGGTTAGTAAGTAGAAGATGTAGAAGAAGAATTGAGAGTTGAGACAGCATGATGTAATTAGACCTCCTGGTTCTCGCCCGGAGTATCTACAACACCTAGGTTTTAAGGTTAGTAAGTAGAAGATGCAGAAGAAGAATTGAGAGTTGAGACAGCATGAGGCAATTTTATCTCCTGGTTCTCGCCCGGAGTATCTACAACACCTAGGTTTTAAGGTTAGTAAGTAGAAGATGTAGAAGAAGAATTGAGAGTTGAGACAGCATGATGTAATTAGACCTCCTGGATCTCGCCCCGGAGTATCTACAACACCTAGGTTTTAAGGTTAGTAAGTAGAAGATGTAGAAGAAGAATTGAGAGTTGAGACAGCATGATGTAATTTTATCTCCTGGATCTCGCCCGGAGTATCTACAACACCTAGGTTTTAAGGTTAGTAAGTAGAAGATGCAGAAGAAGAATTGAGAGTTGAGACAGCATGAGGCAATTTTATCTCCTGGTTCTCGCCCGGAGTATCTACAACACCTAGGTTTTAAGGTTAGTAAGTAGAAGATGTAGAAGAAGAATTGAGAGTTGAGACAGCATGATGTAATTAGACCTCCTGGTTCTCGCCCGGAGTATCTACAACACCTAGGTTTTAAGGTTAGTAAGTAGAAGATGCAGAAGAAGAATTGAGAGTTGAGACAGCATGAGGCAATTTTATCTCCTGGTTCTCGCCCGGAGTATCTACAACACCTAGGTTTTAAGGTTAGTAAGTAGAAGATGTAGAAGAAGAATTGAGAGTTGAGACAGCATGAGGCAATTTTATCTCCTGGTCCTCATTAAGAGGTGTTGGAACCACCTGGAATTAGTAGGTCCTGATGTAGCAGAATTTGAGTTGAGACAGCACTGTCTATCACGTCAGGCTGGAAATGTAAATGATTCACATTATTTTTGGCTTAAATTATTTATTGATTGTTCCAGAGATGTGAACGCTCAAAAGATATGTTTACAACTGATTTAGACTTAGTTAAGACATGAAGATGTGAAGGCCACATTGTTTATATGTAGGAGTATAGATTAAAAAGATCACCCAGGAAACAAACTTGATATTAATCTGATTATAAACCAGAACAGGATGTCAATTACAATTCATTATGAATCCTACTGCCGATACTCACTACTTCACTATCGTTCATACTAATTATTCAATTTTCAAGGGGAAAAAAGGGGGGATATATAATACATGTTCATGAATAGAAGAAATAAATCATCAAATTGTTAGTAACCGTGTAATATATCTTCGTCAAACGTATGGTGGTGGTGATGGGAGGCGGGTGGTTCCTCTTATATGTATTACAAAGTGTATGTGGGGGGGGGGGGGCTTGAGATGTATCTTTAATAAGAATTAGGACAAATTACAGCTACATTGAATACATGGAAGCATAGTGTTGTTATTGGGTACTTAGAACATGGGAGTATATATTCTAAAGGTTAATAAAAATACTCTGAATATACACATGTACTAGGATTAATATCATGAGAATTATTGTACTCGTCAAGAAGTGAGACGGATAAGATAGATTTTATATAGATTATTACATTTCTATTTTCAATTCTATTTTCAATTCTATTTTCAATTCTCACAAACAAAATAATAGTTCATGTCTATATCTATCAATAGTTGTTAAGGATGATGAGGAATCAATTTCATGCCATTGATTTAAGATAGGGTTATTGGCAGTTATTTTCTCAAATCTGTACTATGGTACATGGTATAATTCAATACACAAGAGAGAACAAATTTCGTATATTAGATATTTTAATACAGAACTCGTTCCTATTTCTAATGTAATAAAATTGTATCAGAACAGAAAGATTATTACGCTAGATTTCCTACTTGAGTTTAATACGCGGAAAATGGCCGTCTAGGGATTGTAAAGAATACAAAACCTGCTTACATAAGACAAGGAGTTTCTACGGAGGTAAACGCACAGAAAATAACAATTTATTAAACCATTATAACTAAAGAATATATGGAAGAATTCCTACAAAAGTTGGTTTATACACAGACACACTGTTTATTTCGTATATCAGATATATATTATACATCAAGTTAATGCTAAGAAAATTACTAGCTTCGGCTATAATCATACGTCTCTGTTGAAACCTCGAACATAATTCTCATATCATTACCAGAATGAAAAGTATGTTACAATTTGAATTGAACTATTTTTTATTTGCGATTATTCTCATCGTAAATTCCACACGTAATAACTAACATACCCTGAAGGAGGAATTTCTAATACTTTTATTATTCGGTTTGATTTTAATGAGGTGCAGCACAACGTATCTAGGGATAACGGTAGTCTGTACAAATAAGCACAGAGTAATTTAAATAAAGATCAATATATCAAACCAACAGTTAGAACCTCTAATGTATATTAATATAGCTGTACTGAGGAAAGAAGACTTTAAAGGTCTGGACACGTCAGTTACAATCACGTGTTTATCTTGGGGGTTTAAAGGTCATAGATTACTATATTAGGGAGGCGATTTGGGTCTTGAAAAAGTGTCAATAGTCTTCAGAAATGCACTTAAACCCTAAATACTTGGGAATTTTTTAAAGACTGTCGTTCCCGAAATGCACCAGTGAATGGAGGATGTTCAGTGTGCAGACTTAAAAATGATTAACTATTTGACAGCCGACAGATATTGCCAAGATATTAAATTATTGGCTGAGCATTCTTCCAATTTTGAATTATTAGATGCCATTATGCGAGTAAAAGACATTACTACAAAAATGCAGATTACAATGCAAGAAATACAATCAAAAATTAGTGATTATTTTGTGAAAGATATAGTGCTATTTATAAGTTTGTTTATTTGTATCCCATATGAATTATATGTCCTTCTCTTTTAATGACCCTTGATCCTATAAAGAGACCACCCCCTGTAAGAGACCACTTTGCAAATTTCCCCTGGGTGGTCCCATAAAAGGACTTTTACTGTACCTTTTAAAAAACTTCAAACAATGAATTCTACTTTCTTTTTCTTAATATATATCGTAGAGTCTTAACACAAAAGGGCGAGTCGCCATTTAAGTCTTGAAACGTGGCACTATATTGTAAACATGAATTTGAAATAATAGATTCTGAACGTGAGCTTAGAACTCTATAACTAACTAATGCCCGTTTCTAAGACACGTCGAATAGTCAAACAGGTGGTGAATATATGTCCCTTTAAAAACGTTATAGTGCTATTTGGATTCTCTGATCTGACTTAATATTGCACCAAGAGTAATATATGAGTTTTTTTTATCAGAATGTCTATTATAATCCGACATTTCTTCAGCGTGCAATTTATTTGGAGTTTTGTGGCTTTATTTGGAGAAATACGAAGCACGATAAACAGAAACAAGGGGCTTCAGTCGTCTCGAGTTACTTCTCGATAATTTAAAAGCTTTTAAACACTAAAAGCATCTAATGTCCGGTGGCTACACAGAGAGTGTGTGGTCGCCTGTATTGGGAGACCACACAGGGAGGGTCCAGGGTAAAGCCCTTGTCCAAGCAATTTTTACCCTGCACTCCACCCATAACATTTCAAAGACACGTACATACGTCTTTGTTCTTATCAACCAATAACAAATTGCGCTTTAAACCGTATTTTTGTGACCAAAACGATGTTTCCTTTAAAGAATATTTAACAATAAGTCTCCCTTAAGCATTCCTAACCATAAACAAAAGAGTGCTTTTCATTAATGGGTTCCAATTCCATCCGGTCCATTAATTCATCCAGCGGCAGGTTTTAAACTTCATCTCGACTACAATAGGTTTGTTTTGTAGAAGATAAATCCGAGAAGATTATAGACTAGGGTAAATCGATCTCCAGAATCCGTACTGTTATTACCATCTTCATACTGTCAAAATTTTATAATTCTATCTTATACCTTGACTACAATAGTCACCTTTTCTTGTATCACATCTTCATAAAGTCAACTTCTTAATTTTTTATCCCTTACACAAAAGACCCCGTATACATCTTAACAATGGGAAGATATAACAAACTTCATACCTTATACTTACTACAAAACCCTTCTTGATACAAAAAGTAAGTTCTATTGTAGTCAAGGTAAAAAATAACAGAGTGAATAATTATCTTACATTTTCAAAGATGTGATACAAGTAAGGTGGCTATTGTAGTCAAGATATAAATACAAGTGAATAATATCTTGACATGTGAAGATGTGATACAAGAAAGGTGGCTATTGTAGTCAAGGTATAAATACAAAGTGAATAATATCTTGACATTGTGAAGATGTGATACAAGAAAGGTGGCTATTGTAGTCAAGGTATAAATACAAAGTGAATAATATCTTGACAATGTGAAGATGTGATACAAGAAAGGTGGCTATTGTAGTCAAGGTATAAATACGAAGTTAATAATATCTTGACATTGTGAAGATGTGATACAAGAAAGGTGGCTATTGTAGTCAAGGTATAAATACAAAGTGAATAATATCTTGATATTGTGAAGATGTGATACAAGAAAGGTGGCTATTGTAGTCAAGGTATAAATACAAAGTGAATAATATCTTGACATTGTGAAGATGTGATACAAGAAAGGTGGCTATTGTAGTCAAGGTATAAATACGAAGTTAATAATATCTTGACATTGTGAAGATGTGATACAAGAAAGGTGGCTATTGTAGTCAAGGTATAAATACGAAGTGAATAATATCTTGATAATGTGAAGATGTGATACAAGAAAGGTGGCTATTGTAGTCAAGGTATAAATACGAAGTTAATAATATCTTGACATTGTGAAGATGGTTATCACCAAGTACGTCATTTAACCTTCAGCATCACAATTTTCTTTTCAATTGCTAACAAATCGAATCAGCTTTAAGACCACTTGAGAGGATTAAAGATACGAACTACATCTGACTGATTGGTTGTTACCGAGGTACATCCAAATGTCAAAAAACGTCGGGTTTAAAATTAAGATGGAAAATATCTTGTAACTGTAACACAGTTCTGATCAGCTTTAAGACCTACTTGAGAGGATTAAAGATACGCAACTACATCGATGATTGGTTGTTACCGAAGTACATCAAGTGTCCAGGTTAATGTAAAGTAAACTATTCAGAGTGTATATCAATAAGACTCGGGAAACCACGGTAAGTTACCATCAGGTTCCGGTAAGTACCTTCAAAGTGTACCACGAAAGTACCATCAGGTGTACCACCGAGTAAGTACCATCAGGTGTACCACCGAGTAAGTACCATCAGGTGTACCACCGAGTAAGTACCATCAGGTGTACCACCGAGTAAGTACCATCAGGTGTACCACCGAGTAAGTACCAGTCAGGTGTACCACCGAGTAAGTACCATCAGGTGTACCACCGAGTAAGTACCATCAGGTGTACCACCGAGTAAGTACCATCAGGTGTACCACCGATAAGTACCATCAGGTGTACCACCGAGTAAGTACCATCAGGTGTACCACCGAGTAAGTACCATCAGGTGTACCACCGAGTAAGTACCATCAGGTGTACCACCGAGTAAGTACCATCAGGTGTACCACCGAGTAAGTACATCAGTTGTACCATCGAGTAAGTACCATCAGGTGTACCACCGAGTAAGTACCATCAGGTGAATCACCGAATAAGTACCATCAAGTGAACCACCGAGTAAGTGACATCAGGTGTACCACCGAGTAAGTACCAACAGACACCTGTATTTCGAGTTAACATGCTCTTAATAAAAGGACCAGGCAAATGAAGAACAACGTAACTTGTAATGATTTTAACTCACTTAATTACTTGGAGGACAACAGTTTCATTAACTACGAGGACCCACACCTACTGTCTTCAACTATAATAAGCATTATCAACCGAGTTCCATTTCCAGATCGATATGGATGGCGACCTTCAATTAATTTTCCAGAACTTCAACACCCATTGTCAATACAATTACAGTCTACTACTTTATTCTATACAAAACATCACATCGATTAGTGTGTTGTTTACAACATTTCAACATCAATTGATAAGCCCATTATTCATGGGTACAAATATTTATTTAGCTCATTACGTCATCGATTTCTGTGTACAAAAGGCATGAAACCGGATATAGGTTTTAATTTAAGAGAAACGAAAACAGATTTTCCGGAAGTCAATATTGCCTTCGTAGTTTCCTCCGTTAAGTGTTTTGTAAAAACAATATAAATTGCTTTTTGTTTCTAATACACTTTAAATTATAGCTAGTTAGAAATTTATTTCTGTGGTGAGAACGGGTGTGGGTTTATGGTCAACATTGTCTGTTAGTGAAATATAGTTCAATATTCTATAATCATTGGTCGAGTAAGCACAGAAGGATGAAGTTCAGTTCATGTGAAACAAACAATGTTTTGAGCAGAACTAAGCCGGGCAGATACCCCCCCCCCCTAAACACCCCCTACCCACCCAAAGAGATAATTTAAGGTTCCATGCAGTTCTAATTAGAATCGGCAATTGAATTAGAAACTGTTGTTTACAGATTGAATGAAGTTCTCCCTGTACAGATTCTTATTGTCTAGAAATGTTTCGGTCAGGACTTTTCATCGTGCCGTGTGGAGATGATGTCGGTTTATAGAGGATATGGTGAAGAAGGGTGCCTGGTACTAGATAAATATTGAACTCAGACTCACTCAGTCTAAGCTGATTGTCTAAGCTGTCTAATTGCTAAGAAGCGTGTCTGACAAACACAGTCTACCGTTTTATAATCTGAGTGATTTGTTCGATGGTAGTAGATGACAAGCTAACGTCCGTTTCCAGTAGAAGCTGATATCACAAGACTCGGCCTTCATTACCTACAAGTCTCTTCATACGCCGACAATATCATTCCATCTCTAGGAACATTAATTGGAACCGAGATACGGACCACTGTATATTCTATTAATATTATCAACGGAAATTGCAGCCGAAAGTCACCATGTCTACGAACTGATTACATCGAATCTTTGGTTTATTAAATAGGAAATTGGTTTTCAGGGGTCATGTGAGGCCAAAGGCCAAGGTCATAAGCAAATAAATCATGAAACGTTGACCAAAATATGAGAAATGTTGATTATTAATAGATGATTATTAGTCAGGACGTTGACCTTATAGGCGGAAATGGTTTTCCATACTGATGGCATATCTTAATAGTACTGAATACCACTGGAGACTATCAATCAACAGTTCCAAATACAAGAGAGTCTCTATGTTCCTACTTACATTTGGTAATTGGTTTCTGACAGTAACAGTACGGTGAAGAAATTTCGCGAAAGGTCTGTTGACCGGAAGTACTAGGTTTTAAAAGTAGACGTTCCGTCTCAGACCTTTTCAACATCATATTTTAGATATAAAGAGCTTCAAATAACATTCCTTGTGGAACGGAAGGACGAACAGGTGTATACATACGACCCCTTTAAGTTTGGAAGTTTCAACAAACCTTGGATGTCGTTGGTGCTGTTGCTGCGACTGTTTGCTGGTTCTCCAAAAGCTGCTGTTTGTACTGTTGGTGTCTCTTCTATGCTTCTCCGTATGTCTCGCTCTTGTCTTGCTGCTGTTTTGGTGGAAAAGAGCATAACTTCTGAAAAATACCAATAAAAACAATTAAGTGTCTGGAAATCATTAACGATACCGAATTGTATTTCATAAACCTTAAACATACGATGGGTCTTGTTTCTATACATAGTGGACCTGTCTTAGATTAACATCAGTATCGTGTAGTTAAAACGTGTGTTTCAGAAGCATGCTTTCTCGGTTATTAGTTTATATACTATGTACTTACTCATAGTAATAATACGGACTTAAATGATATTGCTCAAAGGTTAAAGGTTAAAGATTCTGCACTAGAAATGTTTGAAACCCTATACACGAAGGGGCTTCCAGACACAAGCGAATGTGTCCGTATATCGATCATTTTTATCTGTTGGTCACTTAGTTTGATTAAATAGTAAATTATTTTGACTTCTCTTTGTGGCAGCTTAATTTGTGTGAAGTCAGTAATTTCATGGCTTACTGCCACCTTCAAGTCGATTTAAGCACGTATTAAACAACTCCTGTTTCATTCGTAGGGTTTTAGTTACGTACTGACTCGTTACTGAAGAATCGTGCTGAGTTTGAAAGCAAATCAGTTAAATAATTATATAAAAATTGAAAGGTTACTTCGTGCCTTAAGGAATCTTTTTTTTTATCTAAAACCGAGTAAGGTGTCGTGAGTTCATTTAGATTATTAAGTAGCTTTGTAACGTTATTTAATAACTGACATTTAAATATGAAACAGCCAAATAATTCCTTATTGATCAAAGAAACGGAGCAATATAACGAAATATTCTATTACATGTCTCAGTGCATTAATATATCCAGGTAAAAGAGAATACATTCTGTTTATTTATATTATTATTCTTTTGAATGAGCTTGAACAAAGAAACGAAATTTAATCAAGTATGGCGTAATAAATAATATTATTAATATAATGAAGATCACAATTAGACGTCAGGTAAATCAAAGACAAGGTTTTATTTGTGATCATGAAGGATTGATTCGACCCTATCAGAGTCTTTGATATTTTCAGGATCTCTGTGGAATAAAATGATTTTTGCCTCATGGCAAGTTCACAATGCACCATAACGTCGTCCGTCTTCATTGGTACATTTAGGAGCAAGCAAGAAAGAAAAAGAAAGAAATAACGATATTTTACAAGGATAACAACTGAGGTTCACTAGGATCCTGTCTACCATCTGGTTTTTGGACAACCCTCATGGCAATCTTTTTACAAGAATAACAACTTAGGTTTACAGTAAAGGATCCTTTCTATCAGCTGGTCCTTGGTCAAACCTCTTGCTATTTATTTTACAAGGATAACAACTTAGGTTCACAATGATCCTTTCTACCATCTGGTCCTTGGCCTGTCCTCTTTACCAGCCAAGATAAAGAGTGGGATGTTATACTCCAATTATATCATTTGAATAAATAGCCTACGTTATCGAGGTCTTTCCTACTGGACTATTGCCAATCATTAAATATCAATTGTCTGTTTGAATAATAGACGAATTAACAACCGAGGTAACTATTTATCTATTTAACTGTAAAACAATCAATAACAGACTGTAATATGATTCACAAGTATATTAAACTCTTTATTTAACGACCAGGTGATCGATGGACAACGGTCTACTATAAACATAGTCTAGGGATTATATACATTTAGTGGATTATGTTTACTTCAACTTGACCAGTATCTATCTTCATAATCATACATCTTCACAATGTCAACTATTACAAACTTCATCTTATACATCTACACAATGTCAAGCTATTACAAACTTCATCTTATACATCTACACAATGTCAAGCTATTACAAACTTCATCTTATACATCTTCACAATGTCAAGCTATTACAAACTTCATCTTATACATCTACACAATGTCAGCTATTACAAACTTCATCTTATACATCTACACAATGTCAAGCTATTACAAACTTCATCTTATACATCTACACAATGTCAAGCTATTACAAACTTCATCTTATACATCTACACAATGTCAAGCTATTACAAACTTCATCTTATACATCTACACAATGTCAGGCTATTACAAACTTCATCTTATACATCTACACAATGTCAAGCTATTACAAACTTCATCTTATACATCTACACAATGTCAAGCTATTACAAACTTCATCTTATACATCTTTACAATGTCAAGCTATTACAAACTTCATCTTATACATCTTCACAATGTCAAGCTATTACAAACTTCATCTTATACATCTTCACAATGTCAAGTTATTACAAACTTCATCTTATACATCTTACAAATGTCAAGCTATTACAAACTTCATCTTATACATCTACACAATGTCAATCTATTACAAACTTCATCTTATACATCTACACAATGTCAAGTTATTACAAACTTCATCTTATACATCTACACAATGTCAAGTTATTACAAACTTCATCTTATACATCTTCACAATGTCAAGTTATTACAAACTTCATCTTATACATCTTTACAATGTCAAGCTATTACAAACTTCATCTTATACATCTTCACAATGTCAAGCTATTACAAACTTCATCTTATACATCTTCACAATGTCAAGTTATTACAAACTTCATCTTATACATCTACACAATGTCAAGCTATTACAAACTTCATCTTATACATCTTTACAATGTCAAGTTATTACAAACTTCATCTTATACATCTTTACAATGTCAAGCTATTACAAACTTCATCTTATACATCTTTACAATGTCAAACTATTACAAACTTCATCTTATACATCTTCACAATGTCAAGCTATTACAAACTTCATCTTATACATCTTCACAATGTCAATCTATTACAAACTTCATCTTATACATCTTTACAATGTCAAGCTATTACAAACTTCATCTTATACATCTTTACAATGTCAAGCTATTACAAACTTCATCTTATACATCTACACAATGTCAAGCTATTACTAACATCATCTTATACATCTTCACAATGTCAAGCTATTATAAACTTCATCTTATACATCTACACAATGTCAAGCTATTACAAACTTCATCTTATACATCTTCACAATGTCAAGCTATTACAAACTTCATCTTATACATCTTCACAATGTCAAGTTATTACAACTTCATCTTATACATCTTTACAATGTCAAGCTATTACAAACTTCATCTTATACATCTACACAATGTCAAGCTATTACAAACTTCATCTTATACATCTTCACAATGTCAAGCTATTACAAACTATCATCTTATACATCTACACAATGTCAGGCTATTACAAACTTCATCTTATACATCTTCACAATGTCAGGCTATTACAAACTTCATCTTATACATCTTCACAATGTCAAGCTATTACTAACTTCATCTTATACATCTTCACAATGTCAAGCTATTACAAACCTCATCTTATACATCTTTACAATGTCAAGCTATTACAAACTTCATCTTATACATCTTCACAATGTCAAGCTATTACAAACTTCATCTTATACATCTTCCAATGTCAAGCTATTATAAACTTCATCTTATACATCTTTACAATGTCAAGCTATTACAAACATCATCTTATACATCTACACAATGTCAGGCTATTACAAACTTCATCTTATACATCTACACAATGTCAGGCTATTACAAACTCATCTTATACATCTCACAATGTCAAACTATTACAACATCATCTTAGTATCTTCACAATGTCAGGCTATTATAAACTACGTCTTATACATCTTCACAATGCAAGTTATTACAATCTTCATCTTATACATCTTTACAATGTCAGGTTATTACAAACATCATCTTATACATCTTCACAATGTCAACTATTACTAACTCATCTTAGTATCTTCACAATGTCAGGCTATTATAAACTTCATCTTATACATCTACACAATGTCAAGTTATTACAATCTTCATCTTATACATCTTTACAATGTCAAGCTATTACAAACTTCATCTTATACATCTTTACAATGCAAGCTATTACAAACTTCATCTTATACATCTACACAATGTCAAGTTATTACAAACTCATCTTATACATCTATACAATGTCAAGCTATTACAAACTCATCTTATACATCTTTACAATGTCAAGTTATTACAAACTTCATCTTATACATCTTTACAATGTCAAACTATTACTAACTTCATCTAATACATCTTTACAATGTCAAACTATTACAAACCTCATCTTATACATCTTTACAATGTCAGCTATTACAAACTTCATCTTATACATCTTCACAATGTCATCTATTACAAACTTCATCTTATACATCTTTACAATGTCAGGCTATTACAACTTCATCTTATGCATCTTTACAATGTCAAGCTATGACAAACTTCATCTTATACATCTACACAATGTCAGGCTATTACTAACATCATCTTATACATCTTCACAATGTCAGGCTATTATAAACTACGTCTTATACATCTACACAATGTCAGGCTATTACAAAATTCATCTTATACATCTTCACAATGTCAGGCTATTATAAACTTCATCTTATACATCTTCACAATGTCAGGCTATTACAAAGGTGCATAAGAGTAGGACGTAAAACTCCATCCAGTATCGTGTTGTGCAAAGGGCTCTATTTAGACCAACGTACTGTGGATTCTTGTTGCAATTGTGATTATAGGGTCTTATTTAATTTATCTCTTATTTATAAGAACAAATTGGGATTCAATTTCCTTGTATTGGTGCTTTGGTTGTTCTTATACGAGTCGACTTTGTACCAGCAATATCTCTGGACAGAAAGGGGGAATATTAATAGCCCCACCCCACCTTTTTAAAAGCAGTATAACACGCCATAATACAACAAGTCGCTGTTAAGGGATGAATCGTGCTCAGTATAGTACAATAGAGGTTTAAACTCGCAAACTAAAACTTTTGTTTCGAGGTTTTGATTAGGGGATGATTTCTCGTCAGTCACAAAGTCTCCTGATACGGTGGGTTTAATTTGTCTATATCAAGAGTTTTCTTCTATTAGGGCTATATTATGAAAGAACGCTACGGCAAATCGACCAAACCTTGAACAAACCCTGTCCCTTTTGTTTGAAACGGTAACTAGGATGTGAGCTGAAATCAGGGGTTAAAATAAAATACCTGTGTTTGCAACCAAGGATTCATACTGTGTAACGAAGCCGTGGGAAAAAGGACTTCACTGGGAGAGCCTTTTAAAATTATAAGGTATGTAGTTTTTACTTAATATTTGTTTTTATTCATTGAAATAAGCACAAATGACCAAGGTATTTTCAACAAACTGATCTATGGAAATCGACGTTCGATCGGAAGACACTTAATTGTTCGCGGGCCATGTTAGATATTCTTAAAGGGTAGTATTTATTTGCCGTTTTGATATTATTGATTATATAATTCCCTCACCCCTTGCTAGCGATCTCTTGGTAATTCTTTTCTTCATAGCTTTGTGTATGTATGTAAACGTTCGTTCACCCATATTCACAGTATCCAACTATTACAATCTTGACTCTAAGCCGATTATACTTACAGTGTCTTCTTTCCATATTTCAGACCTTTGGTCCAACCTGGTGGGACCGAGTGGCATTGGTTATTGCAATCAATTAGAAGTGGGGAAAGTCTTATAATAAGGTAGGTAGATGTATGAATATTTCCGGTGTTTCAATGTTAGGGTTTCCATGTTGTCTCCACATTACTCCTACTGGGTACATGGTGTGCTAACCCCACTTTGCTTCCATTTGTAGGTATGGAAATAAACAGTCTATGGAGACTGGAGGTAGCCAAAAGTTTCATGACAAACGTGATGTTTGCAATATTGGAAATGAAATGGTCACCAAAGGCGACGATAGTCTTATAATAAGGTAGGTGTCGAGTAGGTTGGTTGGGTTCGTGTAGGAATATTTCCGGTATGTATTGGAAAGGGGAAGCGACGGTGGACGTTGGATGAGTGTGTGCTGGTATGAGGTGCTTGCCCCCATTGTTCGCATCTTAGGTATCGACCGGTGACGTGTTTTAGCTGGTACCCTTGTTTTACCTGATATGGATGTGGACGTACGATTCACCGCCTTGTATCCAGCACTGGTGTTGATGGTTTAGAGAAGGGTCGTGGAACTGGACTAATGCATGCCGGGGATATGGGTTTCCGGGCTTGTGTTAGGTGTGCTGTTAGGCTCGAGTAGGTGTTAGGGTCTGATTATTAGACATGGTTTCGCTAATAATCGTTAGGTAGGGCATCATCTCAATCCCATATGCTTGCACCCACATTCGTGTCTCTTTCGTCAAGATAGGTTTGTGTTAGGTTCGTTTAAGTTTCATGTAGGTTTAATAATATCTTTAAGGTTGCTGGCCGGCAAATATTTCCATCGATTCCGTGTTAGGCTAACTTGGGCCATAAGTGTTAACGTTAGGGGCGTTGGAGGCACGCGTGTGGGACCGTAAGGCTTCGAATATTCAGATGATGATGACGGACGTACACTGGAGACTAAGACTCGAATTTGTGTAAGGATGGGAATAGGAAATTGTTTAGAATGTGTGTGATAGTGTGTGCATGAATGTGTGTATATTTATGATTGACTCTCAGCACACGCATGTGCTGAAGTCAATGGATGCGACATGGAGCTGCCATGAGTTGTGATGTATTTTTGCATATGTTTCACTACTAATGATATCTTTATTTTTCTATTAGGTGGTATGGCAATGGCTGTTCTATGCATAGGACGCCATTTATACGGAGGTGTAATTAGCATTTGCATGTATAACCATGTTCACCCTTTTGTGACTACAGCAATCTCACATTCCATTGTGTTGGTGGTTGTTAGGTTTGTTAAGGTTAAGATGTGTGTAAGGTTCACGTGGAGTTTTGGTTAGGGTCGTGGGACTTACTTTGTTTGTGTTAGGGTGATTAGGCTCGTTTTGTTAGGTTTCTATGAACGAGATTTGTTGGCCAACAAATCACACAGGTACTGTAGGGCTGAGTGTGAGATTGCACTTTGATTAGTTACAAAAGGGCTTCGCATGCTATACTTGTAAATGTATACATTGGAAATGAATTTTTATGAGCTGTGGCATCACTATGCATTCTGATGGAGACTGCAGGAAGGACATGCTGATGATTGAAGAATGTGACTCTTTCCCCCCTCCCTCCATGGCCAAGACTAGAGGAAGAGCATACTTGACGCTCAATATTTGTTAGTGTTGCAGGGTATGCTTACTCTGAACACTAAACCACACCCCTTCTCACCCCCCCCCCCCCCCATCCATTGTAACTAATCATATATTTATTTTTCAGATAAAACTAATTACAATTTTGTTTGTTTCAGGTTTCCCTTTTTGCTTGTCGTTTCGATGTTAGGGTTTCGATTCTGTCCCAAAATTTCACCTACTGGGTACACGGTGTGCTGACCCCCCTTTGCTTCTATTCCTAGGTACAAAAATATTGGAAATTGATGGTCTATGGTGGATGGCTTTAATGGAGAACAACGACAGAGGAAATGGTGTGATCTAGAGGAAGTTCAGTCCATCTCATCTTTTATGGGTATACTTCATACTTTAATAGCTCAGATGTAGCAAACCTTGTAGCCTCCCACACTTGTATCTCTCACGAGTTAGGTTTGTGTTAGGTTTCCTAAGGTGTCCTGTTAGGGTGGACGTGATAATTCTTTTAAGGGTTGCTGGCCAGCAACATGATAATTTGATTTCCGTCATTATTCTAATTAATAAGTAGGGACTGTTAGGGCCCCGATAGGGACGTGAGAGGTTCAGGTCTGGGACTAAGCCAGGTTCAAAATTTAAATATATCCCCCCGGATATTTTGAGTTATATCTGTTTGAGATGTTGGGGGCTGACTTTTTACTAGAGAAGAGATGGAGAGGAGGAGATGGAGAAGAAGAGTCGAGAGATATGAGCTGCTGTATCCATATTTTTGTCCAATTGTAAGACTGTCTAATATATATATTGTGTATATATATATTCACTACGTTTTAGATGTGACCATTTCATTAGATCAGACATAGGTTTTTACACAAGATTCGTCTTGTGTTTGTGTCTGTTTCATATACATGTATTTCAATAATACTATTAACTATGACATTGAGCTGAATTTCAGGATTCAGCTGGTTCTACCGGATTCAAGCCACCATCTACGCTATGCTACCAGACACCAGAGCAGAATCCATCGCATATTATGATGTTGTGGTAATTAAAGATTTATTTGTAATTATCATCTGCATGTATAACCATGTTCACCCTTTTGTGATTACAGTAATCTCATACTCCATTGTATTGGTGGTTGTTAGGTTTGTTAAGGTTAGGATGTGTGTGTAGGGTTCACGTGTGGTTTTGGTTAGGGTCGTGGTAGGGCTGTTAGGGACTAACTTTGTTTGTGTTAGGGTGATTAGGCTCGTTTTGTTAGGTTTCTATGAACGAGATTTGTTGGCCAACAAATCACACAGGTACCGTAGGGCTGAGTGTGAGATTGCACTTTGATTAGTTACAAAAGGGCTTCGCATGCTATACTTGTAAATGTATACATTGGAAATAAATCCTTATGCGCTGTGACATCACTATGCAGTTCTATATTCGTCCGAGTATAGCTTCTGAGGTGACTATTGCATTAGGTCGGACACAGGTTTCCATAGATGTACGTCATTCATCTTTGGTTTTCCTGACTGGCAGTGTCACTGTGTAAAGGAAGATAAACATGTCATAGTTAAAAGTGTATATGAAAGTTGTATATATGTAAATATGTATATTTGTTTATATGTAAATATGTAAATATGTAAATATGTATATATGTAAATATGTATATTTGTTTATATGTAAATATGTAAATATGTATATTTGTATAAATGTTTTACAAATTGTGTTTTTATTTAGTTAAAGCATTCTTTGTAAAATCAAGATCACTTTATGGCAGACAAATATGCAGCTCTGGACAACGAAGGGTATTTGTCGAGTAATACATGGCCAGAAAAACGAGTTAGAATGTACGATACGTCTTACATTGTTTACATCTTCACAATGTCAGGCTATTACAAACTTCATCTTATACATCTTCACAATGTCAAGCTATTACAAACTTCATCTTATACATCTTCACAATGTCAAGCTATTACAAACTTCATCTTATACATCTTCACAATGTCAAGCTATTACAAACTTCATCTTATACATCTTTACAATGTCAGGTTATTACAAACTTCATCTTATACATCTTCACAATGTCAGGCTTTTTACAAACTTCATCTTATACATCTTTACAATGTCAAGTTATTACAAACTTCATCTTATACATCTTTACAATGTCAAGCTATTACAAACTTCATTTTATACATCTTTACAATGTCAAGCTATTACAAACTTCATCTTATATATCTTCACAATGTCAAGCTATTACAAACTTCGTCTTATACATCTTTACAATGTCAGGCTATTACAAACTTCATCTTATACATCTTCACAATGTCAGGCTATTACAAACTTCATCTTATACATCTTCACAATGTCAAGCTATTACAAACTTCATCTTATACATCTTTACAATGTCAAGCTATTATAAACTTCATCTTATACATATTCACAATATCAGGCTATTACAAACTTCGTCTTATACATCTTTACAATGTCAAGCTATTACAAACTTCATCTTATACATCTACACAATGTCAGGCTATTACCAACTTCGTCTTATACATCATCACAATGTCAGGCTATTACCAACTTCGTCTTATACATCATCACAATGCCAAGTTATTACAAACTTCTTCTTATACATCTTTATAATGTCAAGCTATTACAAACTTCGTCTTATACATCTTCACAATGTCAAGCTATTACAAACTTCATCTTGTACATCTTTACAATGTCAAGCTATTATAAACTTCGTCTTATACATCTTCACAATGTCAGCTATTACAAACATCATCTTATACATCTTCACAATGTCAGGCTATTACAAACATCATCTTATACATCTACACAATGTCAAGCTATTACAAACTTCATCTTATACATCTTTACAATGTCAAGCTATTACAAACTTCATCTTATACATCTACACAATGTCAGGCTATTACAAACTTCATCTTATACATCTTCACAATGTCAAGCTATTACAAACTTCATCTTATACATCTACACAATGTCAAGCTATTACAAACTTCATCTTATACATCTTCACAATGTAAAGGCTATTACAAACATCATCTTATACATCTTCACAATGTCAAGCTATTACAAACATCATCTTATACATCTACACAATGTCAAGCTATTACTAACTTCATCTTATACATCTTTACGCCAGCTGGAAATTGTAAAGATATTTTTCCGAGTGACAATTGTATTGTGGCACCTTCACCCCTTCCAATTTATATGTTAATCTAAACGAACACCTTTCAGTCAACTACATGTACTAAATATTCCTGATGATTTTCCTTAAACCAACCATTCATATTTGTTATCAATTAAATGTTAAGGTTTCCTCTGCATGAATTGTACTCGCCACGCTGAGACATATTTAAGAACATAATTCAATTAACATCGAATTCACGATAAAAAAAACTTCTATTTTCTTTTTTTCTAATGTGAATCACTTCAATTTAAAAGGATAATCAAAAAAAGACTAGAATCGACAAGGTTACTGACAATTCCAAGAGTTAAAGGGTTTTATTGAGACAAAATGAAACAAATCAAGTCTAGTTTTCAAAATTTATTCTTCGCGAACCACAGACCCAACCCCCCACCCCCTAGGCTTGTGTCTTACAGCTGCAATTTAATTTTCAAACTTCACCCTTGATATTACTGTTACCCTCATAAAGATAGCTTGCCCATAATTGTACCCCAAGGCTGGGGGCAGGTGCTACCGCAATGTAAAATCTACACATAACAAACTAACTTCTCCCACAGGGGGGAGATATATTCTTATTATATTTTTAAATCCAATCAAAAGAAAAAACATTTAACCATAATTGATCACCTGCTCCTGTAAATTTGACGTTCAATCCCCCCCCCCCCCCCTTAGCCACTCCTGCAACCGTTCCGCGAAAAAAAAGAGACAAGAGATTTACCCGACCCCCTCCTACGACCCTTCCCCAGAACCTAATGCTACACGAGCACCTGTTATTAGGCCTATTTCCTTTAAGTTATGGAAGATTGTCCTATGTTAACCTTTTCTAAAAACTGTGAAACGCTCTTCGTATCTAATCAAAGTCGTTCAATTAAGTGGACAAAAAACAGTGAGAAATTTACATTAGGTTATAAAGTGTTTACAAACTCAATTTTCCTTCCTAATTGATTAGCAGCCAACATCAATCAATTCCCATGAAATCAAATTGTAGTTTTACTTTCTACTAAAATTCTGTTGGCTGACGAAGACGAGTATCGCCACGTAGTGTGCAATGAGGGAGATTTTTGTCAGGACAACGGCAAATAATATTAGCTCTTTTATATAGATTTCCAACTGCGTGCTTGTTATATATTGGGCTTGATTTTGAGCTACTGTAAATCAATGTAAGCTTATGTGGATGAACGAAAGACAAATTAGCATTACAAAACGATCTAATATTTTCTGACGGGGTGGGGATGGATTGGGGGAGGGGGTTGGTGGCGTTAGGCTCTAACAGACATAATAGTGACACCAAAAAACAATAAAATATTATAAGTAGCCTACAGAAAGTCCGACAAATCGATTGAAAAGTGAATGTGTTCATGATCCTAATCCTTTTAGTGAGAGGGGTGAGGAGGATGGAAAGGTGAGGGGGGGGGGCTGATCGATTAAGTGTCGAACTAATAAAAGTAAGGCAAGAGAAAGGATGCGAAGTAGGCCTATAAGTATAAGACATGGGTGCCTGAGTGGAAGATAGTATTATGGGGGAGACGAAGCATGGCCATTGTTCTAAAACTTCAGACAAGGACGAAAAGTTCATTTTTTTTTACCTGTGCACTAATTTATCTTGGAATTTTGGCGACCTTTGTTGTCTAAATTCAAGTTTTTTTCCTTAATTTCGTCTTTGTTTACAAGCAAGTACGCCGGCCAATTTAACGCTGAAGCATCAAGCGTTTTGATTGGTTGATTGTAAGATAACGTCGTCTGCGTGTGCATTGAGAGTTATTTCCCCTTGTCAACCCAATTTGCGTTCCCGACTAAGAAGCTACAAAAACAACGGTAAATTTCAAATTTTAAGGCTTTACGGGGCATTAATACAATTTTCTGGTCGAAAAAAGTTATCAAGGGTCACAAATACGACAGTTCAAATCGTCTTTAGAAATCAAAATCGACTGATAATATGAAAATCATGAAGTTTTCATCATCATTTAGGCCTAGCCTACCCTTAACAAAAACATGGCCCCTTAATTTTGTCCAAAAGAGCCTATCATCTTGCCCTTTTTTTCGATTAAAACAAACAAACCACAGCCTTTTGCTTCAAATATCTCGAACTTGAACCCCTTTGCTCTCCAATTTGAAAGCCACCCCCCCACTTCCTCCTCTGGTGTAACCATTAAATGATAACAGGTGGATGGGAGGGTCCCTTGGTGTAATAACTAAAAGATATCCAATGCAATAAACAAAACAAGAATTTTCAATATTTAATGCTTGAATACAACAAAAATATAAATTCAAAAGTAATTATAATAGAAACAATGATAAAAGATATAAAAAATGAGCCATGGATAAAATGTCAAGTAGGACATAAAAGGGTAAAAACTTGTAAATGAAAGAGATCTATATATATTTGTTCATTAAAATCAAAAGGCAAGAAAATAAGTAGCCCCATTAGTATTTCACTCCCCCCTTCCCCCCCCCCCCCCCCCCCCAATTGAAAGCCTTAAATTTAATTGGCAGAACAATGAATTGAGGTTAAAATAAAGTCTTGCAGGAATCATGATAAAATATTCTGTATTTTAACAGAGATCTACTTCCTGTCTCTTATCGACCAAAAACAGATTTATAAATGACAATTAAAAACAGATATATTTAAAAGTTCGTCTAGGAATTTCCACAAATATTACAGGCTTATAGTATGGCATAAAAACATAAAATCACATTGTTGTATGAAAGCACGTGCTTTGCATTTCTATTTATCTAATTGTCTATCTAAAACAGTAACAATAAGCAACTACTTGGATCCATTCCCCAAATCTGTCAATCTGTTATCTAACAATCAGATGTACACGTCAAACCAGTCTTTAGAAAATATAACATTCACACTAACTCAGCACTTCTAGTCAAAAACCAGCAAATATACCTCCCCTTATTATTCCAATAACTGAATAATATTTTACATTTATCTGTCATTAATGATAATAACTATCCTATTATACCATACCTTCTTTAGTACAACACAGCAGTAAAAATAGTCTCCAATAAGAGAATGTCATTTGTTCTGTCCCCTTTGACACTAATTGATGCCTACAGGCCTGCAACACTAACAGACAAAGAAATTATTCCACATGTAGCCTACTTAACAACCATCCAATCATTCTTATTTCAAAAACAGGTTCATTTACACATTCTCTACACTTCATATCTATCAATATAGTAAGCACAACCTTCTCTCTTTCACAGAACATTGGTCCCTGGCATGTGCTTCTATAGCAGAATATCTCTCATAACATCTAATACAGAACACGTGTCATGACATCTTGGAATGACGAGATATAATTTCACACGCGTCATTCTGCTTCCTCGTCAGATGTTGAGTCGATATTTCCCGAAAATAACGCTTCTGTTAAAATGTCGTCCACGTTTTGAGCAAGATCCAAGATGGCGGAGGACTGGCACTCTGAAATCAGTCTTTCTACTATATGTTCTATATGATGATCATGAAAAGCCTTCACAAACACTGGATCTGAAATATTTAAATTAGTAATGGTAGATAACTCCAATTTACACTAGAGTAAACTTGAGGCAAAACGTTTATTGCTAGTTAAGAAAATTATGCTGTACTGTGAGGCACAGGTAGATAGTGATATCATCAATTTACACCATTCCAATTTTCAATCAGTTGTCTGTGGTTCCTGTAATTCCACTAAAACTAGGTCTTATATAGCGTCACTAATTGCAAATTGATGTTTCCTCTATACACAGACAGATGAAAAGAAAACCTCTTAATAATCTCTCTAAGTATAAAAACTTTTCTTTAAATAAATAAGCCTACATACCTTTAAGAAGCTGTCCTAGTGTCCAGAGTCCAATATGGACAAAATTATCATCGGAAGATTTTAAAAACTTGTCTATATATAAGACTATTCCTAGTTTATTGGTCTCTTTTATAGACTCAGGTATACCTGTAAAATATACAGAATTAATATTGCACTTAGAGGAAGTTCTCTTTTTTTTGTGAAAATCGTTCCTGTGTATTTCAATGATTCTTAGCTATAAGGTTCCGTATTGACTCTATTATACTAAGATATGATCATTTCAAAATATGCCAAGTAAATCAGCATTCGCTGCAATTAAAACTCCATTTAATATCATGATCCTTCTAACAATATCAACCCAATGCTCTGTGGTAAATAGAGCTTGCCATCTAATCATTCTGGTTGTTAAAGAGCTAGATATAAACTCACCATATAAACTAAGTTGTCCTATAATACCAGCACTGTTATACTGAACGTCTGTACTGGGGGAGAGAGAGGCTAGGGACACCAGACGGTAAAATACTTGACCCTCCTGACCTTGCAATAACTTCTTCTTGATAGAATCTAAAAATATAGATATACAATAGTGAGCTTCTACTTTGGATTTCAACTAAATAACCAAACCATCTCTTCTACAAACGAAAGTCCAAAGCAGTTCTCACACAATGTTATACATTGTCACAAGCTTAACAAACTTCCGTATTAATACAATACTCAATGGTCATGTACTTACTCTCATCTGCCATGACAGCTAAAACTGCTGTAACTTCCACCAAGACGACTGGCTTCGTGTCCATATCCATCAAACAGTGAGTTAGTGCTGCTAAACAGTCAGCTTCTAGCACAGCCTGGGGACAATAAAAACAGTTAGGGTTGGAGACAAGTCAAACAGATTTCAAAACTCTACAAACCTCCCCCACCCCCCAATGATAATCCTGTGTCCCCTATTCATCTCTAGCTCGAATGATTCGTGAAATACGTAAATCTATATTCACATCATCAGAGATTTGAAATTAATATAGGTACATACCTGCATTTGATCCCCTACGACTAGATTACGTAAAATACCAGCTGAATGGCGCTGGGCCTCCACATTGGTACCAGTCTTTAGAATATAACACAAGTCTGCCAGGAATCCCTGTTTCACTATTGCTGCCTGAAATTGGAACCAAATGATTAACCCTTTGATATCGACCATAAATACTGCATACTAGGTTTAATCTATAGCAGGCCCTGGCTTAATATGGCTCATACTTATACATTGTCTTTGAATTTTCCCAGGTTTTAAGTTTTGCATGGTGCTAAGAAGTTAAGGAACCAAACTAAAGATGTGAAATCAGGGGAATTAATTTACAGACAAGCAGCACGCACACTAAACATGGGTGGAGAAGGCTTCATAGCTGAGGTATGCATGTTGTAAGTATGTGTCCGTACTCAATAGCCATAACTAGTTGCATATTGATATAAGACTAGCAGTCTTAAGTTCTTATTGTAATGCATCAATCAATCACATCAGTGTTGTGCCTTGACTACATCATAGCGTCACATGACAAACTACAGTTTATCGAAAAATTAACACCAATTTGTGTAACTGGTATATTGAAGGGTGTGATAGTAGAAATGTTAATATTGAAAAATAAACACCAGTTTGTGTAACTGGTATATTGAAGGGTGTGATAGTAGAAATGTTAATATTGAAAAATAAACACCAGTTTGTGTAACTGGTATATTGAAGGGTGTGATAGTAGAAATGTTAATATTTAAAAATAAACACCAGTTTGTGTAACTGGTATATTGAAGGGTGTGATAGTAGAAATGTTAATATTGAAAAATAAACACCAGTTTGTGTAACTGGTATATTGAAGGGTGTGATAGTAGAAATGTTAATATTGAAAAATAAACACCATTTGTGTAACTGGTATATTGAAGGGTGTGATAGTAGAAATGTTAATATTTAAAAATAAACACCAGTTTGTGTAACTGGTATATTGAAGGCAGTGAGGTAACATAAGTAAATATATAATGTTAGCTCCAACTTACCTCGTTGGCCTTCAATATAGATAGATTACGTAGACAGCCTACTGCTGCTCCCAGTGTTTCCCGTTTAGAATTACGTATTACTTTCATCAAAGGATCTAAAATACCAAATCTCACCATCCAGATCTGGTTGTCCCCTGTAAAGTTAACAGAAAGTTTTCTCTGTATTTGACTCATATATAATTATTTAGATAAATTAAAAAATATGCGTATTTAACTTAAATAATGTAAATTAAAAATAAACAGTGACCACTTTGAAAAAACTGCTCAGTTAATAAATATATATTAAGTTGGGTTGAAATTTTAAAAATTTCCCTCATTGCACACAGCTCAACATTGCCTATTTAATAACAGACCATAAGGAGCAAGTTTAGATCACTATTGATCATTGTATATCACTTTCAAACACTATTACAAATAGAAGGTGATCGGTCGGAAGCACTGGGTCTGACCAGATTGCCTAACTAAACAGAACAAAACCATATGTTAATTGAACTAGTTTAAATCAATGACGTTTCGGGCTTGATGGCCCTTTATCAAGTATATATATTATATTGCCCCAGTATCCAAGCGATCCTAACAGGACGAACCTAAGGGAGCATCCAACCCTTACACACAATCAACTGGTATTTGGCCGAACTTTGTACTTCACTATTACGAATAGTGAAAAAAGTCCAAATAGAGGTAAATAACTAATAAAAATATATATATAATAAATAAATAAATCTCACCATCTGAAGCCAGGTTTCTTAAAGCATAACACGCTTGACATTTAACCTGCAAAATAATTAGTTCATTATCAAAATTAATATCCACTTAAGCCAACATTCTACTTCTCTTACTTCAGTTGGGACACAGACTGAAATAAATCTCCATTCTCAAACTTCAGTAGAGGTACAGACTGAAATAGATCTCTACTTGTCTAAAGACAAAAAACAGTCTGAGTAACAACATGTTTAAGATTCTGTTAAATATTTCTAAATAAAAAAACTGCGTTACCTTTTCTCTTCTACACGATAATAATTTAATGAGATCGCGAATTACATCATGGTTACCAATAGCAACCATCATAATACGATGTATATCATTAACAGCAATATTACTGAGAGCTGCAGCACTGTAATATTGTACTTCTTCATCATTGGACGATAATAATAGTATCAATATTGGTAACGCCCCCCTGTCTACCAACTCTACTCTGTTTGATTCTGTAATATTCAATAAAATAAGTAATATTAAACACTTTGTTCATGGTATATCATAGTCATATATAGATAGTATATATCTTGTTAGGTTTGATTCTTTTGCCATTTCATTTAAGGACGAAACATGTAACTTGTGTTGAAAATGCAATATTAAATATTTGTATATTTATCCTATAATTATTATCTTATGCTATACATGTGCTCCACACTTCTAAATTTCGTTGAAATATTTGAGTGTAGATGATGTGAATCAACATGATAGACTTGTAAGAAACTGACCACGTTGGTAACCTACCTAAATGTGTAAGATTAAGAACTGCGCCAGCTGCATTACGTTGTACTCTAACATCACTAGAATTAAGTAACCGTAGTAACGGTATAATACCATTCTCTGTTGCTATAGTTTTTTTCGTTGAATCTGAAAGTAAAAGACAATGATTTATAATGAAGACAATTCTTTTGGACATTGGTAAATAAATAAAGCTTGAGATGAACATGGCCAGGTAGCCAATATGAATTCATTGGCCATCTTAGCACTTCTTTCAGAATGTCCACTTGTCTACTTCAGTATTTCCTTTGTGCCTATCCAATAATGTTTTTTCAGTATTCAGTCATTGACTGAACATAATTTAAGAGAGTCCAATTCAACATGGCATCCTTTTGGATTATTGGGCAGTGGGTTTACCAAGTGGACATTATTGTGTTTTGTCGAGTCTTCATATGAGTTTTGGAGAGTCTACATATGAGTTTTGGAGAGTCAACATACATAATGAAATGACATACCTGTTGTAGCTAGTGTAGTCAAGCAGCCACAAGTGTTACACTGTACCTCCGTATTGCGTGAATTTAACAATAATATCAACGGCAACAAAGCACCACTGTTAACTAACACCTCCTTATTCTCTCCTACAAAATATAGGGTTATCATTATTATCATTAACATCAATGTACACTGCGAGCCATCTCTGGTTAATAAATTGGGAGATCTTGCAAATATGCACTTTACACCCAAAGTTACAGTAAGCCCCCCTCCCCCGTTGAATTAATAAAAACAGAAGTCATTCTTACCTGGTCCATTTAATATAAAGTTACTCATTGCTAGGGTAGATATTTTCTGTACCTGTATATCACTAGAACCCAGTAATTCTACTAGAGGTAGAGCTAGAGACTGGGTTAATGGTGTTTTTACTGAAAATAAAAAAAAAATCATAATAATTTCTTTAATTCCTAAAGAATCTTATTCTTAGGTTACCATATCAGTTAAATGTAGTATGTACTAAACCTAGAGGTAGTATATCTATATATCTTGTGTTTAGAAACGTAGTATGTAATAAACCTAGAAGTAGTATATCTATATATCTTGTGTTTAGAAACGTAGTATGTAATAAACCTAGAAGTAGTATATCTATATATCTTGTGTTTAGAAACGTAGTATATAATAAAGTAAAAAGTAGTATATCTATATATCTTGTGTTTAGAAACGTAGTATGTAATAAATAAAAAGTAGTATATCTATATATCTTGTGTTTAGAAACGTAGTATGTAATAAACCTAAGAAGTAGTATATCTATATATCTTGTGTTTAGAAACGTAGTATGTAATAAACCTAGAAGTAGTATATCTATATATCTTGTGTTTAGAAACGTAGTATGTAATAAACCTAGAAGTAGTATATCTATATATCTTGTGTTTAGAAACGTAGTATATAATAAAGTAAGAAGTAGTATATCTATATATCTTGTGTTTAGAAACGTAGTATGTAATAAACCTAGAAGTAGTATATCTATATATCTTGTGTTTAGAAACGTAGTATGTAATAAACCTAGAAGTAGTATATCTATATATCTTGTGTTTAGAAACGTAGTATGTAATAAACCTAGAAGTAGTATATCTATATATCTTGTGTTTAGAAACGTAGTATGTAATAAACCTAGAAGTAGTATATCTATATATCTTGTGTTTAGAAACGTAGTATGTAATAAACCTAGAAGTAGTATATCTATATATCTATGTGTTTAGAAACGTAGTATGTAATAAAGTAAGAAGTAGTATATCCATATATTTGGCTGTTAAATGTAACTTTCCTACTTCTATATGTTTAATAAACTGAAACAATTTGATTTATAATTTAAACCAATGACCTCTACATTTAAAACTCTAATACATATTTACCTCTGTCAGCTATTTCTGTATAACACAGAGCTGCTGATCTCTGTAATTCCTCATTGTCAGAGAAAGTTAGAATTGTCAGAGCTCTGATATGCTCCTCTGTCAACTTGGTCATCTTGTCAGAATCTGGAACAAAATACAGTTAAAAGATACATCGTCATGTCTGGAAGTGTGATGTTTAGAAAAACCCAAGAACACAAACATAGACTCTATTTAATGTGTATACACAAGGACAATGCTTAGGAGGGATGAGAAATAAAAGAATCCTAAAGCTCTATCTGAATTATCTTCTGAAATAACTAAGATCCATGCTTTCAGAATTGGAATACAAATGACCTTACTATCTTAGTCCAATAAAAGTTTAATCGTTCATTTCTGGCAATGATGATCCAGTCTTTAGATAAAAGACTAAAGAACTACCAAATCATAGAACATCTAATTCAATACACCATTTGAGAAGTAGCGTTATACACATTATGAAGACATTATTGACAGGTCTTAATACTGGTCAGTATTATGGCCTAAAATAAAATAATCATACAATACTTATACTTTAGAATCGTCAACTCTATATCTCTGTCATTTCTTATTTCTGGCACAATAATCTAAGATATCCATGCAATTCTGAATTTTAGATAAATGCAATAACAAATATAGACTTATATTTAACATGGTCAACTAAAGGAAATGCAAAGTAATGCAAAATAAAAGAATGCCTTTAAAGCCTCTATACACCATTCTTATTTCTGGCACAATATCTAAGATTCCTGCAATTCCAATATATATGCAATACAATATGACCTTGGAATCGCAAACTAAAGGAGCAGTATGCAAAATAACAGAATGCCTTCTAAAGCCTATGTACACCATTCTTATTTCTGGCACAATATCTAAGATTCCTGCAATTCCAAAAATATGCAATAGAATATTACCTTAGTATACCAATAAACAGTTTGAAAATTCCTAATCGTTGACTTACCACTTGAGTTTGATTCTAAATAACTTAGAAGATTTTCAACAGCCTGTTTTTCATTATCTAACAACATACTATCATAATCATCTCCATTGAGTCCAGTATTAGTCTGGGGTCCAGGGTAACACCCACAGGTAAATATACACAAACAATACTTCAATATCTTCTGTAGAAACTCGATAACTTCATCAATCGGGGTGGGTTTAGGTTGTTCTATTTTTATATCAAATTCTTTCATCATTACTGTATGCTGAAATATCCCAATTAATAAATTAATATTTGAATATTTGAAAAGATAAATTAATATTTGAATAATTGAAATGATAAATAAATATTTGAAAGATAAATAAATATATAAAATAAATTTTGAAATAAATGAATGAATGAATGAATGAATAAATTCTGAAAAATATATTCCCAAGAATGCTGCTCAATATCTTCTATTTATCAGGAAAACTTGTATATAATTCTACAGGAACCTAACACCTAAGGCAGATGACTAAAATTTTCCCACAAACAAAAAAAGAAGTAAACCTTCACACTTAGTAAAAATAACTAGTAATTCTAAATAAAAATATTATTCTAGTCCAATAAACATTTTATATCTCTCAATTTCTCAACTGATGATCCAGTTCTTCAGTATAACAAAGAAAACATAAAAACTAAACCATAATATAGAAACTATGTCAAATGACACCATTTACAGAAAGTAGGTCAAACTATTATGAAGATCTAGTTATTGACAGGTGCTTGTTAAGTACTGTTTTTATGGCCTAATAATAATAATAATATTAATAATATCTTATGAATCAATAGTCATTTAGACCTATTCAATATAAATTATATCACAAATTCCCAAAATAGGGGAAAACAATTAAAAATTTAATTTTGCATTCTTTATTTTGCATTCTGCCCCTTTAAGCCTTTGTCCTTGTTGTAATAACGTTAAAAACTAAAATTTAGAAATAGAAGAACGAGAATAATGTGATAATAGACAACTTTGAGTGTTTCTGACGAAGACATTAAGCCGAAACGTTATTAAACAGGACAATTTTATACAATTTTCAATTCAAATTTTGGTTAGATAATTTAATTCAGGAAATGATATTTTTTAAATTTTGGTTTTAATATATTGTTAAATGATGTTATAACTTACATCTCTATATTTAAGTTGTGGGTGTGTATTAGCAGGGTGGGGTGGGGTGGGGTTGTTTGTGTGGGAAGAGGCTGTTTCTCTCCTCAATCTGTTTTTTTCAGCATGAATAACATAGTTCAAGAGATGAGCACTAAACATGTGTTTATATTGAACAACTTTTACTAATTTTAAAAAGTGCAATTCATTTTCAATTAAATGCTTTACCATTTTAAACCCTCCTCCATAATATGATGGTTTGAAAAATTGATTTAATTTCTTTATAATAAAAATCAGAACTTCTCAGATTAACCCATTGTGTCTGTCCATATAATTTTTCAACATGGCATATTTTAGAAGCATTTCTTCAATGAAAAATATGATTTTAATTGTTCAAAAGATTATTACCTTCTTCTAAAATATACAAATTTACATGTTTTTCACTTTTTTCTCTGTTTTTTTTTTTAATAAGTTTGTGTCGGTTCTTTATCCTCTTTAACACACGCGTACTTTGCAACGTAAACAAAGAAAGTTTGTCCAGACTTTTCTTTTGTTAGCCCAATTATAATCAGGTCTTGTCAACCAAGACTATCTGTATCTTTAAAGGGGCACTATTTCTAATTTAAGATTCCAGACCCACTTTAATTCATTATTAAAATAGACATTTTTCTTTTCTTTTTCAGAGTTTTTGTGGTCAGGATAAGAACCAAATCTTTAAGAGATATTTTGACTTCTTTGGATTTTAAATGGGTGAGAACTCTTATCATTTATTTTTATGTCAGCTTTGGAATATTGAGGAACCCAATGCTTCAATTTGATGAGTTTTGAAGTTAACTTACACGCGATGTCATTCATCATTAGCATTAAGGTGCATCTTAAAATGCACGTGTTTTTTGCAACATGACCTACAAATTATTCATGACAAAAAAAGAACATCATGTAACGGAGGCTATCAGTGTCCTATTTATTAATGTTAATTACAAGTACAGAATATTACCCCACCCCATCCCCCCTGTCCATACCCCCCGTACTAACTTATCGACATGAAATATGATTTATTTGCAGGTCTCTGTCCAAGTACCAAACTCATGATTTATAGAAACAATATTGCCAACACCATCAAAGTAAACAGGAACTTCTACCAGATGGGCGACAACGTCAGTGAAACTGAAGATTCGGACTCGATCCAGAACGGTTTGGGTGACAGTCTAGCGGTGAGTGTGAAATGACAGGTAACGTACACACGGAAGTTTCAAACGAGGTGCTCTTCCTTCAACCTCAGTACCATGGTCTACGAACCATGCTTCCGTGCTTACCAAATAAAATAGAACGATGGCGCTGATCTGTGGATCAGATACGGCGTATGCTTGTTGTAGTTTTTATCTTAAACAAACATTAGAAGGGGGTGGGGAAGGGGCATTTGTATTAAAATATACATGTATATATAACACTTGTTGGAAGGGTGGAGTCAATAACAATGTTCCCATAAAAAATCCAGTAATCTTATTCGAGCTATTAAAAAAATAATAAAAAACGTCCACTTTAAGAGAAACGGCTCAATCCTTTTTGCTTCGCATTCTTTTAATATGACACTGTCTTTGGACAGGATAAATTGGCCAAGTTCAAGGTGTGTTATGCTTCCTATTTCATCGAAATATATCCATTTACCTTGTATCTTAGCTGAGCCTCCGCATAAACCATCTATCAAACAATCCAATTAATTTGATGCTGTGATCGTTACAATTTTATGTTTCGCCGACATATGTTTTTAATGAATTTTAATTGATATTATAAAGTTATCAAGAAGGTCATGTGAGATTGATTTATCTTTTAATAAACGTTTACGAGTCCGACCTTTAAGTCACAGTTAAGCTGCCCTGGCATCTCATTGTATTGAATATTTGTGTATATAACAGGGATGAAGTTACTTATTAAATGTCCAACAAGCACCTTAACTGTTTCCAGATATCACACACATAAATGAATCATCATATTAAATTAATTTAAATAACTTTAAAATATAATTATAAATATTAATTATTAAAATAACGATAGAGTCATGAATATACAAAAATGGGGCCTAGAAAGACACAAAACAGATGCTATAACCTAGTATAACCCCCGATAATTACCAGCCGCTCCTGAGAAAATATTTTAAGCCAGTTCCAAGGGTCTAATTCGTCTTACGTTAAAGCCCCACAAAGAGCTGTATAGACTCGTACGATTTTATAATATGTAAAGCCCAACTTAGACTTTTATAGACTCGTACATTTCTATAACCATTACCACCCCTTCCTGTAAAATCAACTGCCCAAGGTATTATTCTAAGCTTTAACTTGATAAACGATCATAAGGTTTGAAGCTAGCGGCTATGCTGGGTATATATTTTACTACAGTAGAAAGGAGTTCCTTTTACTTACAGTGAAGACCCATAAACTTTTCTACTGATCAATTAGGGTCACCTGTGACCCACAGGAATATTTAACATTATTGCTTACCTGGCTTCCTTTTCTTCTCCGCCTGGCCTCCATGGTGACGTCTTCTTGATCACTTCTATATTACGAAACGTTTTATTGCGAAAGTTTGCAGACGCTGTTCAGGGGATTGTGTGTTAACTAGTGGGTAAGGAACGCTTCGTGCACTGTCCACAGTCAGTGCTTAATTTCTCAGAACTACGTTGTGGAGATGTTCCGAACGAATGGCATTCAACCAGTCCTTCCTAAACGGTAAATACACAATACCAAAACACTTCAGCAGTTCTCTTGTAACGTCTTGGGGTTAAGGTTAGCGGTTAGTGCTGTCTGTTAGCGGTTAGTGCTGTCTGTTGTCTGTAATGTACACACACACGTTTTGTAATTCAAAATCATCAGGAATAATGAAGCGGAAATCATATCTATATTATCTTTCGCTTTTCTTCGAGATCATATACTTCTCACTTTGGTTATATTGACCATTACGGCTGATATGCGTTAATCTCCTTCATACCGAATGTTTATTGTATTATCATCCAATATATCCCCTTGTTAACAGCTCTGCAGGTGTCTGCTTTATAAATGAACTATATTATCAAAATGGCAGATGGAAGCGACATTCAACCTATTGTTATTATTATCAGCTCGTCGCACTTATTGGATATTCACGACTTTAGTCTCGAATATAATAGTCATCAGATTCTAATCAATATACTGATATAAATTGTTTTGTAATGGCAATCGTAAGTTCTTAATGTAATTATATATTTATCATGGAATATCAACTACTGTTACTAAAATATCATGTAACACAAGTCTAGTATAATTTGAGTGTAGTTTTGAACAATGGGAAGGTAGTCACGGGTTTATTGTCCCGTTGTTTCAATAATTTTCAGTGAATAAATCGATCACAAAATGACTTCCTGAACGATAGATACAAGTTTTATATTCATTCATAAACTCCGTTACGCTCCACAAACTACACAGACAAAAGGTCGGCCGGTATAAGCTGTAGTTGTTTGGAATTCAAGGTTTCAGTCTCGATCTTTCTTCAATGGCATTGGTGAAAAAAAAAACCTCCTGCTCGGACCAATATTCATTCCCCGATGGCATTGGCGAAAGCTTCCTGCTTGGATATCCAACACAATCTGTTCAATGTTTAGTTTAGTTGATCTGCTGTAGAATATATTGTTACAAATATTGGCGTTCTGTCTTTTAACTCTGTATTACATACCAAAGTTTCTCTGATGCTGTTACTAGGTCACTGTAAATTCAGACAGCAGCTAAAGCATTCTGCATTTCAACCGTTACTTCATATCAGTTCTTCTTTCTTCCACAGTTGTTCTAAGTACCCCTATCTTGTTACAACCTTGGTTCAAATAGAATTATTTATCGAGATATATCAGATTTTATTTCCTCGTGAACTGTGGTGTGGCATTTATTATCCCATCTGCAAGATGTCCTGTTCAAGATGTTTCCACTCCCCAACCTGGAAATAGAAATATATCCAATTATATTGAGAGCAGGGATAGACTGAATCGCCATATGCTTACGTTCAGGTCCCCGTTCCAATAAAGCTGTTTTATTCATTTTCTGCTGTGTGTAATGGTGGAACTACGGGAACCACGGATGTCTAATTAACAATTACAATGGTGCAAGCTGATGATATCAGTGTCCCAGATACACATAAGTTTTTAAGAAAACCTCTTAACAATCTCTTTAATAGAACTGTTTAGTTTTAGAAGAATTACAGGAACAAAGGATGTCTGATGATATCAGTGTCCCAGATACACATAAGTTTTTTTTAAGTAAACCTCTTTACAATCTCTTTAATAGAACTGTTTAGTTTTAGAAGAATTACAGGAACAAAGGATGTCTGATGATATCAGTGTCCAAGATACACATAAGTTTTTTTTTAAGTAAACCTCTTTACAATCTCTTTAATAGAACTGTTTAGTTTTAGAAGAATTACAGGAAAAAGGATGTCTGATATTATTCCCAATAAGTTTTTTTAAGTAAACTGACGATTCTTAGAATGTGTCCAGATACAATAAGGTTTTTAGATTCTGTATACAGTGTCCCGTAATAATTTAAGAAAACCTTTAAATTTTAAAGATTACTTTTAGTTTGAAGAATATGAATCAGTGTCCAGATACACAAGTTTTCAAAAAACCTCTTTACAAACTCTTTAAAACTTTTTTTAGAACCATTGGACTAGGTGTCTTTGTCATGTCCAGTTAAACATACTATCTAAAACCTTAAATTCTTAAAAAAATTTTATTTTAGAAGATTACGGAACACGGATGTCTACGTAATGTCCGTCACATAATGATTTATTAAGTAACCTTTTAAAATGCTGGCATACGGGGAACTGTTTATTAAAAATTACAAGGTCAAAGGCTGATGATATCAATGTCCCAGATACACATAAGTTTGTTTTTAAGTAAACCTCTTTACAATCTCTTTAATAGAACTGTTTAGTTTTAGAAGAATTACAGGAACAAAGGATGTCTGATGATATCAGTGTCCAAGATACACATAAGTTTTTTTAGAAAGCCTCATTACAATCTCTTTAAGCCGAAATGATAATAATATACTACATGACATTTTATATAACATAGTTAACTGGTTCATTTCAATTTACTTATATACTGTAATGAGAGGACAATGATGTTATGGTTGAAATGAGTAGGAATGGAGCTTTTTCTGCTTGATTCCCTCCCGGGTATATCTACATTTATCTCGCTTTGAGTTGGTCAACATTACTTGTATTCTGCCTAGGGGATGATTTCAGCGTTGATAATTACGCTACCCTACTCTTTTTGACTGGGTCTTACTTACTACAATTGTATTTTGGCCTGGATATGGAGGCGAAGGTGTTTTTTACACCTTTTCACCCACCTGTTTGCAGTTTATCGCCTACCTGAACTGCTTGTCTTCTACCTACTCTGTGATTGGGCCTTACTTGTTTAGAGTTTAGATTTCGGGGAAGGGAGGGGTGGAACTAGGGTGGAACAAATGTTTTAATGAGAAATTGAGATAAAGTGTCAGGATCTATTGGGTGGTTTTCTTCTGTTCAGGCATTGTGTTCATGACAATATTTCACGCACCTGTTTGAAGCTCTTAGCCAACTAGAACTTCTTGTCAAGGTGAAATAGAGTTACAGCCTGTACAATACGAGTTCTACCTATTATTAACTTGTAATGTTAATTAATTAAGTTTTATTAGTGGTAACATGTGGTGCTGTTTTATAACTTTATATTAACTTTCTACCTCTCTTTTTCTTTTTATATATATATTATAATATCGATTACTGCTGTAAGACTGGTACGTGATATTACAAATTGACTGCGTTCATTGAACTATATATTACATGTACAATGTCTACAATCAGGCAAAGTGTACCATAGCTGAAATATGCAGTTAATGTGTATATTGCCTGACAAGGCCAGTCATTGTGTACATTAGCTGAAATTTCCAGGCATTGTGTACATTGTCTGATTAATTGGTTTAATTATTGTAGACATTGACTGGTTCTTTAACCTTCTTAAGCCGAAGTGTTGTTATATGACTACACAGGCTTCATTGCACTGATTGATAAGTATACAAGAAAGACATCATCAGCACCTGAGCCTTTGTACTTTGATCCCGGTATGTAGAAAGCGAAATTTAAGACTCTTACGACGATGCTTTCTCAAAGGTTCGCATCTGGTTGTTTCTTCTCTCATGAACGCATTTTGAGGCCATATTCATAGTTAGATGAATCTGCATCGATTTTAATTTGATTTTCTATCTATTTGAAATTTGGTGCTTTCTCTTAGGTCCGCGCTGCAATTATATTCATTCAATTTCCTACCATTTATGGTAATTATTTCATTTATAGAGTTAAGTATAATTAAATAATATAGTTTTAATTGAATATGCTTTATCATTGGTCCGCACTTTGTATGTGCTATACTTGTCTTTGCTGACTTGGCAATACCTCTCTCCACGTTTTGTCGTATAGAACAATTGCAATTTCGATCTATGATAGTCTGCAATAGCATGATTTCTGTCGTGAATAACTTATTGCAACAATTGTATAAAAATCTGTAAGCATACCTTGAAGACTATCGTATATCCAGTATGTAAAGAAATATCTTCTGATTTAGATCCTGGTTTTAATTTTACTCTAATCGATAAGAACTGAAAGGTTGTAAAATTGTATATAAAAATAGAAATTCTTCTGAACAACTGTTACAACAATTATTGATATGGTCACGTGATCGAGGAATAAAATCGATCAATATCGACCCGATTGGTCACGTGGTACAACATTTATTAAAGTATGTGAGACCGTACCTTCACTGCTGCTATGATTTTCTATTGAACAAATCACAGTTTATTACAGGTGATTGTATAAAAGGATTAGTATTATAACTAGGGGAATGGCCATGTAAGGGTGGGGTCGGTGGGTGGGGGGGGGGTGACTGTGGCGGCGCCAGAGATAGGAAGGTACTAGACAAATAGTTTGAAGCTCTACATTAATTATTCTATACGTGTTTGCTCCACATTTACGAATAAACCTATCTTGCTTAAGGTACCATTGGTCAAGGACATGTTTAAGCTGATCCTTAAGGTCCATTTGATACAAAGGATCCCTGTCACGATGAACTTGTAAACCTGAGTTGTTATCCTATTGTTAAAATATAGTTGTTTCTTTTCCTTTTTTGCTTCGCTCAATGTATTATGAAACCAAATTACGAGCGGTGCTAAACGGTTGGTCAGTATAACCAATTTGGTCTAATAGTAAACTGGACTTAATGGTCGGTCTGTATGGTGATAATATTGATCATTGATGTAAGGATAATACGGTTATCATGAAAGGTGTTTATCAAATTGTTGTTTTTATACGGGTCATATAGAAGTCAATTAATAAACAACATTTACTAGGCTACTGTAGCCTTAATGATGTTTCGTTTGACTTCGTTCATACAAAATCCCTAAATTAAATGTTCACGTAATCTGTCGATAAAAGGGGGCCATTAAATATTGAAGCATGTAGTATATGGATTGTTTGATAACGACCCTAATCACAAAATATATGCTTATATCAAACAAGAGACTTTGCGTTATTGACGTTATAAAGCGCTTTGTTCTAGTAGAATTACAGAAACTACAGTAAATTGATGTTATCAGTGTCCCTGATACACATAACAAATTGCTCATTGTAGTTAGCCCTACAAGGTGATGAACAATTGGTCGTAATAAAGAACTGAGTAGGAGAACTGGCTATTTTACAGATACTAGATATGGGAGTTAACTCTTGATTGTAACATTGGCAAAAGCCACAAATAACTTCCGAGTAATCTCTTGTTCGTAGTTAAAGTGATGAGATTTTTAGTACGATATTGAAGTATGAAGTGTAGTATATATTTTGTGTTTTTGTTTGAGAAAGACAATAAAATCTACTGATAGATTTATCCTCGGCCTTTAGTAACATATAATGATGTTCGGTCATTGAAAGAAGTACTAAGTTACCACGAGACCAAGCAGCCAAGATCAGAATACAACTCTTATGCTACTAAGTTGTGTTTAGTATACATGCCCACCTTCATGATTCACAAACATACACGATAGTAATCGCTGCGGTGAGAGGGCATCTTCAAGCGAGCACCATTCACAACTGCTAATCGCTACTTTCAGAGGGCATCTTTATGCGAGCACCATAGCTATCGGATCTTCAATATTCTCGGCCGATTCCTCTTACTGACGTCGATGCCATGATGTTTTCACAACTTATAAATATAGATATCCAAATATTAGTTGGCGTATGAAGATGTCTTGCAAAAATTGACTTTTTCATATTACCGCAGTGCAAAGAGGTTACAAAGAAGTAGGACGTAAAACTCATTATCATTTTTTTTTGTAATTCCATTTTTTTATAAGTTTACCTTTTGTATGATAATATTTCATTAAATCTAAGATGTTAGAGACGAGTCTATCAGTAATTATGAGGTGGTATCAGGTAGTAGTAAATCCCGACCATTCAGTAATGAAACGCTATTAGCCTTGATCTAATATTTCTATAGAGTTGAAATTAAGAGGAAATCATTCATCGATCAATAGCCAAGCTTGTATCGGATCATTTCCTCATATATGGCCACCTTATTCATCTTCACGGCACACCTTCAATCATAAATAGACTCACCCAATTCAAGCTTACGTCATAATGTTTTGGAATACTGTAAGATATGTAAAATGAAAACGATTCCTGTAAATTCCGCATTAAAGAACGGTTTTAATCTATCAGCCGATAAATTCAAGGTTCTATATATAACTCGCTTAATGGATGGCTTGATGGAATAACATTAACAACTAACGTATATATACATTGTCACAGCGGTTATTTGCTTTTGAATGATTTGGAGCGATACATTGGATTACGTTTAGGATTAGCTGACCACAATGATGGTAAGTCGAAACATTGTCATGTTGTCAGTCGCCTTAATCGTTCATATATCACACCTTCATTTCATTTACCTGAATATTAGGCTAAGATTATAAGATATACTCTTCCTACAATAGTAAGTCAAACTGGTCAAATACAGTATAGGCTAATAATACAGACCCTTGCATTTATACTGCTTATCTTTTACCCGTTGATATTGTGCGACTGGGTTTTTGACCTTTCTGCATAAACCTTGCGAGAATCCTACAATAGATTATGTTTATGAAATATTTGAGATGTCAGACCTTTCGGACAATCTACAATCGAAAATTGCTTATTTTGCGTATTTATTGTGCAAAAATAAAGCAGTAGCGTAGAGTGTAACACTTGATCTTAATAATTATAAGTGGGAAGACAAAAGCATCTGCAATTTTTCCCAAAAAGTTATTACATTTATACTCGATTGGCTTGAAGGGTAAACTCGATACAGAAATACAATACCTAATGTCCCCGTCAATGATATTTTTGTATGTAGGGTATATTGAATATCTGCACCGAGGCGTGTTATGCTTGTCCGTCACATGACATTTTTTAGAATAAATATGGGGTATTTTTAATTCTTCCCCGAAAAAAAACCCCAAAATATTACTAGTTTATTAATAACAGATAAATAGAGGTAGAAAGTGAATAAAGAAAATTAGAAATATCATAACAGAATTTAAAACATGTTGTTACTCAAAGAGCCACGCTATGCGGTCTCTAGACAACTGACTTATGTACGTCCCTACTGGAGGTAGACAAGTAAAACTTATTTTCAAGTTCGGAACAGTATATGAAGTATACTTTCCATGTAATATTTCCAATCTCGCTGTGAACCATCATCTTGTTTAAAATACCAACAATAACCTGCCAAGTTAATCGTTTCTCTGCCAACATTATGAAAGAACGACAAATGCATTTTTGTCTTTTTGTATATCATATCGTATGTACAACTGTACAACTAATTACTGTATACTCTATAATTACTGTCAAGTGCTGCACTATTTAAGTACAATCGCACGTCAAAGTTATCAGTGCTAATTTTTTTTTCGTTTGTAACCTTACAATGGGAAAATGAAATTTGTAACCAGAAACGTTCGTCCTTGAATTATGGACGTACGACCTTGAGTTTGTATTATGGACGTACGACCTTGAATTTTTATACTAAAAAGGACGTACTTTAGTTTGTTTTATGAACGTACGACCTTAAGTTTGTAACCTTAAACGAACGACCTTGTGTCTTTAACCTTAAACATTCGACCTTCAGTTTGTAACCTTAAGCGAACGACCTTCAGTTTGTAACCTACACATACTGATATGTCCAAGGACGTACGTGCTTAAATATATATAGTAATGATTTAACCAATAATAGGTGGCCTTTGTTTCATAAAGATTTCTGTATACCTTTATTATATTACACGGATACACGTACTAATATCCTAGTAATGGGTACAATAAAACGGATATCCGGTTTATCACGTGTTCACCTGTAAAAATCTATGTCAGGAAAGAAAAGTGTTTTGAATTGTTTTACCTTCGCTTTATTGATTCTATATAACTCTTCTCGCATTACTTGTAATTACTGTTGCTATAATGACTTTAGTTTATGACAGTTCTCTCAAATAGAATCGAAACGCTCCATCTGACTTTTGTACTATAACAACTGGAACAGGAAAGGCAAACTGCTTATTTCATAGCAGTATAGCGGCCTCGCAGTTAATGTCAGATTTTACACTCATAAACAATCATAACTTATGTCCCTTGCGTCTACTTAAAATGTCACTTCCACTTAAACCTTATTGCTGCCGCAAGGTAGCACATTATGGATATGACTATTTTACCTTTAGCACTTATCAATATTAGTTTGAAAGCAGTAATCGTGACTGAGGGCTTGTTGGTTCCATTTTCTTTACACCTGGCTACGAAGACTGTTTTAGCAAAGACTTTCGGACTGCGGATAGTTAGACCATTCCTATCAATTATTACGTTTGTTGCATCAAACATTGCAATTTATCTCTGGTAATTTTAAACAAGAATCCTGTGTTACTCTCGATAAAGAGTTTTTTTCTATTCCGTACTGGGTTTTTTTTTCTGTAATTTTCTTATTCCTTTGTTATAAGTTATCTTTATTTTATTTTACGTTTTACGATTTCCGTCAGTATCTAACCTAGATATTACTGAATAGTTGTTTTGTATCGAAGTATATTGGGGATTTTTACTGAAGAATCAATAAGCGTTTAAATACTATGATTTGTTTGAACAATGGAAACTTACTCTTATTTTTACAATGAAAGTTTCAATACAATAAGCTATGATTGTCTGTAATACCATAACATCAATAGACCAAGACTTGAATGGATAGTGTACTCATTTTTTTACCATTATCATGGAAGGATTGACACAGTTAAGATATGTTCTAAGCAGGTGGGGGCATTTTTGGGGAATCACCAGCAATACGTCCCGTTGTACAATGATAAGAAGTCTGTGAAAGGAGAGACACAACCGGAGTCAATATTCTAGATTTTAAGCCATCAAGGACAAGGTATAAACTTCAGCTCTAAAGCTAATGTTCAAAATTTCAAATTTTTGCTTTTCTGTAAGTGTAATGACGGTAATGGTGTATTACACATGGATCCGTCAGAACTGGACAATATATTCAGTGACAGAACTACCATCAGCACTGATTGAACAAAGGTCTCATCCGTTAAGTAGCACATCCCCAGACGTCTTCTATAAACAGGCATTTAATTGACTTGCAGAGGGGTCTCAGAATGTAGAAAAGCATGTTAAGAAGAAATTACTGGACTTACAATCATCTAGTTTAGCAAGTGAATAAAGGTCTGTTATTAAAGTTAAAACCAGAATATTATTATGAAGGTAGAGTTTAAATAGACCAGTTGGTTTTTATTATTAACGATATAATATTCTTAATAAACTAAACATGAAGGCTATATCGTTATAATTCAATCATATAACACTTACAGCTTCTCACTTCCAAGGTCACCGTATACCTAAACAGTTTGATAATAGCGTTAAATGATTCTACCTTTTCTTGTTAATTTCATTAACTCTCCTAGAGCTCACCATGTCACTCTGACATAATTCAGAGATTAAACACCCACACCACCGCCATGTTCGACGTAACTAAGCAAATGACGTCAGGTTGTACATTCCGGAAGCTAGTTTCTTCTACTTGCAATTCAAAGTCATTTTTTAAATTTCGTTTTGTTTATTTAAAATCCAATTTTGTTAATTGATTTCAGTTCTCCATAATTATCAACCACCCTATAAAACCATCTGTTATTTCCACACGAGGAGCAGTACCTGTTTATACCCAAATTGGTTTTTAATAAGATAACACCTCGCGTGTCTTTCAGTAATACCTTCGTTACAGAACTCAGTAATAAAAACAGAGCTGTACGCAGCCTCTTGTTTGTTACGTATTGACGTGATGATTGGATAGGACAGTCAGTGCATTGCTTCTAATTTTCATCTATATCATGTCGGATTTTCATTCTGATTTTACAGTTGCATTCTATTGGTCAATCTTCATCTCTGATATATTTAAACTTCGCACACTGTGGTACAACCTAGATAACTTGTTGGGGTTTAAACCTTCCCCTATTTTTGCATTCATATTAAAAAACAACTTAGGTTCTCCAGGATCCTTTCTACCAGCTGGTCCTTGGTCAAACCTCTTGGTATTGATTTTACAAGGATAACAACTTAGGTTCACAAGGATCTTTCCTACCAGCTGGTCCTTGGTCAAGCCTCTTGGTATTGATTTTATGGATAACAACTTAAGTTCTCAAGGATCTACCAGTCAAACCTCCTGCCAATGACCTTTCCAGGATTAATTATCAATACTACCACCGAGTGTATCTTTGACTTGGTATTAATGGTGATGATAAATCGACTGTGTAATATTATCGACGGGTTTTAGTGATGAAAATCTCTCGGCATCTCATTAGTCTTTCAGGTTGAAACCGATAGATCAAAGTCTGAAATTGTTTACCGTCTTAACAGCCTGACAAGATTTAAATGAATTTTGGCAACAGCCGAATGTTGTAAGGTTGAGATGCATCTTGGGTACTCAAAAGTCAGTGCATTTCAGATGGTTTCAGATCAAATAAGGTCAGGGGTGCATTCAGTGGCCCCTAATAAGCCAGTGCATCCATATAGCCTCTATATGAGCGGGGGTGCATCTTGAGTTCCTCAGAAGCCAGTGCATTTCAGATTACCTCGGATTAAATATGAGCGTTAAAAGGCGCCTTATAACTTCAATACGTCATTGCTTTAATACGAGAACCTGTTCGAGATAAAACAACCCACTGTTAAGATTGTACACCATGCTGGTTTGGTTATAGTATCTATTTTAGAGTCGATGAGTTTTTTTCCCTAATTAATTAGAAACGTAGCATCAGTGTAGATCTGTAGATAATGGCTACCGTGATTGGACCACGTGTTGTTAAATCAGATTAATCTCTTCTTCTAGACTAGACCATCAGAACGCAGTGAGTTATAAAGTACCTTTCCACTTCCGGGTTTCGGTCTCTTGTGGACAATGTAAATACATCGTCTGTACGGCAACATCTGCTTCTGATATCTATTCTACTTCGTAAAGATGAACCAACATTAACACTTCGTGTAAGGAATGCAGCATTTAAATATGTTTTTAAAAATCCGTTTTAAATCTTATATTTAATACATGCGGGTAAAGATGTTTCTCGACGAAAGGCAGGTTTCCTGTAGAAACGTGATTGATTTTAATTCAAAAAGATGTTATCCACGGATAATATGTGGAACAGCGAAATCATAATTATAATGAAGTAGTAAAGGCAATTTTTATTAACTTCCAACCATTCCCATGGGCTAAAATAATAATTATTAGATAGAATTACCAAGGTCTGTTTGATGTATTTTAGACGATCCTGGTGCGTGATTTACGATGTTTCTTACTGTCTGTTTTTTCGATGATGGTCTCTGAGCGTTTCAGATAACAGTTAGACAACCACGTGTCTGTTTGTTTCTGGACTTCAACGAGCATGATGCGTGGTTGACAGCGTTAAACAATCCATTCTCCTCCAAAATGACGTTACGACTGTCTGGTAGCACCAATTGCTATGGTGTTTTAGTTTGTTGTCCTGGTGATCCTAATAACGTATGTGTTTCCTGTTCTCTTAAAGGAGTATCTAGTAAGTCTCTCCATTTGTTTTATGGGCGGATTGGGGTTGCATCCCACAATGTTGCCAGTTGCAAATCTCTGTTAACACTACCAGAAGCTGAAACAGTAGGGATATAATTAAATCTGAGATCTATCAAACTTGTTAAAATACCAGGAATCTATCTTGAGTATCAATCGTTTCTCTTTCTTCTACAAGTTTTAATTTCTTATTTCAGCTGCTAACATCACCCTTCGACCTTTCCCCGTCTCTAATAGACTATATAAGGAACTGGGAGATGATTAATGTTCTAACAAGAGGAAATTTGCGATCACTCCTTCCTTTAATTGCCCTATTCATTAATGGCCAATGATCTTCTCGTGTCCACGTTCTTACAAAGATCTGTCATTTGTCTCCGGAATGCAGATGAGCTGTAAATATCACATAATTTAACCCAAATCTAGAATTAAATCATTTCCAAGAGTTCACGTAGTGTCTGATTGACAGGTTCTGGCTTGTTTTTTTTAAAGAATTGGTTTCTTTTTTAGAAACTTGATCAGAATTACTTTTTCAGAAAAAAATCCAGAGCTCTGCTGAGCTGTAAAAAATGTGAACAATATGCTAATGATTTTGGTTATTTGAAGAGAACACTGAATAAAAAAAAGAATAAAAAGTAGTAATCATCGTAAAGGTTTTGTTTGCTTAAAGTTCTCGAGTCTGAAACCAAAAACGTCTTAGCTTAGTTTTCATTCTGTAATACATCATAACGCTTTACGATTGCGTGTATCAACTTCGCCTTTTTGGAAAGGCCTTTTCACAAGGACCTATATAATCAATCCCAAATAAGTGTACCATTAAACCATTTCAAAAGTTCAATTTTACATGCTTAGAGGATTGGTAACTTTGAATGTCATTATTGTAAGGCAGTGTTCACCAACCCCTTTCATTGGAATATCAACTTAATATATTTTGTACTGTTATTTCTATAGTTGAGATCGATAATCTCATCAATCAGTATTAAATCACTTGTTATCGATTAAGATAATCACTTTCATCATTAACCATACAGATTCTTTTTATTCTACCGTCACTGTGGAGGATCTTCAAGTTGGTCTTCGATTGATTCCACTGTAAAAATACAACGCTTTGCTTTTTACACCAATGTTTTCAAGTCTTGTACTTCCATTGAATCGGTTTCACGTTGAAATAGGCGTGAATGATTCGTTAAGGTACATATATAGCATAATTGGAGCGTAAAACTCCTTTCCAATCATGAAGTACAGTAATATATTCGTACCCTTGGATAATCCAATAGGCTGCCAAAATGGGTTGGCAAACAGCTCGTATCATTGATAGGCCCTTGGGGCACCGCGCAAAATTTTATCCAGATGATGATGGAGTGTGGAGTTTAGTTGCAGTTATGATGGAGGTGGGGGTGATTCTGTAGCTAGGGTATCTCATTGATCTAGTTACCTGTAGTAAAGTTCGGCAAAGCATCCATACCTTCCAATAATGCTATTGTTATAAAAGACGACTTCCTATACAGTTAAGAGTAGAAATGGTGGATGTAAAACTCCACTGTTTGTGTTCCATAACCTTTATAAGAACTACTAATTGGATTGGTAAATACAATCATTCTGGCCTTTTCTATTCTAACAATTTATCTTCGACGTTTATCAGTCTCAATGCAGATCTCGTCAATTTCCTGCAAACTGTAAAAGCATGTTTTCATGGTTGCTATTACTCGACAAGTCTGGCCCTAGTTGTTGCCGGTACGTGATATACGGACGTTTTGGTGCCCATAAACCATCCGTATATCACGTTCTAGGAACGGTAGCGCCATATTTTCCGGACTAGGTTTAATATAGACTCGTTGTTATATGGTTCTTACCCATTGTTGTAATATTTTGTATCGTGTTGGTGTTTGTGATCAAGGCTTAACACAATGTATAACTTGGATTCGGTAAGGATCGTTATTGATGCTAGTTGGTGTCCATTGAATAACTACGGGATACCTGTCATTACATATACATTGTACATGAACGATTGGCATTTCAAAGACATAAGTTAGAATGGATCTATTGGTTTATATTGTCGAACCACAGTATATGTAGTGTTATAAAAGCCGATGAATATGATATAACACGAACCAGAATTTGATCCCAGCTCTTGTTTATTATCGTGTAATCAATCGATGTTATTGTATTAACGACGATGTGTATTGAGTAAAAATTAGGTTAAGTACATCAGCTAAAAATAGTCTTGTTAGATGTCACATTACGGTTGTAGTGTAGCACGAGGCAGTGGAATAACTCCCTGATTAGATTCTTCCAATTTGTCCTCGGATTAGCGTAGAGCAAATGACTGACTTATTGACTGACTGACTGGTTCAATGAATGAATGGATGAATGACATCCTAGATACAGTGCTAGAAGACAAACCATAGGAAGTCCTAGAAGACAAATTAACGTTCTGCTTTCAGCAGATGCTGATATTGTAAACTAGGTAGTTGTTGGTAGATGACAAGTTAACGTTCGCTTCCAGTAGATGCTGATATCGCAAACTAGGTAGTTGTTGGTAGATGACAAGTTAACGTTCGCTTCCAGTGGATGCTGATATCGTAAACTAGGTAGTTGTTGGTAGATGACAAGTTAACGTTCGCTTCCAGTGGATGCTGATATCGCAAACTAGGTAGTTGTTGGTAGATGACAAGTTAACGTTCGCTTCCAGTGGATGCTGATATCGCAAACTAGGTAGTTGTTGGTAGATGACAAGTTAACGTTCGCTTCCAGTGGATGCTGATATCACAAACTAGGTAGTTGTTGGTAGATGACAAGTTAACGTTCCCTTCCAGTGGATGTGATATCACAAACTAGGTAGTTGTTGGTAGATGACAAGTTAACGTCCCTTCCAGTGGATGCTGATATCGTAAACTAGGTAGTTGTTGGTAGATGACAAGTTAACGTTCGCTTCCAGTGGATGCTGATATCGCAAACTAGATACAGTTGTTTAAAGCTACAGTCCAAGTCTCTTTATCTAGCAGTATATTGACTGCGGTTCATTTACTTCAGTCTATTAATATTTAATCATTCCAGAATGTCAGATTGGGTTTTTAAAATGTCAGCTTTGAAAATTCGACAAACTGATTAGATTTTCAGAAGACAATTGGTAGGAAGTTGAATTTATTTCCTATAAAACGTAATTATCACTTTTCTGGCTTGTTTTGCTAGAATTCTGTGTAATTAGATTTCTTCTCGCTCCCGAGGCTAAATGGCAAATTCGTTCTGAAATTGAAATGACAAGGTGATGATACGTGTGCATCTTATTGACAATCACGAAGACGGATGCGTTCTGTTGTTTTAAGTTAACAGCCTACTTCAGCAGGTCTCACACTGTGTGATTTCGCTACGATGTCGTTCACAAACTCGCATGAATATTCTACTAAAGGAGGGCTTACGTTTGATTACCCAACGACGACACGATGTCGTTAGAGCAATATTTCGAACGTGCTATCTCTTCGTTTGCTTGTCTTTGTATCATTGTTTAATCTTCAATTCAGACCAATGTGTTAGTGATAGAATATGTCTCCAAAACTACGGGCCGCTATATTTATAATCAAGTCGGAAGTGACGACACATGCCCCAGACGTCAGCTCTCGTCAAGTTCAACAGATAACGAAAATATTCTTAATTTTTGCCGACTGTGGTTTTGAGATAACCTACGAATCATGTAAATTTTTCTATCTTTATTTGCCTAGCTCTTCAATTGACCTAGATTGCAAGGTAATGGCCCTCTAGTGTATAAGTATTAAAATTCTCTATAACTTTATGATTTTATAGCTGTCAGTTATTTCATAAATCTGGCAAGGATATAATATATTAATTAAAGAGATCCATTGTCGAAACATTGCATTTAGGCCTAGGCCTACATCTCCCATCAATTTGGGCCTATGGGAAGCGACAGGTGACACGTCGAACTTAACAGCAAATGTCCGAATCAATTGGCATTGATCTTCCCAACTTTTTAACAGCTGGGTCGACTGGATTTATGTGGCAAGATGACTTGTTGGAGATCAAAGGACACTCGGACCGTGATGAGAACCAACGACTACAACCTTTTTGTTGGCGCAACCAAGGATATGACGTCAAACAGATGCTTTAAGAGTGAACAAGTTGTGTAGGCCTACGTTAAAGATCCCTCAACATTTGGAAAACACAATAACAATAGGCTTCTGCTTATATTTATGGCAAACTTTCCGCCATTGAACATTTGCACTTCTTCATTAACCCATAAGATGTAGAAGAGTATGACGTAAAACTTCATTTATTTCATTATTGTGCTACAGAATAAAGCTCACGCGGTGATAATCCACTCAATTTGTATACTAGTATACTTTTAAACCTCCCTCATACATATAATATATATTATTTCTCAGCTATCACCAATGGGTTACAGATCAGATTTCATAACAACTGTTTGATTGTATGTAAAATAAATATTTATGAGTTTGTTTGAAATGAAATGTTTTTATAGTTTATTTTAGTTTTCAACCCATTAATTGGGTAATGAAATGAAATAGACTATAGCCTAATGAACGTTCTGAACGTCTCGAGTATATGTTATCATTATTTAAAATCTGAAACGTAAATCACATGAAGAAAACAGTGTGTTATAAGTAGCTTTGATTATAAACTGGATCCTTTAAGGGAATCGCCATGCGTTTGACCAATCGTACCGTTCTCAAAAACGCAAAAGAGACTATGAGATTTTTTTAAGGCTGTTTCAGAATTTCTGAACACTATTTACATAATAAATTCTTGACGTATATCAAACCTAATAAAAATGCTTACATGTATGGCGTTACATAGAATTTATCAAATGCTCTAAACGTAGATTTCAACAACGTATACACTAGTATATCTATCAGAAACAAACACAGCTTTTTTGTTCTGCAGCTGATAAAGCAACTGATGGCAGAAAGTATCTATTAAAGACATATTGTAACCACTGCCAATATCGCTTTACTAATAGTAAATATCCTTGGTTTTTCTTGCACCTAATGACAAAAGGTAACGAACGATTTAGTGAAAGTTTTGGCAATGCGTCCAAGTGTTTTTTATACCTCTTAGTAGTTCTCATAAAGAACTGTTCTTCTTATCTATAGATGAAGGTGTGGTTTTTGTTACTAGGTGTATGGTAGAGATATCATAAGTATATATTAAATACCAACTGTTAATTTCCGGAAACTATCGACATTTACCGAAATGTACCGAGTGCCAATACAAGGTAACATTGATATTTGGTAACATCGATATTGACAACAACCGATTGAACGTATTAGATTGTGTTGAGTGTTTGTGATAAGGGTGCTTTTCGATTTAGTTGGTAGGAAGTTTGGGGTCAGTATTTGAGTTGAGGCTGGTAGGTAGCCGGTTTGGGTTTTTTTAGAAACCCTACTTGGTAGTCGGTTTAGAGTTTTAGAAACTCTACTAGGTAGGAACCTAGATTTGACTTGGTGGTAGTCGGTTCTGAGCAACCTTGATTTGACTTGGTGGAAGTCGGTTCAGAGCAACCTAGATTTGACTTGGTGGAAGTCATTTTAGAGCAATCTATATTGAACTTGATGTTAGCCGGTTAAGAAAGCTTTTGTTGGAAAATTGTGCTGTTCAGTGGACGGTGGTCGACTAGGGTAGCCATACAGTAGTTGATTTAGGGTAGACGTTGGTCGAAATACAACTGTCGGTTCAGAGTTTATAGATTTAGCTGTACCACTGAATGGCAAATTGAAATGTGAAGTAAGTTGCTACTAAGGTTGTATTGTTATCGCGGGTACCTTTTAGTACCGACGTTGATAGAATTCAGTTTGTAGTTATTACATTACAAGGGAGATAACTACTGAGACCAATTTATATTAACCTCATCAGGACACGATGCCAACAGACAGTAGAACTATTCATATTTACATATTACTGTATAACTTTTACTTAAGGCCGTAGACAGTGAGATCTAATGCTGTGCTGTACATGTTTCAGATACACAATCCTTATCAGGAAGGCTAGTTATCGGAGTAATCCTGAAAAACTATGGGCACAGAATATCAACATCAATCGACTTTGACAAAAAACAAACTTATTACACACTTGCCTGATCGTAGAGATGTTAAGTTCGACAGAATTGAATTTTAAATTTTGTAAGCACACGAGGGTGTTAATTGTATTACAATTTGAATTTGAATTTCGATGCCAAGAATTCGAAACTTTCATTATCTTTAGTGTTTAATAAGATTTCAATATCCCAATTAAAATATGCCTGGGTTATCATCGAAACGATCCTCTATGTAAAGATATTTTAGTTTATCAAGTCGACGGAAAGTTTATTTAAGTGTGAAAAGGTGGGCGATTTTAATCTCTAACATGATATTACATCTTTAACTGTTTATTTTGAAATAAAATTCTGTGTTTCTGAAAGTGATAAGAGACGCTGTGTATAAAAAGTGGAAGGGTTTTGACATGGGTTACATGACGTTAAGCTGGTACTTTTAAGTTCTGGAATAACGTTTCTTCAGTTGAAGAATGAATAATAACTTTTTAACCCATCCCAAGAGGGGAGTTTGAGAAAACACGACTCGTAATTTGGTCAGTTTTTAACCCAATGTAGTTCACTCGCGTTATTTCTACAACGTTTAATCTGATTAAAATACACATCTTGAAACCTGCCGTGTTTTTCTGCGATTGACTCTACATGTCGTCTATGATCTAACAGAATAATAATGCTTCTCTTGTTCAAGGTCATATGATATTAAACCAATTAAGGTGCTGCTGACTAATTAACGTCCTTGACAGCACATGCTTATATCATAGACTAGGTAGTTGTTGGTAGATGATTAGGATCAATTGGATTATTCGGTTACTGTTGGTTTCGGGACTGGGTTGACCAATTAAATTCTTTCTTCAGTAAACGACTCCCTTCTGCGAGTGTTAAACTTCTTCATGTGGACAATCCGAAAGGTCTACAGAGTTGTCCGGAAGGAGTGGCGAGTTGCCAAACCTTGAAATGGGCTGGTTACTTCTGTTCTTGATTCAATTCGTCGGAAATTACGATTCAGATCGTGTCAAAACATGTTATAGCAAATCTTTCAGTGAATGAATGACGAAAATATATTAATACTGGTTTTGGTAATCGCATTTGTTCTATTAGGACGTCCGATTTCTAACGCATTACAATACAGCTATATATATATAATAAAAATATTAATTCTTTCCTTTTTTAGATTCCATTCATAAATACATTATATTATTTTTTATGAATGGAGCTCTGAATAAATCTGTGACGTAATTAAAGACTAAATATGGAAGCCGTCTGAGTAGACGGTATTAATCCAGCCAATTGTTGTTGTTCAACAGTAGAACGCTTTTAGTCTTGATGCTTCAAGGCTACGGATTCTTAAATTCAAGATTAAGAAGACCTTTGGCGGGAAAATAACGAGCAGACGTCAGAATATCTTAATGAAAATTAAAAGCTAATGACGATAACGCCTAAAGCTGTGATGGCAGACGATACCGCTCGAGATTGTGTTCTATTCTTCTCTTTCCGGTCAGATCTTTTAAAGATAATGGCGTCGTAGAATATTTCTGGTGAAAAGTGCATAGATTTCGGGGAAGGGTGGGATAAATTCTCCAGATGACCAGGCCTAGAGTGGAACAAATATTTTATTGAGAAATTGGGATAAATGGTCTGGATCTGATGGATATGTTTCTTCTGTTCTGATCTGAAATGGGCGAAAAGTATAGGCCTATACCTGTTATGTACTGGTTTGCTTTTGGTTTGCTATGAACAAGGTTGTCATTTAAGTTATGATGCCACTATCATTTTCTGCTTATATACATAAGGGAATTTCTCTAGAGTAGAGTTGTGAATAACGAATAAATCTGTCTTCCTTTCTGAAAGTTGGTTTTGAAATGGACTGTTATGAATGGTAAGGTACGACATTCTGACTTGTAACAAACCGACCATATTATTCTATATATCTAACTTTAATATTATTCATTAGACCCTATTCAGTCGACTTATTGTATATCACCCTACTATTATCTCCATTGAAGGTGCTTCACGTCATATCTTAATAGGAGTGGATAGTTTTTGGATCGTTCCAACCTCGTTACACAATGATTATTTTGAGCTGTAAAGAATTCGTTACCTAGAAATTCGTTTGTCCCAGGGAAATTTTGATTCTCTTAATCATCATCTGCAAAAAATTGTTTCTCACCCCTCTAATCTTGTTGCTCGACCTTTATCTGATGCTGTCCCTAACCCCTATATGATCCTGTGTCTCCACCCCTATGTGTTCCTCGCCATCTGATGCCCCTCGTGACCCTGCCCCAATCTCGTCTAACTAATACATCATCTTCGAGCCTCTATCGATTGAATATTATTCCATTTCAGGGTTTCATTTCAAATTCTGGACCTAGCGGACTTAATTAGCTCCATCAATACAAAGTTATCCTTAGATACAATAGTAATTATTACAATATAAGTCATTTAAGAATTTCAGCACGAGACTCGAGTTAAAAACCTGCTATTTTAAACCTCGCTATGGTAGAAGCCATAAGTTATTTATATCACTAGCAGTGACGTCAATTAGAACAGAATAACAGTTAATTTCAAGTCGATATAGATACGGCGATATAAAAAAATATTTATTTTAAAAGGGATTCAAAAGGGTCTTTGTAACTGTATCTTGGACATTCATAGCTCTATTCTTTCCCCAGTTTCGATATTTTGCCCTTGTGAGTTTGCCAAAGTTTGAAAAGATGATGACGTCGTTAGCGCCGTTGCTAATCAAGGCTATGGAGCTTTACGATTTGTATGTCACTCCATAAACTTGATTGTACTTCGGAATGAACTTTTTTCTGCCTTTTTGGGGTCTTAAACTTAACTAAGATTCTTGATTGGTTCACTTTATGTCAGTTGCACTAGCAGTAGGTGTTGATTACAATAATAGCGTGGTACAAGGGATAACGGTAGGCTGTTTTGTCTTTGAAATTACATCTGTATTTTCAGAAATATACGTCAGTTAGGCCCCTAGTAACAATACGAAGATCTTTCTATAACTTCCGGTTCCGGTAGCATTACATTGAATCGCATTTACATAAAATATAAAAGAGGATACCCGCGTTGACACATTATTTACGAGTTTAATGGTTGTGTTTAAATTTACAAAACAAAACTGAATATAGGAACGTGTCGATTGGAAGGTTTGGAAAGCATGTATATGAATGAATTACATCAGTCCCTTATACGAATTTACGGAAGATATATATATCTATCACATTTTCGGACCCGGACCTATTGAGGACACGACGACTGCGTCCTTGTCCCAAATTTTAAATCTTTATGCACACAATTACTTAAATTTCCCTTGTATCGGTTTGACTTGTACCGGCTTGAAGAGTGAATTCTGTAAAGAATAATATATAATATACGGTGAATTGAACAATGCCGGTAGTAATCGTTGAATTATATGATCAACACGGTTCGTATCGTCGTGGTTTTTTTTCATAATGTGACTGGTTATTTTGACGGTCAATGTTCAGGTGATCTAAATCGTACACCAGGTAATAGTGCTGTAACTCGACCGTTAGTCTTCATACATAGGCTACAAACATTCTGGGTCATTTCTCCGTGAAACATATTTTGGATTAATCTACAGGATTCCTGATCCATTCCGTAAAGGTAGGCCGATATTCTGCTGTCATTTTGAATATATAAGCATTATTGGTAATCCTGCTGTTTGTTATGAGTTGATAACGGCCTCCCTGCTGATCGGAATCGCCTATGGCATTGCAAGATGTCTCCAGGATAAATGAGCACATGGTTTATGTAGCAGCACATGTATGTTGTAATGGAACAGGATGCTTGTACTGTTCCCAGGCCCCCCTTCCCAAAAGTACTCTCTGTATACCCATTGGTTATTCGTGGTCTTGGACCCAGAAGTAAGCATTCCCAAAACTACAAGGTCCTGTCCTGGCATCCCTGTGGGCATAGAACCAAAAACTGAGCTTACCCCAAACGGTCTCACATTGACGTATTCGTAGTCATAGACCCAGGACCTCGAAATCAACGTAGGGTGACGGGAGCAGATGGCACCCCCACTTAACTCGATTCGTATACCGGTACCAATGAATCCCCAAACCCCACTGCACCTAACGTTACCTTATACAATATTAAATATTTTGAGTGTAACTGGGCAAGGTAGTTTACTTCGTCTGTCCCACTATCTGATCTAACTGTTGCAGTATATCATATTAAATATTTATGAATGAGCGACAATTTATAAGACCATTTGAAATTCAAGAGCTATTTTTTTATTATTTAAATGACACCACCGACACCTTTTGACGACTGGGACAATCCTTGTCAAGTCAAGCGAGATGTCTTTTTATATGTATACGACCTGCTCCCTATTGACCGAGATGAAATGATATTTTGATATAAATGGCTTATCAAACCCAGTGTTGTTAAATCGCTATACATTGATTACTGAGTTCGTTTTAATGATACAACCATTCTTGTAGGACAACTGGTTAACTAAACATCCTGGCGACGATTCTTTTTTGTTTGTACCGCTTCAACACCCTGAAACCATCACATTAATATATGAAAGGACCCTTCTCACATCCTTTAAGTTTGATTTAGAGTCCTACGTGTCCTTGTGAATCGTCCGAGATGATAAGCTTAGTTTGTGGTCCATTTACTGCTGAAACTAGCGTCCCCGTGTTTCGGCTCCCAGCAGTATTTGTCAACTATCATCAAGCAATGTATATAAAGAAATAGTACTAAATATTTTATTGCATCGTTCATTTACTGCTGATACTAGCGTCCCCGTGGTTCGGCTCCCAGCAGTATTTGTAAACTATCATAAAGGGATGATGTATATAAAGAGAAGGTACTAATTTTGATTGTGGTTCATTTAGAGCTGAAACAAGCCTCCCCGAGTTTCCGCTACCAGCCATATTTGTCAACTATTATAAAGCAATGGAATCTTTTTTTGTTTCATTCATTTACTAATAATTACTGATGAAACAAGCGTCCTGTTTTCCAGTCGTACTTGTCAACCATAATAACGGAATGTATATAAAGAAATGGAAGTAGTTGATAATCGTGTGTTGTGATCTGATTGTTAAATGTCATGGCGAGTACTAGTAATTATAGCGACATTCTAATATCGTGTTTGATAAATACTGATATTGTTAATTTACAGAGGTCATTATCGACCCAGTCAACATTATAAATATAAACCCCAAACCCGACTACATACAGCGATTTAAACTGTACCATTCTCACGTAGGTAACAATACAATCCAGATAACCAAGACGTAGACAAAGTAACGACCTTACAGCAAATGTTGCACATGTTGATAGGGTTCGTTGACTTACTAAGACGGGTTTACATTTATTCATTTCCTTTCGGAAAGTGCTTTACTCTTCTGAAACCATCATCAGCCAAGTTGGTGTTAGTTCTCTGCACTCTTCTTTAAGGAACAAAACAGCCAGCAACATATTTGCTGTTGGTGAACCACCAAGTTTATCACCCTACCCTCATATAAGGATCAAAACCATCAAAACATTTGTAATCTCTGTTAAAAAGTACCCACATGTCCGTACCTTTAAAAAGCATGCTGTGTAAAAACGGGTGGTATTGATTTTTGTACGTAGTCCATAGAACTGAATGACGGTTATTTTTAGCCTTGTATAGAAAAAGAATAGTACAAGAGTTTGTTTTGTTTTCTTCATTTATTGATTTCTTTATCTCGCTTCATTAAATTGTTTACATGTTATACTTTACCAGGACGCCAGGTTTTTAAATGTTAGGTGCTAGAAGCTTTGGAACCAAAAACTAAAACTGAACTGTTTTTGGAGTCACGACCTAATACAATGGGTCTTTTATATAAGTTATATAAACGAATTACCCGGTTTATAAACCGTAAAGACTACCCCGGGGGTAATTTTTTTTAGATAATTTGATATTCCACTCTTCAATTTTAAATCAAGCTTGTGGTCATGGGACCTACAGGTTCGTTATCAGGTCGAAACGCCCACTTAAAACCCTGCTCGTATTACCAGTAATTCAATAAGATTAATCAGTTTTATGACTTAAATGTGTTTGTGAGGACCCTCGCTGGAGGGTTTGGAAGGCTGGGGTGCTCCAAGACTGTGAGGCACGGGGCTGGAAGGTTTGGAGGACTGGGCGGTGCCCAGAGACTGTGGGACACGGGGCTGGAGGGTTTGGAACCTTTCTACCAGACAATTCCCAGCCTAATCTCATTCCAATGATTGTATTTTGAGATGGCAAAGTAGTAATGAATACAAATTTCTAGGGACGAGAGCCCAGGTCGTGTTGTCTTTAGAGGTGTATATCGAGGCTGGATACGGAGATATTTCAAGGAGACTTCACACTATATCAACGACTAAGAATGATTAATTATGTTTAAATATACAGCGTCAAGGTCAAGCTTTGATAATTAAAATAAGTGTACTTATGGGCTATTGAAATCTCCTTCAGATTTATTAAAAAACGCCATTAATTGACCAGTTAACAGTGTGGCACATTGTTTGGATCTTAAGTCTGGCTTCGAGAGACTGTGGTACTTAGGTTAAGCTATCATCTGGTTTTCGTTTGAGCAAACCTTTTGAAGATCTTTCTACCCGTCTTCATTTATTTATAAGGTGCAAGAGTAGGGCAGGGCGTAAAACTCCAATCATTTTATTTAATTTTAAGATATTTCTCAACTTTTGATCTACATACACATAACTTTGAAAATAACCCCCCTTTGTGAAGTCTGTCATAATCGGTTAACGAAGCGTCACTTCTGTTGTTTCGGGATTGCAAAAGCGCCATTTCTTTTACCAAAAGCATGTTCTTCGTTGCAAGCCAAAGCAATCTATATTTATATGGGTATCTGTCGACTACCGACCAATTATCATGATTTACACTGCTATTATTATCAAACCTTGTTGGTAATGGCAGAATAAATGGTCATATACCAGCAATAACGGGTCGTTAAAAGACCATCTAAATACTTCCAACACCATTCCTCATCTTGTACAAACACAAGCTCCTCTTCACAATCACATTGATGTTCGTGGTAGATTTGTTACGACAACAAACATGATTATTGTAACGCTAGGAGTCGCTAGTGGTCAAGGACGAGCCAGCATATTTCCCATTGGTTTTTCAATAATTGATGAGAAATATATTCGTAAACGAACTGGACTGTATCATGCTAATTGGAAACAGTTCAAATGTTCGATTTGTGTAAATGTTATTGTCTTCTCTTGAGCAGAAAACTGAATCAGGCTGAATGGCTGGTTATATTCAAGATGTCAAACCTGCAATTTCCCAGATATTAAACCATCCTTTATGTAATATCTCCTGACTCGACACTATTTCAATATTGTAGACGTAGCATATTTTTAAATGATATACGCGACTATACATAACGGTTAAAGTTGAAATTTGGCGGTACTAGATCACTGTCACAGACGTGATACTTATGGCGGGAACGAGCAGAAGTCATGCAATGAAATTACTTAACATGTCAGGGCAAACAAGAAAAGAGGACAAGGTGAAAGATGTTTTATGACCTCGGGATACATACAAATCAGTTTGATGAAGAAGAACGACGCAAATTAAAAAAGTGAATCACTTTGACTTTGACTGAAAGACATTCAGTACAAAGAAACGATCTACGGCGACCTGTGTCGAATTTTTATAAGTTGTTTTTTATGACTTCATGTACCTGTTTTTTGTTAGTTCTTCTTAAACGTATTTCTTCATTTGTAGAATCTGCCATTAAACATTGAGGGGGACGGGGATTTCTTAAACCACCCACTCAACCCAACTTTCCATATATATACACGACCACCTTCAATAAGACACCACCACCACAATGGAGTAAAAGATACATCTACACTTGGAAATAGCTTCAGTCACTGTCCTGGCAAAATTCCTCTACAACATGCATGGCATTGCCCGTCTTCATTAGTCCATAAGGCGTAGAAGAGTAGGACGTTAAACTCTGTTTATTTAATTTTTTTTAAACCATATGTGTGAATGACTAATGAAAATAGAATGTGACAGTTATAAATAAACAATTGCCATGGAGATCGATTTTATGTGCTCATGAATAACAAGTAATATACCTGAGTTCTCAATATGGTACCAGAGTAACACCTGGTAGGGCGCTTTGTACAGCATGTCACTTTGATCTCAATAACTACAATATCGGCGACTGAATCATACCTGCAGATCGATAATGATATATATAGTAAGGAAATAATATCAACAGTGTGGATTCGTTGAAAGGGTTTCAGGTTTGACAATCCTAAATAGCAAATGAATTATATTATAATTGCACTGACAAACCTAAATAGCCTAATCGAAAAGAAATAATTGGTTGAAAGGTTTCGACGTTGGCAATCCTAAATAGCAAATGGACGGTTACAAGTGCACTGACAAACCTAAATAGCAAATATATCATATTAGATTTTACAGATGCTTTGCAAAAATACAAATAAAGGTTTCGGCCATTGGCAAATACCATAGAAATAGTATTTACTCTTTATTAGTTATGCTGATTCGCTGAAAGGAATTGCTGGGTAGCAGATTATCTCTCTTTAAATGGTCGCAGTCGGAGTCGCAGAAAGTTTTGATGGTCTCGACATATGAAAGAATGAATGGTCCACTGTTGTATAATTGTTTGTTTATCGGGAGACAATTGCGTCTTTCCTGCGTTAATTCGGACAAAGTGTCTTCTAGGATTTGACCTGATTTCAGTTGTAATGCATAGTTCACGATACCCTAGGATGCACACTTCCCTGTTGACTCAATAGTCTAACGATTACTATCCACCATCCGTTTTATGACACTACTCAGTCACGGGGTCATTAATAGACGTTACGCAATTTCTATCATTCAAACTGAACTTAGTCCCTGTAGTTTGAATAATGATTGCTTTGATTAATATCAAACTGAGCTCTCGACGTTTAATAGATTGTGTAGGGTCTGACTCGTCGATCTAACTCAGCTCCCGACCATCTTTTAGTGATGGGACGCAGTATAATATAATATACTGGTGAAGGTTTATAGCCCTAGGCCTGACGAAAGTCATTTGTCTCGAATGCCATTATAAGGTTATAGTCAAGACATTTATAATATTTTTTCGTTGCTAAGACTACGGAGAAAGATGGAGAAGCTGTCAGATTTTAACTTTTAAGATAAATCAAAGTTTTGAAATGACGTTAAGAGTGATTGTCGATTCATTCCTGCAAGAGGTGTGAGGTGTACTTCGTTTCGCCAATCTTTGAAAAGGCGATCAAGGTGTTCTGTAAGGATCAGCATGAGGTATTTTATTCTGTCCGTGGTACCATTCTAAGCTACAAAGTACTTACATCCCAGTTTGTTGTACGTTATATAGCATATTGTCAAGCTACATTAAGTTCTCTATTTAAGTGTTGTTAAGTGGGTTTCTAGTTCTGCTCGCGCCAATGAATCACATTTAAACACGTGCCGTTGTTTACATTTTTATTTTGTCGTCTATTTATAGTAACAACATCATGCGCACGCATTTAGTATAGGTATACTTATGATGCATTTGATTTATTCGTAGCACGTTCTATGAAGAATAGATTTACGTCGGATTGATTTAGAACTGTTCCTATCTGTCAATCAACAAATTTGGTCAGTTTGGAAGTTCATAGTTGAAAGGTCAAGGGTTAGCAGCTAATTGAAAGTATATACACTGAAACCTCTCGTGATATTTAGAAGGTTTAGTAGATGTATATTTTAAACTTTTAACTCTCGTATTTTTATTTATAGCGTCTAGTCGAGGAAGAATAACGTCCGTTTTATCTATTTAGCTCGATTTGTGGTTTTGAACTAACTTTTACCAAGTTAACAACTTTCTGTGTTTGTGAGTTTGAAAGACTTGAAGAACCTCGACAGTTAATTAATTCGAATCCGTTTGATCGTTTTGACGTCACTTGCGAGTGTTGCTAAGTGAATCTCTGGTCGGAACTTGTAGGACCTCTTTAAAGTCGGACCTAAACCACTATTGAACTCTATTAGATCTCCTATTCTTGGAATTTGTTAATTTTTAAAGCTGCGGGTTTCCAGGAAGTGCTTTTTAAGATTATCATAGCTTTAACTCGCTTATATTCAAATTTTACAGACTTGTTTTGAGTGAAACACGGAAAAACTTTGATTCACCAAAGTTACGAAATATTATTAGATTTTGTAATACTGTTGTATGTAATTTTCCGTGGGCAAACCATGTAAATTATTTAAGGAACATTGAGGGAAATCGGTGTTAAAAGGTTCGAATTTCTATAAAAAAAAAAAGAAGAGCAATCAGGTGTTAAGTCGGTGTGTTATAGCACGAACTCGTAAAGTGTTCATCTGGAGCAAGTGTTAACACCACTGAAACAGCGTTCAGATCAGTTACAAGTTAGATTTGTAATATACAGTATTGCCAAGATGGTTGTGGGACTGGAAACAAGCGGCGATACACAGAACGGTCAGGCCTATGCCGAGGGGGCCAACTCCCATACTCGAAAAAACGTAAGTAGTCCTAAACTTTAAAAATATGATTCATTCTTCAAGTTATGCTGTCAACGTATTACTGACTTACTTAGTTGATACCTCAATTTAATCATCAAAGTCGCCAAGTCATTGTATGTTTCTGTCTTGTAATGATTCTCATACTCCACAAGACCTTGTCATATAGATACATCATCCCCTTCTGATGTAGCTGTTGACGGAACCCAAGTGGTTTAATATATCTGGTTCCTCTCTGATCAACTTCTTCACTTTAAAACCTTGGAGATCTATGTAAGCGCTTGGCATAGTAATCGTAAGTAACTGTACGTAAGGTCTTCCAAGCTGAGCACTTCTTCCGTAACCGTAACCGTAACCGCAGTACTGTAATTAAACTAAATTGTTTTACCAGTAGTAACCTAATCGTACCAAGTTATCAGTTAAATCATCGTGAAGTTTGTTTTATGATAAAGCTCGGTGTGGGGGCTGTAAATTTGATACGGGCCAAGGTGAGATAACTTGATTGTTCTGGACTAAAAAACACGTTTATCTTTATCTCTTACTAGTTAGTTTTTTTCTAGGCTAATAGATCACTAGGCGCTTGTTAGATAATAAAGATGTTTTGACCATTAGCTTAGATCTGGACAAACATGGGTCAGATATTCATGAACGTAATCGCTAATAAGGTTTGGTCAAAGGTTGAGATTGAAGTGTAGAAAAGGACATATTTCAAGCCCTCCTCAGTTAAAGATAATTACTAGTAGTTAAACTGTCAATGTCCTATGTAGTGTCGCTCTCTATTTTGTTCATTGTACGTCATATAGGAAGCAACACCACAACTGCTCCGGTAGATATTAGATAGATACACCTTCATACAGACAGTTTATCAAGAGCTAGACCTCGTAGTTTATCAATTCTTAAATATTTAGACATTCTGACAACCCCAGATTCAATATGGCGTAACACCTGACATTGTTGCTATCAACAACCGACGTTCATTCCATAGCAACTGGCACAAAATGATGTAAAACGCGGTGTTAGTTACAATCCGTGGGTGATTCTGAAGTCATATTGAGGCAGACGTGTATCTTATTGGTGCTAATATTAAACATAATATAAACCGAAGCTTCATGTGTTTTCAATATGGCGCCTCCATGACTTCTTCTTGAACCAAAGGCCAACAGACTCTCTCGTCTGTATCAATTTGTATTGCATGGCGAACCTCCTTAATTTAAATGGCTGAATTGGTCCTTGGGGCCAGTCAATGATATTCCATAAGCACATTGAAGAGAGGAGACTCTCGCATCCGTAAGGCTTCATTTCATTAACTCAATCTAACATTTCATTGCAATAGATGAATCAATGTATGTAGTTGACGTAAAGACGTAAAACTCCATTGCATTACGTTAGGTTAGTAGGTTTAAAGGTAATATAAACGGAAATTTGGTGTTTGATAGTGTTTTATATTCGTCTAATTAACCGAGTATATATATTTATATTGTGTATATTAAACAAACAGGAACATTAAAACGATAAGGAACGTAATTCAGTGTGCACTAGTTCACACATATCATAATGAATAATGCATATATTTGATATTTATGATATATATAATAGGTGCATTTCCTTCCCTCGTTTACAATGATTCGATTGTCCACACGATTTTATTTCTATAAGATATTAATCGTGATGGATATAGCAATCAGGTTCCTCTTCCAGGTGTATATCCAGTGCGTGACCTTAACGTCTGCAACATTGTCCTTTGGATGAGATCTGAGAGTGTCTATTTTGAATATACATATATATTTCGTATGTGCATTACGAATAAACGCATTTCGTACGTGCATTACGAATAAACGCATTCCGTACGTACCTTACGAGTAAAGGCATGTCGTACGTGTATAACGAATGTATATTCGTTCGTATATTTCGTACGTGCATTGCGAATGTATATTCGCACGTGCATTACGAATGTGCGTATATATTTTGTACTTGCATTTAGAATCCAACAAGCGGGCAATAAAACCAGGAAAGTTGTACGGATATCTCCATATGTTATTAACGAATGAAGTTCTGTCTGCAATGCATTGTTTAACATGTATATTTGGTATTTGACCCGGAATTTTGAGGTGAATGTGTAACCTCTATTTGGTCATAAAGCAAAAGTCAAATGATATTGACGTCATACATCTAAGTGAGTTGGTTTTAATTTGGTACATTAACCCAGTTATTACCATTGTTCTCTAAAATATATTAACCCTGTCACGTTCAGAAATATTTACCAAACAGACGTCAAAAATAGGAATACATTAATGAACGGTCCAAAATAGCGGTTGCCTTATTTGTTGCAGTATATATAAATACCAATTGAATTAGGTTTTACTATAAGTATATATAAATCTCAGTCGGATGATAACGATCTACCGCAAAACGAAAACCGGAATCCTAAACAAGAAATTGTCGAATCATCTAATCAATAATTTGTTTCTTTACTAAAGACTGAAATCGAGTACATAATACCCACAAAATAACCCACATCTTTTTAGATTAAGAGTGGTTTGGTCAATAATTCGTGGGTCACCAAGTTTTGGGTCACCTTTGTACGGGTCACAGCTCAATGTCGAAGTGTTTTCCCATATTTAATGCATCGTTGGACACTTGGGATTAATATTGATTAAGTTATTGAGATGATATATTTCGTCTTAGGTCTTAGTGACAAAGGTTAAAGGTTATGACAAGACAAAGGGGACATATTGCTTAGTGACCAAAGCTTACAAGTTGTAGAAGTTATACAATATACACAATTAATATGGCCTACTCAACTACCTTCTATATATGGTATTTTAAACTTATCATTACAATAAACATGTTTGCCTTTGAAACAGTTCTTATAATTTCTGATGATAAATATTTTAAGTTCAAGGGAGATAATCCTAGGCCAAGTTCAAGGGAGACAATCTCAATTTCATTTTTGTTATCGCAATAAAAACTCTAATTAATATAAACGTATAGATTAAACCTTTTCCACGGGGAGATATAATGATTCATTTTCTACTTTACAAAACCAGGATTATCAATTTCTCTCATTTTTCTGAAATTTTCGACAAATTAGTGTACCACGCCCTGTTTTCTTGGCGTCTAGACTTCACGCCTATATCATAAAACTACATTCGATGCCAAATTTTAGTAAAAATTAAGAGAAGAGCATGCCAAGTATAAGAATACCGTAAATTAGACCAAAAAATGTTTTTAGGTGTTTACTGAGAAAATGCTAGGAGAGGCACTTTTTAAGAAGAATTGATAAAACCCTTATAACACTTGTGCCACTGTTTCGATGCCAGCTTCAACAACAAAAAATTAAATTAATAGAGGACTTGCACGAAATAAAAACAAATCTCATCTTTTCTTTTAACATCCGGTTGACCCATTTGTAAGGTTTGTCTGTTTGGATTTTATACCCACCCGACGTGACGCCATGGAGACGCCATGACGTCACTTGCTATTGACGTAGTAGTGAAGGCGAAGCTACTCAGCCACGACCACGGCGGCCATGTTTATCTATACCCCCGCTCAAACAACATTCTTTCAATTTCACTGTTTCCTTCTCTCATTCTGACATTTCTCATTCATTCTTCACATGTCGGCATACCATCTTTTACAGGTAACTCTTATCTTATGTGGAATCTCATCTCGCCAAAAATAGAACCATAGTTTATTTATTGTCTGTTATTTCTTCTGGCTTTTTGTGGTTACGTCTCTTTTGAAATCTTCATACCAAGACGCTGTCTGTTAGATTGAATCAACTTCAATGGTTTTTGGTTTATTTTTCTGAATCGTGTTTTTTTAACTTGATTAATTCCTTACCAAAAGTTGAACAAAATCAAGCATATTTCTAGTGACTAGAAAAGTTCAAATGTCTGTTAGACAACACAGATTTTTCTGATATATTTGTGGGTTTTTCTGATCCACGTGAGCACCACATGCCTAATACTAGTATTGCGTTCGCCATGTTTATCAATCGGCTAAGACTTGTAAAAACTGGGTAAATGACCAGAATCGAACCCCTTTACATAAACCAACAGTTTAATAAATTGGTTCAAGTCAATCAAATGTAATTTCGTGTCAATCAAACATAATTTCAGGGTTAGAAACCGCTTCAGAATCATCTTCAATGTCGTTATGTCTGTTTTAAAAGCAATCAACGGTGCTGTATTTTCTCGGGAATATACTTTACCAAGTCAGCAAATAACCCGCTAGTTCTTGGGAGGCAAAATCAATCGGCTGATCGAGATTATTTTGGCCCCAAGCCACTCTTGTAGGTGTCGAATATTTACATTCGGTATCGACCGCCTTTTTCAATTAGATTATTCACGTCTAGCAACAACTTGAAACTGTCGGCTGGCCTGGTCTTTACAGAAATACAATATCCATTAGTTGGCAGGGATACATCCAAACTGTATCAGGAATAGTCCGACACGTTCGATTCTGTTAGGTTCCGTGTTCGATTGGTTGTCTTAGAACCGACACCAGACAGATTGCTCGCTACATTGACCAATAGGTCATGGACATCACGTTTTATGTTGTCTTCGATTCGTATTAAACGCCTAGAGAACTTCTTTCGAATCTTGTAAAATGAAATTGGCTTGTTATATACTAAAACAGTGACCGAACCGGCAGATAAAGTGTTGATTGACTGATGGCCTTCATCTAACTGAAGGTTGCATTGGTCAATGTTTTGTCCGTTTCATATACAAAGTCTAAACCCCTTTTAAATCCCGTTAACACTTGCCTATACTCAATAACATAATGACCAAACTAACTAGTGAACCATACTGGCAGTGGTAGTTTACAGTAGTCAAACTGATACCCCTAGGGTACCTTGGATAACAGAGTGTGTCTTTAAACGCTGAATTACTAGTAGTCTAGATCTAAATGTATGAAGATAACTACTAACACTAGTAACTATAGTGCAGCCTAGATTGCTAACAAATGTTATTTTAGTTAATTGTAGTTCTATTTATAGTAAAATCCATTACATCTGTCAAATTACTACATTTCCATCACGTCTGATACTTTCTTCACGTGCTTTTTTTCTATCAACGCCCTTGTGGTCATGTTATGTATAATGAAATGTTTGGCGGAGCTACTGTTAGGTTCACCTGTCGCTTTGATACGTTTCTATAATGTAGTTTTTGCGTTTCTGGTTGAATCATAGAATTGTTGGTGGAACTCCAAGGGAGGTGGGAGGGTAACCGTAATAGGGACTTACAGATTCTTGATCTGCCTCCAATACCAGTCTTTGATTTATAGAAAATGTTGCTAAGCTACCAAATAGAATCATTAGGTATATCATATCAGGTCGGCTTGTCCCTCAGTTTTTTTGGGATGATTTTTTCTTCGATAATGATGAATTGAAAATAGCATCAAGGGATATGTTCTTAGAATTTCTTGCTTGAACCTAATCCTGATGTATTAACTACCCATCTCTTTACGGAGTGGAGTATACTTCCAATATGGTACTTGAAGGTTTAAAAGAACAAACATTCATTAAGTCGTTTTATATTGCCTTCAAGAATACGTTGTAGTAAATAACAATAATCGAGATGTAGATCACCATCTGTGTTCACGTGGTATAATTCTATGTATGCGGTGAATAACATGTATAACACCTCAATATATCAGATAACATAATTTCATGCATCTATTTCAGTTTTAAATTTAGCTTTATAATGGTCTACTTTCCTATCTTTAGCATTCAATTATCTATTTATAGCTGTATATTTTCTTTTCTCGTCGTGTTTAATTTTTGAATTCCATAAACCTAGATAGACTGTAGTGTATCTGATGCTACAAGTTGAAATGTTTGTAAAGAGTCAATAGAGGCCATTATTTAGACTTATAGAGGTGGTTGCATTTTAAGAAGTTACACTAAGATTATGTAGAGTTGGGTAGAAAACTCATTCTTATTCAGTATGTTTGATTAAACACTAAGATTCGAATCGGTAAGAGGCAATTGGGGGTGGGGGAGCAAAAGGACGTCATTCTCCGACTATTGGACCAGTTATATTGGGGGATAGTCCGGACGTGATCTCCGACTTTTTAATTATATTGGAGGTAAATCTCCAACTTTCGTACCAGCTATATTGAGGAAAAAGAGGCCATTTCATTTCCATTCTAGAAGGCGAATTTGAAGACCTTTCAAATTTACTTCATACTAGTGCAATAAATGGAGCCGTCATACCCAATAGCTGTGGTAGGCCTTCCTAATCATTCTCCTTTACAATAAACTGCATTGTGCTGAAATATGCATCTTTAAATATTGTACCAGTAATATATATTATACTAGAACTAGAATTAGTAAGTGTGTTTAGGTCTGTGCTCTCAAACGTTACTATTTTTATACTCTGTAATTGTTTCCAATGTTACTAACAGCTGTGGATGTTACTATAAATAGATTTTATGGGGACCAGAAGAGTTATGATCGCTGTAACAGTCCTGGTATACGATATAATATATATGATATATGATTTCTATAGCTGGTACAAGAGATTGATATACGACATATATCACCAGAATGAGGAGATTCAAACAACGTATTGATCTTCTCTGTTATACTAACGAAGGAAGGGTGACGCAAAATTTGCAGCACAGCATCACTGAAGAAATGTTTATTGCCTGCATAGGACCATCTTTGTTAGGCTAGGGGAGACAAGCAACGACTACAAATGTTCAAGTCTGTATCTCTGATTTTTTTCTATAGCCATAGATTGACTAATGGCCGGGGGGGGGGGGGAGGGGAGGGGGTATATCCTCTTATGGCTATAGACTAGTCACCCCCATGAAAATATTCCATTAGCTTTCACAGAAAATATGCCCGTGCCTTTGGTCTTCATTTCGTTAGTTAACCTGTGTGAAAATTTAGAAGTTTGAGTTTTATTATGCCAACTCAGCAATTCAAATCTATTAGTGGCATCAGGTTCGTGTGTACTCAGATGAAATAGATTTATCAGTAGTGGATGATCGATACAGTTTATATTGGAATACCGTAATATCTGTAGATTCCAACTCAACCATTGGTATAGATATTATAGATACCTAATCCCTGTAACGTTCGGTGATCGATCCGCACTAAGTAAGGTAGCCTCCAAGGCAAACTGATCTCCAAAGACCTGATGATGTCGAAGCAATTCGTTATAACTTCAGATGTCTTTCGTCTGAAATGTCACTAATCCACAATAAGCGTCTGGATAAATCGCACCTCCAGGCTATTTGTGTCTCGGTTATGCTGGTCTCATCAATAATAAATGTAGTTAAGACTGAGTGCTGGTAATTGAGAATAACGATCGTGTTTGTTTGTCTTCTATTAGAGATTGGCTCGTAATGCTCCCTAATAGCTATGTCTTCAGTATTGTAACAGTATTGTAACAGTATTGTAACAGTATTGTAACAGTATTGTAACAGTTGAATTCTCTAGGGCCCTCATTGTGGCTTATTTTGGTGCTCTGTTTTTTGTTCTCTGGTGAGTCTTTTTGTTTTCTGATGTGCCTTTTTGTGGTTCCTAATTACTTCTTTCTATTTCCTTCAGAACGGTAGGCTATGAGTACCTCTAAATCGTTGGGTGCTCTTAGCAGAGTTGTGGCTTAACCAGTCTCCCAAGCAGTGTTCTTGGTGATTGACAGTGTGGTGGTTCATGCGTTACATCCAGCAACCCTACCATTGGTCTACCACTATCACGACTACTGTGAGCACGAATACCGCAGGCTCTGACCAATGGTCTGCCTTGCACGCCCTTGATAGTGGCTGTGTCCCTAGCATTACTGAGGTTAGGTCCAACGGACAGTAGCTGGGTATCGGGTTGTCTGAGGTTCCTAGCAGTAGAAGCCAGTTATAAATCAGACTCTTATCTCCCCATGGACTCATCACATGAACCAACCATTGAAGGTTGGTGGTTAGAAAGAAATAAACGCTATAATTGTCGATTTATATTAAAATCTGGCCCAAGGCAGATTTCTCATGTTCACGCTAAAATCTCGACAGACAGTCACTAGACACGACATAGTCTCGTTTCAAATCCGTTCCAATTCATATTTTACTTAATATTATCATTGGTAAGTCGAGTGAAAACCTCATTTCCTAAGTTGTAAAATCAGTTTATTGGGCCAAAGTTAGAAATGTCTACCATTTGTTTTGGTCTTTGCCGATGTAAACCTAATCACTAATGCTCCAGGACCCCAGAGGGAAAGCTAATGCTTACATGATTTGGTGATATCAGAGGCAGAAACGTTGAAAATATTTCGTTTCGTTTTGGCTTAGAATACGATAAACTATCCGAAAGTCAACGAACTATCTTGTTATGCACAGCGGAGTGTATCAACACATACTGGATAGTTTTATTATCTGTCCTTATCAGATCCATTTATTATACCCATAGAAATAAAAACAACATGGCTGCCAAATAAACAACATGGCTGCCAAGTCAATAAAGATGGCCGCCATGTAAACAAATATATATTAAGTATACATGTTTTGTTTGTTTTTGTAATAAACGATGAGTGGACCCAGCCGTGAATTAAATCGAAATCAAACTGTTTAGTAAATATTATTCGTTTTGCGTTTAACTCCTAAATACAACAAATTAAAAAATAGGATTTGATAATGCGGAACGAAAAAATTTAAACGGAATATTTCCCTGTGTTATCGAGGATCTTTATCAATATCGATGGTATTTTAATATAACGATTTAAGTCATATTTAAATAAAAATTAAAATGATATACAGTAATTGTTTACCAAGTTCAATATCAAATACCTTCAAATCACTTTAAACACTTTCTCTGCCCCTCCCGCTTAATTTTGAGTTGCCCACCCCTTGTTCTCTCTCTCTCTCAAACTCTCAACAATGAGATATAATGAATCAAGATAGAATTTGCCAACAGAACGATTACATCATTCGTTTTTGTAGTAGGATAAAAACATGTTTTGATAGCGTGCTAAATTTGTACGATATGATTACTTTAGCAGGCTGCGTACACATAACTCGTCTTCTAATCAAGAAACGATACTATTGTTTAGTAATCTTTGGCAATGGTTTTCGGAAATCTGGTCGGATTAGATGTCTGTTATTTTGTAAAATATGATTAGGGAAAGATGTTGGAAGGCATCTGGTGGAGATTGTTTGATTAATATTATCGGGTACAGATCAAAGCGTTCAGTTTATCTGGAGTGAGTCGTGGTTGAACGAAACTTTAATTGAAATGATGGGAATAAAAGAACTTTAAATCATTGATATCACAGATTTGTTAGTGTCATTCGATTGTGATTTTGAATTGACTTCAAGTGCTGAAAAATCGAGATTTGAGATTTGTAGAGATCGATATTTGTACTGCCAATCGATTGTTAATATGAAGTAAGTGAAAGAACTAGTTGATGACCCAGGAACTAAAATTTAAATGAGATATTTCCTGAAATTATTTGATCTTGGATCGTCTTTGGATTGCATTGTCTAGGTCTCGATAGGGTAAGTTGAAAATAATATTTTGTAAGACGTTGGTGCTATTTCTGTTGTCTGTCCCAGACGAAATCGTTCCGGTGGTCGGAAGTTGCTGGTATCATACTCCGTATTCCCATTCGGGCGATGGTCGGATGTTGCTGGTATCGTTCTCCTTATTCTCATTCAGGCGAAATCGTTCCGGTGGTCGGAAGTCGCTGGTATCGAACTTCGTATTCTTATTCAGGCGAGATCGTTCCGGTGGTCGGCATGTTGAAAATATTACAATCTGGTAATAATTTACTACCTGATCTGCCTTATCGTGTAATATTGTCTATACTTACAACCCGAGAGCATTGGCATCTTACACTGTAATTCTGGACCGTTTCCAGTAAATGCTGTTCTAAACTTGTTAACAATTGATAGTGGTTGAGAACAGAAGGGTAGAATCTTAATACTTGAAACTAAGGAGTAGTATACCATAATATTTTATTGAGATGATGTATTGTCATTTAGAAAGTGGTGTTGCAACAATATTTTCGTTATTGGGATAACACTTTCTTGGTATAGCACAGATTCTAGTGCTGAAAATTGGCTGAGACCCGAACGGGTTTCGAACCAGCGATCTCAGAGTCAGGCACCACTCGGCCATCGGACCTTCCACCAAAATAGAAGGCAGCAGACCAGTAGATCATATTGTATAGTGTAATTAAATGTGCTATCTACTACCCCTAAATGTCGCTAAAGGATAATTAATTATATTGTTTATTGAGATCTTTAAAAGATCACATCCAAACACCTTTTGGTTCATCAGCAAGAGATCTCTTACATCTAACTTAACCGAAAACCGACCTTCGAAATACCGAGCCTACCATACGTACAAAAGGCCATTACTAATGTCCAATCAGCCAATCAGGGTTGGTAGTGCACCAGATATATTCTCGTATGTTTACGTTCATTAATTCAGACAGACTCTTGACTGTTGATACATAAGTCACATATTGTAGCCATTTGCGTCATTACATTGGCTCCTTACAAATTACAGACCAGTCGTATCTAACCAGAAACCGAATAATTGTTGAAATCTCTGGCATGTTGGCTTTCATTATAAATAAACACGAAACGAAATATGAGCACATAAATTGTAGGTTGCCTCAACAGCTGTTGGCAGGTATTTGTATCTTCAAGTGTATTGTTTACCTGGGCCATGTTAAGTCAGGTTCTCTGACGCTGGATACAAAAACCAAGCATTACTGCAGAACTAGATGCTAATCTTAAATCAAAACTTGGTGCCACCGTCAAAATATTATTTAATTGAAAGATGCTGTTACCATGAGACCAAGCTGACAAGTTTAGAACGCAACTCTGATGTATCTGAATTGTCGGTTGTTTGTGGATTTCATGACAACTTTCATCATTCACAACCATATAAAACCGTAATCGTTATGGTATGAGGGTCACTTTCTTTATCCACAACCATTTACCACCGTAATCGTTATGGTATGAGGGCCACTTTCATGATTAATAACCATATACGACCGTTATCGTTATGGTATGAGGGCCACTTTCATGATTAATAACCATATACAACCGTAATCGTTATGGTATGAGGGCCACTTTCATGATTAATAATCACATACGACCGTAATCGTTATGGTATGAGGGCCACTTTCATGATTAATAATCATATACGACCGTTATGGTTATGGTATATCTGGTCCATTATGTAATCGTCACAGTAGAGGTACTATAGTAAACTGATAGGCTCTACCAGAAATTTAGTACACCTTATAGTTATTGATGATATCTACTGACCTATTTGTAATAGTACATGTTAAGCTATTATTAATATACCCTTGACGATGTTTATTTTCATCATAATTTTAGTTAACTTGAAGAGGTTAATGACAATTTCCCTTAAGAGTACTTGAAAATTGATGAGGTTTCAGACTTTCGTTAGAATGAAGTTATAAATGTAAAAACGCAGTTTTAAAAACCTCATTAAGAAGATCTGTATTGCGATAAGATGGAAGTCGACATGCGTTAAGCTTCCAAGAAAGAACTTAAACTTAATCTGGTGTCTTGATCAGCTTATTGGCTGATTTCAATGGTGTTTTTTCTCTTCTTACGTTGGCTGGTTTCGAAGATGTTAAAACTATTGTTCATTTTGATTTTCAAAACGTGAATTCGAGTCCAAACTTCAACAAATGCTAAGATACTAGCGGGCTACACTAACGTGTGTTGCTGATAATGAAGCTAGGATTGGGCAGATCTCGCCCCACCCTCTCCCTCTTTTGGACATCCCCATTTGATATACACACTGAACAAGCACTGGACTAAAGAAATGACCTGTGTTGGGCCGGAGTAAGGTAGATCTAGCCCCCACCCTCTCTGTTTTGGACATCCTCATTTGATATACGCACTGAACAAGCACTGGACTAAGAAATGACCAGTCTTGGGCCGGAGTAAGGTAGATCTAGCCCCCACCCTCTCTGTTTTGAACATCGCATTTGAGATACGCACTAAACTAGCACTGGACTTTAGAAATGACTTGTGTTGAACGATATTGAGCCGTTAAAGAGGAAGTTAATTAAAACTTGTTAAATTATATTATCGCTTAATAAGCTGTACAAAAGAAGATCTTTAAATGACCTTCACAAGATATTGATCGATTTGAAGGATAAATACAAAAGAGTCAAGTAGAAAAACAATTCTGTACACAATTTTAATGTAAAATTCTTGTATTCTGGTCTAGAGCAAAAGTAAAACTGAGTCATTATAGACGTAATATGTTTATAAAAACTTGTTACAAAAAACGGATATCTCTTAAAGTTACGATATACAGAACAGGGCCAATATTAATTGGCAATTTACTTAGATATACACTGGTGAAATTGGTCGACATATACAATTTAGAAAAATATCATCGACTTATTGCTGGAGTTATGAAGAGAATGAGAAATTACACCGTTTAATGTGCCTGAATAACATAGTCTGGATGTCTAAAGTAATGAAGTCGAGATTGGGAGAGATCGTATCAGATACAGCAAGGTGGATATTTGATTTACGTTTAATCAACTAGGTATATTTCGTTTTTTCTTATCCAAAACACACATAGAATCTTTTCTAAACCAACTAATATCAACTACCAATCCAACAAACGAATCTTAACCCTCCTACAAACAACTACAGTTGTGATATCAGCATCTCTGGAAGCGAACGTTAACTTGTTATCTACCAACAACTACCTAGTTTGTGATATCAGTATCCACTGGAAGCGAACGTTAACTTGTTATCTACCAACAACTACCTAGTTTGTGATATCAGCATCTACTGGAAGCGAACGTTAACTTGTCATCTACCAACAACTACCTAGTTTGTGATATCAGCATCTACTGGAAGCGAACGTTAACTTGTCATCTACCAACAACTACCTAGTTTGTGATATCAGCATCCACTGGAAGCGAACGTTAACTTGTTATCTACCAACAACTACCTAGTTTGTGATATCAGCATCCACTGGAAGCGAACGTTAACTTGTTATCTACCAAGAACTACCTTGTTCGTATCGGCACTTGCTATATCACTAACGCAGCAAGCCCGAGGTGCGTTCTGCTACTAACAAGCCAATGCAGGAAGTTAGACTTACATGTACTTTACACTCTTCTCATGTCGGTCCCCTGAATAATCAAAAACATTTCCTCACGAATACAACGTAATGTTTGAATATTGCCCTCTCCAGTTAATATTTTAATCAGTAGTATAATTATTATTAGAAGGAATATCGACGAGAAAATGACAAGTTATCGATAAAAACGCCAGAACGACGAGAAACGTGATGTTTTTATTCGACTTTCAGAATAATTTCTACATCTTCTGTCAGTTATTCAGTCCGCCTAGTTTTTAATAAGCTACCAGGAAGTTTCTGAATATAATGTCATTGGAAGTTGTTCTATACCCTTCATTGCACACTGCATGGCGTTGTCCGTCTTCATTAGACCAATTTGAAAGCTATATTTGTAGATGAATATGTCCTTTAGGGTGGAAGGTGTGATTCGTGGCCAAGATATAATTCAAAGCGACTATTATCACATCTTTTTTAAATGTACTGTCAACCGGAAGTAAGTCACTCTCAACCGGAAGTTTGTACTGAAGGAAGAGATATCTTCAACGAGAAGTCGTAAAACGTAACATTGCTCTATATTGCCATGTATTTTTGAATGTCTATTGACCAACTATCTGGTGGCGCTATAAAAACTTGCTGTCTTCAAAGCTTCTTTTAAATTAATGAGTCATTGAGTGCGTTGATGAAAAAGTGCCCCCCCCCCACGTCATTTTGTTGGTTGCATCCAATGGTATATGCAATCTGTAATAATCTAGTTGGAAGACCTATTGCCATTGGTTCATTAATTCACTTCATTTACTGTAATAACAATCAGCAGTGCTTTACAGTGTATATCATTTCGTTTTGATTATCCAGTTTCTTGAAAGACCTTGGCTCGTTCGCTAAATGGTTTGTCGTCGAGGCAATTACAGCAAGTGACGACTAATAAAGTCCGACTTTTATCGCATTTCGTCTTCATCATAACACTATTAGTATGCCAATCGCTACTCGATTAATTAATTCAATCTCCAAATCTCAGTTAATTCGCCATTATTAACAAAAGCAAGATTTCCACGGCCATTAAGCGACTTCTCAAATCCCTCGTCTCCTGGCAACCATTTCAAGTCTCGCAGTAAATGGTTGTCGTAAATTGTGATTGGTGAGCAATTATCATCTGTATCAATCCAATCAATTAATTTGATTTCATTTAGTGCGGAGCGAGATTACCGGAACAAATAGATCCTGTCATATCAAACTTTGATGACCAGTTTCTATCTTCCAGTCTTTTATCGCAATACACGCCTGCTTTTATGATGGTACCCGTGATTCGAGACTAGGCGTTCTGCTTGACAGCCAATAGACGTCTGTCAGTCTGGTTTGACCTTGAAGATCATGGAGGTCACTTCCTCACGCGATCTGGACGTCAGGCGCCTTCCGATTCTAATCCAGCGTCTTTTGTTGTCAATTGTTGAAGGGGATGATGGTTCCCTTTGTATATTGTGTCCTTATTCATTTGCTTTGACATTTTTAGAAGATTTAAGGCGTTGATTTCGATGCTTAAGTCTGTAAAGAAATTCTGTTCCATTGGCCGAAACTAACATAGCAGGATTTGTTCCTGTTTATATATGAAGCTTGCAGATAAAACTAGTTGCATTGCATAAACTAGTACCACCCTCCACGATACATTACCCTTACCATTCGACCCAGCTGTAAATGGGGTACAGATAATCCCGGAAAGATAAATGCCAAGAGGTTTTGCTAAGAAACCGCTGGTAGAAAGGATCCTTATCTGTGAACCTAAGTTGGTATCCTTGTAAAATCAATACCAAAAGGTTTGACCAAGGACCTGCTAGCAGAAAGGATCCTTCACTGTGAACCTTAGTTGTTATCCTTATAAAATCAATACCATGAGGTTTTGCCAAGGACTAGGTGGTAGAAAGGATCCTTAACTGTGTACCTTTAAAAAGGTTGGTAATGGGCCTTGTAAAATCAATACCATGAGGTGTGACCAAGGACCAGCTAGTAGAAAAGATCCTTAACTGTGAACCTGACTTTTTATCCTTGTAAATATAGTAATTTCTTTCTTTCGTCGAAACCATTTTTATAGAATCAGTTGTTTAGGAGCGTACTATTGTTTTCAATGGTGATATTCCATACCGAAAAAATTCTCTTCAACTTCCCACACATACACGAGGGGATTTAATTGTCTCGCAGTTGTTTGAATTGGGATTGAACAAGTAGAACATTAATCATTTTAATTTTTAGCATTTAATCATTTAACAGAGAGTAAGAATCTGTGATTTTTTCAACTAGGTCGATTAACGCATTTCCCTCGAGCCTTCTCAATTTCTCTTTGTAATGTTGTGTCATAATTCTCTGAGTGATTATATAGGAATTAGAATATCGGAATATCAGTCCAGAAGATCCAGATTAAGCAGAATATTTTAATTTGCCCATAGCTAACTAACTAAAGTAGTTATAACTACACTTTTTCTCAATGACGTTGTCTTAATATTGGCGTTTAGATTATCCAGACGCATTGCTGTATAGAATAGATAGCAAAATGGACTGAAATGAATGGAGTTTACGTCCTACTTTTCTGCACCTTATGGGCTAATGAAGAAAGCAGATAGCAAAAGAAGCATTAGATGATAAAGTTAGATCGATATGGTTAAGGATCGTGGTTTTGTCCAATGACCGTTACCCCTGCGAGGCGTTATGTTTTAAAACGTGTAATGACCCCAATTAACCGAGAACTGACCCTTAAACAAGGGGACGTAACTTCTGTGAACTTTCCCATTCTACAATACTATAATGATATTATCTAACAAGTTCAAATCGTATTGTATTTCGACTGATAACGAGCTTATTAGCGATACTTCTGTTAATTAAGTTATTAGGATAATGAAAAAGTTCTCGTTATGAAATTATGTTCAATTAAGGATCCGTATTGTTTCGGGTTATGTCACTGATACGTTTATCGAACGCACCTGAGCAGACTCTGCCCACTTGTTTCAATTGTAATGATCGAGTAAGCATCATAAGCGCCGGATTTTTTCCGTGAACTGCTGATGTATTTCTTATAATAACAATAAACTCTTTAATTAACATTGGTCAGAATTAGTTCCAATGCACAAGGATTAGTTCCAATGCACAAGGATTAGTTCCAATGCACAAGGACAGGGTCCTATCTAATATTAAGACCATGGGAATCCAACAAGGTTTTGACGAGGGTTCAACCCCAGAATTGAGGCCGGCACGATTTTTACCCCTTACTTCAAGATTTATTTTTATATACCATAAGAACAGACCTACCCTTTCCCAATAATTCTTAATATCGCCGATGCTCAGTCTTCTGAATAATGCAGCCTAGGGCCTTGTGATTTGTCTAATGATATATCACGTGGCGTCAACTCCCAGGGACGACGTCGTTAATTAATAGGAACGTTAATTAATCACGGTCCTCATTTAAGATGACTATTGAACCAGACCGGAGCGACTCAGTAAGACTCCGAGGTGACAAGAGATCTGTACGAGAAAAGGTCAAGATGTAGAAATTACACTCCGGGGAATTCTCCGATTGATTCTCGTATCATTTACACAAATTACGTGAACTGGAAATTCAGTTGAACGAAGATTTACATGCGACTTGATTTTACTTGAACGGAGTTTTACATCCGTATTGATGTAAGGTATTTATTGGAAAGGAGGAGCCGAAAGAGAGGAGAAGGGAGGGGGGAAATTAGTCTTTTATTTTGTTGAACTATTGTAACCACCGTTTGTCCCAAAACGCTTTGGTTCCCTACCCTTCAGCGATTCACGAAGTACATTGGGAAGATCTGTTCTCGATTATCCTGACATTTAGTCCGTTGAGGGATCCAGTGACCCTGTCTTCTACAGGTGATGATTTATAATCGTGTGGGTAAGAACTATGAAGTAACCGACTTGCCATATAACCGTCTCGCTAGGTGGCGTGATGTGATGTATCACTTCCGGTTTCTCGTACTGGATTTTTTAAGAGACATGCCCTTGCCCTGCTATCTGGAAATCAGATTTGTCTATCTTCAACGCCAAGGGGGGTAACTTTATTAATAAAACACATATAACCGTTTTAAAATTGTCCGACATCTGATGGCTAATGCCCTCAATATGAAAAAGATGCATTGACTGTATCTTGATTTTGATTGGTTTAGAATCAAGGAATGTCCCTTAGTCTAGCATGCAATGAATTAGTCCAACTCGTTTTGGCATCTTATTTAAACTAACTGCACTAGAAGGTTGATTTATTGGCCAAGAATCAGCAGTTTGTGATGAGTATAGTTTTTTTAGATTCGTTCCTGGTTTTAACAATATGCTAATTTTCATTTAACAAGATCCACTATATTGTCCAAACTAATATACTTTCAATTAGCGAACCTGATTGGTTCTGGCTTCATTATTTGATTTGAAATTTCTTTGACGTCATATTAATTTTGATTGGCTATGAACCAAAATGATTGACAAGGAATTATAAATACATTCCTTTCATTACGTGCTATCTGGAATCAATTAACAATAGAGAAAATAAGTCTTAGAGTTTATCATATCATCATTTCACTGAGAGGTCTGGTATTTCACGCTGATAACAGACTTGTACCAACATATTACCACCGCCGTCTTAATAGTTTCACTGGATTCTAAAAACACATAGTGTAACCTTCTTTAGGGTAGAGTCGCTGATATTTCGTGACTCGTTCGACCATATTTCATCGGATTAGCTCTGAGCTCGTGATGGAGCTTCTTATTGCCAAGGACTAAACTCTGGAGTTAACTAATTACTGCGGTTTCAGTTGAACTTGGACTTATCAGAGAAGGTTTTGTGAAATATAGAGCTCTGGATTGGTATTTAATGTTGGCTCTCTGTTTTCTGTGGACGACTCTCTGAAAGGCCGAAACTCTCTAGGTGATTCTCTAATTGTATTCCACGTTAGTTTGGATTGTTATTGAAGGATCTTTCATAGATTGACCAAACAATCAACAACCGAGTGCTTTTGATATACTCTTTACCCTCTGTTGGGATCTGATAAAGATGATGTTTTACTGGTTCTTACAGCCGGCTTCTTGACACTTTGTTTGTACACCGCTAATTGTATTACTTCTATAATACATGTTTTATGATGTATATACCAATTGTATTTTAAGTTAAAAATTGATGATTTTAGCCAGTGTACAACTAATGTTGCGCCTACCGTATATGGACTAATGAGTAGGGTCCCGTCTTTTTAACTAAATGCTCTGGAATTTACAAGTATATTTGGATTAGTGGATTCCATTTGACGTAACGTAACGTTCTTAATTTCGTTTTGGTGTTACAAATGAGTGAAATTATATAACCCTTTGAAAGTTTATTTGAAGAGGTAAGCAAATTAATCATTATCCCCCTCCCCTCCCCACTATTATAATTGTTTATCATTCATCCATTCATTCATTCATATTAGATATGCACTTACAATTCTAGTGCAATCGTTTATGATTCTAATTTTCCAATAAATGCCTTAGAACCAACGTATTTCTTAAATAAATAAACAAGATAATGAAAGTTTCCGCCTGGCTCGTTCCAATATGATTAGGTTGTAGACGTATTTGCCATGCGTCTAAGAGTGAAGATGGAATCTCGTCCGTACCCCCCGGGGGAGTCGAGCTGAGGTCACGTCATCAAGTCATTACAAAGATCTACAGACCAGATATTAGGGTTGGGAATGAAATGAGCCTCTCGAGAGATCTGTAATCTGTTTTTTATTGAACACATGACATTGTAAATTTTAACAAGAGTGCATTTACTTGGGATAAAAAACAACAGTTGGGACTCATTTTATAAATTATGTTTTCAAAAAAATGAAGACAATTGACGAACTGTGTTGAACGATCTAGTGGTAGCGGTATACGGTCTGGCTAGTCGGCGGAGCCCACTCTATTGCTGTATTACGGAGTTATTTAAGAGCAATGGACAATAATTGCAGGAATAGTGCCTCGATTAATATGGTGATATACGGCCTTGTGGAAAGATTCGAAGTCATATCGTACAAGGATATCAAATTCAACGTAAATCCTTACTCTAGATCAATAAATGGTAATTAAGTCCCGTTAAAAGATTCGAACTCATGTCGTCGTATTATGTTGTCTATTATTGAACAAAGTATATAAGTATTCACAAAGCCATTTCTAATGTACCGTCTGACCTCAAATAGTCTCCAAATCTATAAACTCTGAATAAATATATTTCAATATTCACAATCATGCTCTAGGCTTTCTTCCATCATGAGTTCATCGTTAGAAAGACAGAAAGAAACAACTATATTTTACAAGAACAGCTTAGGTTCACAGTTAAGGATCCTTTCTACCAATTGGTCCTTGACCAAACCTCGTGGTATTGATTTTACAAGGATAACAAGTTCGGTTCACAGTTAAGGATCCTTTCTACCAACTGGTCCTTGACCAAACCTCTTGGTATTGATTTTACAAGGATAACAACTTAGGTTCACAGTTAAGAATCCTTTCTACCAGCTGGTCCTTGACCAAACCTCTTGGTATTGATTTTACAAGGATAACAACTTAGGTTCACAGTTAAGAATCCTTTCTACCAGCTGGTCCTTGACCAAACCTCTTGGTATTGATTTTACAAGGATAACAACTTAGGTTCACAGTTAAGAATCCTTTCTACCAGCTGGTCCTTGACCAAACCTCTTGGTATTGATTTTACAAGGATAACAAGTTCGGTTCACAGTTAAGGATCCTTTCTACCAGCTGATCCTTGGCCAAACCTGGACGTTGATATAAGACGTTGATCAGGATACTTCTACACTGGGAGAAATGATTCTCAAATTATTTGAAATGTAATTATTAAGGTGTCACCATCATGTAAAAAATAGCTAACAATGGTCAACGGTTTTCTTTAACACTGTTTGACTCACTGAATGAGTTGCTCTTGGTTCTTAATACCCGTCTCCATTAGCCCAAAAGGTGCAGAAGAGTATGACGTAAAACATTATTTCATTTCATTTAGTTTTCTATAGATATGAGAAATAATTTACAAACCTAGTGATAATAAATAGATTATCTGGGTCTAACTGTCCTGTAAAACTCGAGAGTTGTAAAGAAATGCCTCCTCTGTCTGAAAGAATAGACAGAATTCTATAAAACTCCAAGAAAATTCATTTCATTTCATCTTCATGGTCTGTCAATAACCGCATTATGATGACGTTTCTATTGATAGTTTTTCTTTGCAGTTAAAGACTTTTGTTTTGTCTCGCGGTAAATAAAAGAGCTAGCTTATATTAGGACCTCGTATTAAACCGGGGATTAGAACTTCTGGTTGGTAGATTGATGCCGAGAGTACACAACTGGTACGTCATATAAATAGTGGTGTGTCTTGAATCATAATTTTACTGTGAGATTTGGAGGCAAGATAAATATTTTAGTAAGGAGTTGATGGTTGGGTGGGGGTGTCAAGTGTTGACCCCATACCCCTTCCTCTCACCACTGGTCTGGGTCATACACTTAATGGTATTGTTTATCCCCCCCACCCCCCGCACTGAATCTTTGATACCTAACGGAACATACCACTTCATAACAGAAAACGATTATTGTTACTCTTTATTTAATACGGTTGTAGCTTTTTATCTTAACAATATCACATTTCATTGTGAGACCCATCACCTCCAATCTACTGAGGTTAGTTCTGTATTTAGACACATCAAACGTAAATTCGAAAAAAGGTTTACCTTCAAGTGGAAGCTTTTGCCTGAATTTACCTATTCAGCCTTTGTTGGATTGGGTTTCAGAATATTGGGAGAACGTTGTTGGTAACAAATCAGAATGTATTTGATATTCGTTATACGTATGGGTTTTTCAACTTGGCAGATAGTTCCTGGGAATAGCACGACGTCTTAAGCATAGCCAATGTTATACAATATGACAAAACTGACAACGTTTAACTATCTGATATTTGTTAAGCCAAGTCTGTTAATTTGGATATCCCTTTTTATAATATCTGTATCCCTTGCACAGAATTCACTGGACCAATAAAATTTATTCTGGAATCAATGTATATGGAGAGCCCGTCCACCATGCGGAAGGAAGTTTGTTCAGGGAACGTCAATATTGTATGATGTGAAAATTTAACTCCTAATTAACATGGATACGAGTAATTAATATTAAGCCTAATGAACGAATTTATCAATGGATTGTATTTAAATATTCTTCTCATTAAGATAGGTTTAATTACGATCGAATATTCTCTTCGCTTGGATACAACTTACTTCATTAAAGGTATTTACGTTCGTATCGATCTGAGTTGACAGCTAGCCGTAGAGTGCTAATGGCCTAAAGGATCGGGAGGGGTTGGGTGTAGAGTGCTAGTTATTATGGGGTAGTTGGAGGGCGTTGTCCTAGGGCGTGGGTGAAGATGAGGTGTTCTGGAGGGTGGGCATGTTCCTTCCTTGTGTACAGGTTGGCTGTAACTTACGAACACCCCGCTCTACACTTCAGGAACAGAAAGGCATCGCGTCACCTCACCTTGAGCGATTAGCGTCTAGTATCTTCTGAAATGAACCTGGGCATTATCAAATATAACTTCAGTGTCATTACAACTTTTACTTTATACTGTGAACGTGTCGTCGCCAAATACTGGTTACTGTGTTACTGTGTGAATAATTTAATACACGACGATGATTTGTCAGTTATCTTACTTAAAATAGATTTCTAATTGAGTCCATGTATATCAATAATTCACAATTGAAACGCCTTCGATTTCAATTTCTATTTTCTAAAAAAAACCAAAAACATGAAATTTTCTTGTTACAATTCAAATTTAAATTGGATTCTGAAATTGGAAAAAAATAAATAAAAAATAAGCTGAGTTAATACTTTGTAAAAGTAGTGTAGAGACAGGGGCGTTGAGAGAAAGAGAGAAGCAGGTGCTTGGTCAATATCTCAATTTTAATCTTGTTTAAATTCCAACGAAGAATAACTAAAGTTAATCCCAGAAAGCTTTAAAAAATATCTCTTATTTGCTAATTAGTTAACATCTAAGCTGAACACATCTCTTAAAAAGTAGCTGTCGTCATAATATTTGTACAAACCCTTCTTCTCGGTCGTTTTCCCCCGTCCAAGCACATTTAATCCCAGCTATAACGATTTCCAATGAAAATAGAGCCGGTATTACGATGTATGGGAATGGAAACATTAGAAATAAGCTGGCTTTTTAATCGATACCGCTCACTAACCTATCGGATACTTTCTATTTCACCGAGTTTCTAGTCTAATTCATTCGACTGCTACGCTATCGTTCTGTTGGAATCTACACTTATCCAGTGTGCTTTGGGAAATTTTGGATTTGAATTCACATCGTGATGTGAGAAATTTCATGAGTGTTTTGGGAACGTATAATTATGGAATGGCCTACGCAATTCTCAGTTCGGGGTTATAAAATAAACTTTCAGGAAGAAGTTATAAGATTACTTAGTGTGTAAATTGAAGGTATGGTAAAATTCTCGGAACCGTAAGCGAACCGTAAGGGAACGTGTTATTCTCAGAGGGTTTGTAAGCCATTGCTATAAAAAAATGTGATGTAAAGTTACCATATAATTCTATGTTAAAACGGTTCGTTTCTCTTTTGCAATATGTATTATAGGTTACGTTTCTTTCTGCATACGTTTGATAGTTGTTCATTGCTTTGATTTTGAACTGTTTTCATCTAATTGATAACGTATGATTTATTAAAATTCAGATTTAGATTTAGACTAAGCTTTGTGATTGTGTATAGTTTTGTACGTGATAAAATGCCTTCGAATCATTTCATTCGGTACCTTTTATTATGATTATTCTGGTCCATTCTTACCCGTAGTTCTGTTACAAAGAAGTGTTTCGCTTGAAGGTTTGTGAAAGGTTGTAGAGGCGAGGATCAGGTTGGTCTCTGAAATAATGAATTATCTTAAATGTTTATTTTCAAAGATGCTGTCGTTGTTATTTTACCCTATTCTGCTTCTTCGCCATTGTTTATGACAATTTTTCAAAACGATGGTCGATGGTTTTTCCTTAAGCTCAGTCGTACGTTTAATCTACTTTATAGAAAATCGTTTGGAGATAGATTTGTTAGATCCGAAGCTGAACTAAGTAAACTTGGAAGGTGGAGCATTGATTGTTCATATTGAAAAGGTAAACAAACATTCATTCATTCTATTTTCGATTTATTGGAAATCCTGAAGTTGATGCACACTTTAATGGCGTAGCTAAGTGCCTCGGGTAAAAGGTCAGTCGATAAATATTAAATACAAGCCTTGGTTTATGAAGATAAAGTTCGGGTTTCGTTCAGCAACTGGTCAGTGGTCAATGGTAGAATGTTGATCTAGGTGGATGAAAACGGTTATAGTGGATGTTGTCTTTTAAAAAGGGTAGAGTTGAAGAGTTCTTTTCCCTATGGGCAAAAATGTTTCTGCGGAGAACATGTCTGCATGTTTTACCAAGGTTTACAATACTTTGCCAGTATAAGCAATATGTATTGATGTAGGTAAGGTAACGGTCTGTCGCTATTAGTACCCTCTGCCTTACTTTTACTACTAGCGTTGTCAGTACAACGAAGTATAAGTTCTGATTTCGGTCTAAGGTATGAACTTTTAACGAGTTACTTTCTCTAGGATAAGACAAGCTCTGGAGTTTAAACTGTTAAATATATGGTCGGACGGTTTCTCATTATCGCCCGGTTTTGGAACAAATGAAATGCAATGAATGGATTTTAACGTCCCACTCTTCTGCACATTATGGGCTAATGAAGACGGCCAGTTTGAAACAAGCTAGCTGTAAAGTTAGTAGTCCGGCAAGAAACTCGACCTTGTATGAAATGGCATATCGCCAGTAAATCAAACTCTGTTTCTTACTGAAGTTATGGCGGCGAACAATTCTTTACAACCAATGAGTAAGATGAATCGATAATTACTACTGAGTTTCTTCCAAAGTTTCGCAATACTAAATCACTATTAGATTGCCTACTTAGCACGTCGCTGATCGCCAATATGTTGATGCCTGTTAACCGATTCTAATCGCTCATAACTAAGCTGGGAGCTTGAACTGTGTGTTCTAGTTCCATTAACGAGTTCCTTTAGAAACAATATCTCCGACATTAACGCAGATGTTTCTTGGAATTAAATTGTGAGAAATTCAACAGAAATTTCAATTCCTGGAATTGGCTTTACAGGATCCGAATAAATTGCTACGAAAACTGATAGATTTATAACTTATAAGAACGCCATTATTCATTTCGTTTTAGTAATCTTCATTTTTCTTTTAAATCTATAATGTTCGTTATTATTTGGCATCTGTAGTTGGTCAGTTAAAAGGCGTAGTTACTTCCGGCCTAGGTTTTCATAAGAGAAGGTGTAGTTACTTCCGGCCTAGGTTCTACCAAAGGCGTACTTACTTTGTGTGTAGGTTTTCATAAGAGAAGGTGTAGTTACTTCCAGCCTAGGTTTTCATAAGAGAAGGTGTAGTTACTTCCAGCCTAGGTTTTCACCAAAGGCGTAGTTACTATGTGTGTAGGTTTTCATAAGAGAAGATCCTTTCCACCACTGTACAGATTTAAGCACTGTGGGCGGACTTCAATCAGATATAGTTTGCAAGATTTGAACAGTAAGTGGTTTGAGACAAACTGCACTGGCTGCTGATTGTTCATCGAGGGGAAATATTATCAAATTAACCTATTTTTTTTTTAATACCGTACTAGGTGCACTGGACTGATTAATTGTAAAACCTCATTACTTGTGCTTGTATAAATATTGTTTGAAATAAGTTGATGGCTCCGGGCTGGAAGAGAAAGTTAACCGTCCTGATGGATGCATACTAACTAGTTCTCAATACCACGATACTTCAACCGACATTGTCATTGACAAGAGCCGCGGGAAAGTTATTTACAGACGATGTTTCATTACAGATATTGAGTAATTAATCATTGAAAACGTGTTCCGGGTCACTGTTATAAAACCTGTTCCGGGTCACTGTTATAAAACGTGTTCCGGGTCACTGTTATAAAACGTGTTCCGGGTCACTGTTATAAAACGTGTTCCGGGTCACTGTTATAAAACGTGTTCCGGGTCACTGTTATAAAACGTGTTCCGGGTCACTGTTATAAAACGTGTTCCGGGTCACTGTTATAAAACGTGTTACCGTCCATCAAAACTTACAGATTTAAAACTTGTTTTGAATAGAAATATATTAAAAAGATATTCAAAGAAAATTATGAATTTAATTTAAAAAATATCACTTGGAAAATGTCAAGCTTAAAAAGGTGCCATTGAATTCTTTATTGCTTTTGTTTGATTCTGAAAACTTCTTAGATTAATTGCATCTTATATTATGTTTTAAAGGTTGGTTTGGAAGGAATGTAACCCACGCAACTGTACTTTGTATTACTATGATAACTATATTACAGATCCAGTGTAACGAATTTTAAACTGTGTTCCATTGAAACATAGACGTAATGTATTTTAAAACGTTATCGCGTAACATATATTTTAAGACGTAATCGCGCAATTTGTATTTTAAGACGTAATCGCGCAATGTGTATTTTAAGACGCATTCGCGAAATAAGATGTAATAGCGGAATATGTATTTAAAATAGTAATCGCGCAATATATATTTTAAGACGTAATCGCGCAATGTGTTTTTTAAGACGTAATCGCGCAATGTGTTTTTTAAGACGTAATCACGCAATATGTATTTAAGACGTAATCACGCAATATGTATTTAAGACGTAATCACGCAATATGTATTTAAGACGTAATCGCGCAATATGTATTTAAGACGTAATCGCGCAATATGTATTTAAGACGTAATCGCGCAATATGTATTTTAAGATTAAGATTACATTTAATACTATATATATCTATTACGACACCTAGATCAAACTAGACTGGGTTTGTTTTTCTCTTATCATTGTCAGACATACGCCATTGATCTAAATTAAATCCTGGGAACTTGATTGATTGACAATTAAACTATACTCCATCCGGGACATCAGACATCAACCAAGTTATTACAATGTATAACATGCTCCAACAGCGTTATTTACTGGGAACTATATTCCGAATAAAGCATTACTGTATATACTTTCCATTGTATAATGCTTTGGACGAGTATTTTGGTCAACGTAATTCGTTTGCTTGTGCTGATCTTTGTTTTACCTTTGTCGTCTGATAGAAGCCCCTGATATACCTCACCCCTGGGTTACTGGGTGGTCTCGTGGTAACAAGGGTAACCGATCACTAGTGGTAGTTTGTCTGTATTGTATTCCCAAGATAAGTCGGTTATGGAACTGTTCAGTTCTCTGAACTTGCCCCCAGCTTCCTGTTCTGATGTTCTGTTCTCTACTTCACCCTATTGTTCAGAACATGGTGTATCGGTCTGTAGATTAAAAATCTGTTAGCAATTGCTGTGTTAATCTGTAATACAACGACTTTGATAACTAGATAGATCCCACCTCCAATCTGAATGTGCTCTAGGTCCTAAAAACGTGATGTTACGTCAAGATTTCCAGACAGGAAGACGTCTGCTTAAAACTGGACAGTAATCTCGAACTGTTCATTGCTTAATAACGAGATCTTACGAGAGGATAAAAATAGCAGTCTATCAGTCTCGTGATCTCAAGTTACCAGTTATGAATTTGAATTGGAAGAAATCTGTGTTTGTTTCTGGTAGTTACCTCAATTGGGTCAAATACGTGGAATTTTATAATCGGCGGATTACCTTGAAGCACTAGAATTTATCTAGTTTGTGAGCAGTATTGGGGCTGTTCCGTTTTATTTACTATTGGTTACTCTGTGATAGTGTTTCCGGACTTTGGTTACAGTAGGCGTCAGGTACCCATATTCTTTGGATCTGTTTGACCACACGTTTGTATACGTTTTAACGACAAATATGGGTTCAGTTCGACAATATCTGTCCCCAATTTCTCTGTATTGTTGTTTGCTTTTTTGGGGGCCGGGGGGGGGGGGTGGTAAAACATATATAGCTACCAAGAAATGGGTTATTAGGGTTTCTTTGTGGTTATTATTGAGTACTATACAGGCAAGGCAATGTCACGATGTCACAGAAATCATTAAGTTAGTTATGTCATAATTGCTGTTATTGTATTCCTCGTGATGGCTCCTCAAATATTCCCCGAGTCTTAATAAGTTTCATTTTATTTCTAGCGTGTCTTTTAGCCAGTTTCTACTGAATCAAACTGACAACAAAGCTACTTTTATCGTCGGAATGAAGAAAAACGATTTGTTTTAATATAAAATCGAAGGTTTCAATAAATTCAGCACTTGACAACAATTATACCGGAAATGACATCCTATCAATCAAAAATGATTGACGTATTAAAATAGTGAGAAGATTTTTTCCACGTGATTGTCTTCTTTTCATGTGACATGTATAATGACAGCTTATCAGATTCGAGCGTAATAGAAATATTTAAACTGTCAAAAGACATTCTTTCGTTTAGTTTGAATTTCTGAATGGACATATTACATACACGTGTCTGGAAACCAAGGAAACCGTACATCTCCTATTGCGAATTGTTCATGGTATCAGCCAAAATATCTCTAAGTTTTTATCCAGTGTGCTAAGCAGTACTCGACTTTTCCATTTATATACAGCTCGGTCGAAACGGAGTAAATGAATTCAAAATTAGACGATATTTTCGTAAGCTTACACTTGTTGAGGGAGATAATTGGATCATATTCATGTTATAAGGCAATTATGTAAATAAGTTGTACCACCGTAGAGAGGTATTTAAAGCAGATTATATATAACCAGTTCCGTGTGTGTACAGTTTGATAATAAAACATTCAGTTTGATAACTGTAAGAAGCGGCTTAAAGTTATTCTTGAAAAATAAGTCTCAGGAATATGATTCTGTCCGTTGTGGATTTATTAATCTCTGGTATATCTAAGATTACTTTCAGCCTACTATATAGGTGAAACTAGAAATACGTCGGCTTGTGGATTTATACTCATACCACAGGATTTATATAATTCTACCCCTTGTGTGGATTGAATCTTTTAAGAAGTATTAAATTTAAAGTTTCGGATGTAAATGAATGGATCATTCTTTGGAACTCTGAAAATTTTATTTCCGATTCGAATGTCGCCAATTTTCTTGGAGTTGTCAGGACACATCATTACGGATTATTAAAACAATATGGCGGAAAATGGTAAACCTGGATTACTCAGTCCGGAAGTTGCTGATCTGGTAAGTTTCTTTTGACTAGAGCTCGTCTTTCAGATACTTAACCCTCAATCGTTAACACAGGACGATAATTCTATGGGTATTTACTGGTCAGTTCTCCGACCTTGTTCCTGTCTGCTGTGCTGTTTTCTAGTTTGCCCGATGTCCTTTGCCTCAATGTTAAGTTCTGTGATGTGATGCACTGTTCGGTGTTCTGCTTTAATGCTCTTCTCTTCCCTTTTACGCTCTAATGCTTCATTAGGTGTAGAAGAGTCGGGCGTAAAACTCATTTCATTTTTAATGCTTTATTCTGTTCTGTTTTTCTTGGTATTGGTACTCAACATTTGGGCTTCTATACGGCTGTTCACCTCTGGAAGCACCAGAGATCACACTTGATTACAAACGTCCAGCCTCAGTAACCTGATAGACGGTTGAAGTCTCTCGCCTTGCTGAAGATCTTATCACACGATTGCCTCTTTTATCCGGAATCAAATAATTACAAGACGTTTTCTTAAAACCCCATTTGGCTTGGTGGGAAACTTGTCTGCTATATTCTTACAAGTCCATGCATGAAGAAATGATGCCGGTCCAGTGTAAGCTAACCATTATAGAAGACATCTCGTCGTCTTTGATTTTCCATCTCATATCAAATAATAATGCTCAAAGAGAATCTAAAAATAAGTTTGTCTCATCCATCTTGTACAGACCGTATTGGCTTTTACAACACGGTTAGATATATACTGGAAATATTTCCAAGGCAATAGTCTCTAGGTAATCAAGCGATTATTACAATTTACTGTAACAAGACGAACTGAAAGGAATGGAGATTTACGTCCTATCAATGGTTCGTTCCTTCGTAGTAGGGTTTCGTATTTACTAAATACGCCATTCTGCTGACTTTGATATTCTATAGATATCTATTCAATTCCACATACCACGAGCTTTTCTGTACCCACACGAATCTACTACACGTATACATCGCACCTGGCTTTCACTACCTACTCAAACGTGGGTTTACAGATGGGTTTATAGATATAAATCAAACCAAGTAATGTGGTAACATCATTGTATTACAAACGTTAGTAATAGATCAGTAATGAAAATAAACTAATATCGCTGATTTATTAACTTTACATACTGCGTGGGATCAGAATTTATACCAATCGTTATTAAAAACCTTACAACACAAGCAAATAATGCTGACAAGATGACAAAAATGACATTTAACTACAAATTCGTCTCCATTTCGCAAGGGTGGTTAATCCCAAAATGCATCCGTTTTCCGGTGGTTGTATTCTACGTCATGACATGACCATTCCAGGTCATTTGGAAATATACGGTATTCCTTGCCCGTTCCAATAGAGATTGAAATGGCTACTATAAAAAATATGTTAGTGCTCAAATGTACGCATAATTCGCTTAGAATAATTCGTAAAAGCTAATCTTTGAAAACAGGTGCCCGTTTTGACGAATCCTCCGTAACAATGAAATATATTACGTCATACGTCATGGACGTCATCATCTTCTAAGTACTTCAAAGAACACTTTCAGCTCATATTGAAGTCGCTACGGATGTTTATGATAAAGGTTTTACGAGACTTTTCGTCATATTTATTACATAAATAGAATTTAGAAGTATCAACAATGTTAAATACTAACATCTTTATAAACAGATACCATGCGTTAGTAGAGTCGTTACGTAGTCTAGATCAAAGTGAAAGTAGATAACGAAGAACAGTATGTTTGGGTAACCTCGTTCTCCTCTAATAGTTATATTAAAACCAGCTGGTGTTGTGGTTGTAAGGTAATGGCTGAAAAGGCAGTGACTCGACTAGACGAGTAGTACCTATGAACTTAAGTGGTTGCGGCCCTTCCCCGGGAAATATATTTTGAATTTTCTCTCCTGTATTTTTCGAGGGGGCCGTAGACTTGATTTGACCTGTCCCTAAGTAAGGGAGCCACTGTAAGTTTTAATCCATCTGTTTTTATTGTTGCATGTAGATTGTATAGTGGTATTTATTTCCTTAATATTGCTTAGTTACGTCGTTTAAATGTTGACTGTTCTGATCCCGATCGTTGTGTGAAAATCTGCTTGATTTTCCCATCAATAATCCATCGCAGTTGTTGGACTTTATTCATGACCATGACTTCAGAAGTCAGATATAAATCAAACAGAATAGTGAGACCAAAGAACATAATAAACATCCACGGTACAACAGTATATACCTTGGCTTCTTTCAGGTTTGTAACTCACTGTTTGAAGGCGCCTTGAACCTAATCTACCAGATCGTAATGAATCATTAACACATTTACCCATTACACGTGAAATACATGTCGGTCAGAGTCAGATCCAGGTTAGATTGTAGATAAAACATAAAATACGGTCAGGTATACTTCCTTACCTCTCTTTTTAAATCTGATAGGAAGTTATGTTTACTATAGGTACTGCTCTCTACTGTAAACAAACAGGTATATACCATTGTGTAGTTGTTTGTGGCAAGGCCTGGGTGGTAACTGCTTATAGGGTCTCTGTTAAGGTTGGTTTAAAGGTTTAAACGTTTTACTATGTTTAATGTTCCCTACTGTATACAAACAACGGGTAACCATTGTGTAGTTGTTTGTGGCAAGGCCTGGGTGGTAACTGCTTATAGGGCCTCTATTTTACCATTGTGTAGTAGGTCTTAACAGGGTGGTAACTTGATTATGGCAAGGTTTGGATTGTAACTATCTCTAGGGTTGGTTTAAGGTCGTTTGGAACGTTTTTATCTTTGTAATATAACGATATAGAAATAAATATTAAAACTAGTATAGATATAGGTATTATAATTATAATCACTGTGGAATAATAATTATAATCACTGTGGAATAATAATTATAATCACTGTGGAATAATAATTATAATCACTGTGGAATAATAATTATAATCACTGTGGAATAATAATTATAATCACTGTGGAATAATAATTATAATCACTGTGGAATAATAATTATAATCACTGTGGAATAATAATTATAATCACTGTGGAATAATAATTATAATCACTGTGGAATAATAATTATAATCACTGTGGAATAATAATGATAATCACTGTGGAATAATAATTATAATCACTGTGGAATAATAATTATAATCACTGTGGAATAATAATTATAATCACTGTGAATAATAATTATAATCACTGTGAAATTTAAGAACATCTACACGCTATGTAGGCTGGTAGAACACTAGAAAGGTGTTTTTAATTACTGAGGTCTAATTAGTAGAATGAAATACAAGTGGAAATTGTAAATCAATTCATATAACACTGTAAACATCCTCCTACGAGTCGGCCGCTTCGACCTCGAGAATCGTGTAAACACGTTGAAACATTGGCCAGGTGGTATTAGTGAAGGTTGTAGGTTGGAGGAAGGGTAGATGGTATAGTGTGTTAGGTGCCAGTTTCATGGGCTGGAGGAAGGCGGTGGGGTAGGGAGAGGATGGCAAAGGGTGAAAGGTGTCAGTTTTATGGGCGACGTATCTTATGGAATAGCTTTCAGTTTATTGAGGGCTGAATATCACATATTGAAACAGATTTTATGATGCGCATTTAGGCAGGGAAGAGTCCATTTGGAATGAACTAGTCGTTCACTGTTGTGAGAAGAAATACAATGGCGAGGTCTTGAATGGGCTATATTTAGCATGCTTGTTATGAAAAGAGTAGAGCCACGGGCTACAAGATGGATATTATGACCCGGAGATGGTGAACTTCGATACCAAAATGTCAAATTAACATAAATATCGTTCATATCCTTTGGGGTGTAACTAAATATACCAAAAATCCTTTAGGGACGTGCATCTGTATATTTGTGTAGATGACATAACTATCAGTTGCTGTTTGTATCTCAGAAGCTGGTCGTCTGTATATTTACCTTCTCTAGTGTCTCTCGGGATTTACTTTCAACATGGATTCTTATCTAAGACGCCTGCGCTCCAGGGTAAGAGGTTTGAGAGTCATTTGATTGAAATAGATTCGTTGAGTCCATAAGATCTCTAATTGAATACAACTAGAAGAGTCTTCAAAACTTCAATTGTGTTAAAAACACAAGATATATAGATATACTACTTCTAGGTTTATTACATACTGCTTTTCAAAGCCTATACAGGTAACGTTATCAAGTAAAATTATTAACAACAAAAAAAACAGGAAAGGTTCAATTTTGTTAATAAAAAAGCTTCAGATTTATCATCACTTATATTTACCATAAACAAACCTTTAAAAAGCTTAAAACATCTTTATCAGAACCTATATATCATTCTATCATTGCTTTGAACATTGCTTCTTGAAGTCTGAACTTTATCAAGCGCCAGCTACCAACAATAAATAACTGTATTTGTGTTATTATATTTTCTCTTTCTCTCAACGTTGTCAGAACACACCATCTTCATGATTTATTTCATATTTATCTTTTGTTTTGCAACTCGTCGTTATCACTTTATCAATAACACAAACCTTGCCCTTTTTCAAAATCAACTGAAATGCTTTGAAGCTGTAATGCACGGTTCTTATATTGATAAATCTACAAGGGAGCGTCACTTCAACGATTCTTCATTACAAGGACAGCTGTCTTTCTAACTGAATCTAAATGCTGAACACACACTGTGGGATATGTCCAGTTAAAGATTTTACACCATGTAATCCCCTGTTTCAAGGGATTCCAGGTTTCCCTAAAAACTCCCGCTTGAAGTACAGTGTACTGCTTCCTTCATAAATCCATTTTGGTTATGTACAAGTACAAAACAGGTTCCAAGAAGCAACGAACACTGTTTCTGTATGTACAATGTTTTCGGTTGTTTGTGGTGTTACATGGTGTTTTATGGTGCTTAAACTAACATGAAACTGTACAGAAGTTCAAAGAAAAGAAGAAGTGTCGATAAAAACGCTATTTGTTCAAGGTTCATTACAATAATGTCTTTGAAGACTTCGTTACATTCTGTAAAAGTGCTGACCTTAGAATACTCATCATTTGAGAGATATCTGGCTGGATGGTTTATATGCGTACTTAGAAATCTGTTCGTGCGTTTGAGTGCACGGTAGTCTGTGGCACAGAACTGCTACTGTGGCATAACATGAGGTGCTGTTTATCTGTAGGGCTTCTTGTAGTTGGTCTAGCCTAATTCAACTGGGACATCATGGTCTATCAACTTATTTCACGTCCAGTTGTTTTATACAATTAAATGAATTGAAATGAATGGAGTTTTACGCCCTACTCAACAATGACCTTGGAACCATCGGGGAGGTCTTCAAAGCTCCTCAGCTGAAACGGTAACCGGTACCCTTCTCTCAAGATTAAAATAATGTTTAGATTTCAGTACAACTAATTGTTTACGAATTCTAAGTCCGTTTTAAAAAAGCTATTTACCTTTCTTTCTCTTTTACCTGTGTAATTTGATTCACCTGTTTTCTATTGCATCCAATATATATTTTCTGTTTAACAAGGCGTGCTCGTTACACCTGTCTGATGCATTCGTACGCGTATCAGCGCGTGCATCGAGTGCATTCCGTGCACCAAACTTAATTTGGTTAACTTTTCTTAACGGTTAATTGTAAGGTTGTCTTTGTGAATATCTTTTGAACTTATTTTATTTATTGGTTGTAAAATGTACTTTAACGAAACGTTGTGAACACGTATATTATATTCCATTCAAGTTAAGTGCTTAATATTAATGAAATGTAAGCGTAAGTTACAAATCCACAGTTTCATTGCTTCTATTCAGAGGCTGCTTGAAAAACATGTAATTTTACGAAACGTTGATAGTTGATGTTTAATATCAATAGGGATAACAGGGCGGTTGTCTTCAATCTGTTTGATATTTCCCAGATTTTATGCAAATATTAAGAAGCTGTTTGAGAAATTACCATTTAAATGGAAACTGACAACTTCACCTTAGGCACAACAAAACTCCTTGGAATTCTTCCAAAAACAGTTTCAATCTTTCGTGTTATTGGGTGCAGTGTACGCAAAAAGTGAAATTTGTAGAACAGATAGAAGCAATCGATACATGAATATTGGCGAGTAATTCTGTTTTTTATATTGATTTGAAAGATAGTTATACAACAAATGAATAAGACGTTTTTATATCGTTCACCTATTTAATACAGGCCTTGGATCCTGGTGTAAAAGCTCAAGAAGGTGTCCTTTATGGTTGCCCATGGGCATATTGGTAACGTTTCTACCCTCTTCCTATATCTTGTTTGCCCCCTTGAACATTTTGTGGTTTGTCCCTACGTTGCCCCTCCTTGCGTCTAATGATTTGAATAAACGTGACTGGCGTATGGCCGATGATGTTTTTACGAGCTCCGCCTATCTGTCCCCTTTGAGAACGTCGTGAATTTTAACAATTTATAGCTGGTATTTATATACCAAACTTGATTGACAGAAGTGGGACAAATTTAGATCAAAGCAATTACAGTTATGGAATTTTCTCTCAACGTATTCATCGGGTCTTTTGTCTGGTCTAGGTAGATAAAGGACTGGTAGTAGAGATTGCGTGGTTCGGACAATGGAACTGTTTGATTGTCGCCGTCTGAAACGTGTCTGAAGCAAATCGTCTTATCGGTATTACCCGGTAATACTTCATAGTAGGCTAGATGTTCTCGGTAAAGATTCAAACCCAATGCTTGAGATTGCGGTTTTCAAGGCTAATAACGGGTGTTGATGTACAGATGATGTCGGTTGATGAATAGAGTTTTACGTCCTACCCTTCTGCATCTAATGGGCTAATGAAGTCGGGTAGAAAGGGAGAAGGGTTTGACTCTCATACAAGCATTTTTTTCTTATATCGATTTGAGTGAACTGTTTGTTATAGATTTCAATTAGTCTGCTGAATCTGGAATACAGAAACTACACTCTCTTTCTTCAGACATGTGCTGTATTACCGTTTCTTTCTTTGGTTTATTGCAATGGTCAACACGCGGCCAGCACTGGACATGTTGGTACAATAAACGTTATTTGGGATATTCCTATATACCGTCTTGTTCTTTGGTGTACCGGAATGGTCAACACGCGGATAGCAGTAGACATGATGGCACAATGGGTGTTATTAAGGTTCTTTCTATGTTCTCCACTGTCTCGTCTGACAGACCAAGCACATCGATAAATGTGTTATATTTTGTAAAATATGTTTACAATGTAACCATATCGTATGTCGAATACAGGTTTTAACATGATCTGTGGTGAAATATGGTGTGGTTTTAACAGGATGGTATAATCTATAAATGCAATAACCATCAAGACCATAAGAATCATTACAGATCCTGTCAGTAAATGTTGGTATTTGGGAATAATTTCCAGATACGAACAAATCATCTTAGAGGACGTAGTCGTTTCTCAAATTACAGATCAGCGTTTTTCGTCTGTGAGAATGTGTTAGTGAAGGATTCCATCCATCGATTGAACGCTGGTGATAATGGTCGTATCGACCGGAAGAAGCCTGTAAATGGCCAATAAATTCCGTTGTTCTCATGTACTGCCAGGTGGTCAATATTGGATTTACTCCTCCTTAACATTGATCGGCCTTCACTAGCAGACTTTTACTCTTGTCATTGATCGGTTTAAATCAATCAAATAGGTCCTGAATTCTCCGACTGAAAGTGGTAGCTTTTGGGTCCATTTGAATAAGCCATGTTACGTCATAATCCGGGTAGATCAATGCCAAGAGGTTTGACCTCGTAAAGTTGTTAACCGTTCGCTTCCAGTGCATGCTGATATCGCAAACAAGGTAGTTGTTGGTAGATGACAAGTTAACGTTCGCTACCAGTGGATACGGATATCACAAACTAGGTATTTGTTGGTATTCGTAGTAGTTGGTGGTTGGATTGGTTCAAATTAGATGAGTCTGTGTTGTTGTTGGTTGTTGTCATTCTCTCGGTGGTTTTGGGCGTCTGAAATATGTCAAGAAGGGGGTGGTGTATCGTGTGATGAGATCAGCTAAAGAAGTAAGTATATCAGTAACGGACTAGAACTGGTGATGACGTGATCTGATTATGATATTGACTATAGAATCATAAAGTTTTAGATTAACCCCCCGATATAAAGATAGGTGGGTGGGTGATCAATATGTTAATAACGATCATGATAGGTTTTATAATAAAACAATACAGTCTTATTTGACAGTCCTCATTGTGAAGTTGTTTTTTAAATATGTATAAGAAAGAAATCAATCGGGACCAGAAAACCAATGTCGGATTACGCAGAATGTCGGATTGTTCCGATGTCGAATCACTTTAAGTACATTGTATGAGGTGCATATCCCATGGTTTGGCTTCCTTTTCTATATCCTCACTAACACCTCCGTTAAACGAGCTTCTTGAAATAACAATTTTCCAGCCCGAGGGTAGAGGAGGGCGTTTGAAAGATGGTATTAGGGTTACTAGTAAGAATCGTCTGTAAGTTTTGATAAGGCTGATATCGATTGATATAAGAATATTGATGATTGATACCTATGATTATCGTTGCCCTTGTTATTGATAAATCACCTTCTCCAGTGAAATAACTTCTTAATTAATTAACTCATTAGGATTAAACCCTTAACCTTAATCTGTTTTAATCTCGACATGATCTGATTATCTTACTGGATCAACAAACGATTTAATCCCTGGTCCATTGTCTGGCTAGATTGAGTAGAGAAATAACCATTGGATACGGTCTTGATTTATATATCAGTCATTGCAAGATATGCTTAATTTTAAATTTTAATAAATTGCTGTTTAAAATTAGCGGTAAATCTTTCTACCCCAATTAAAAACTCAATTGAAAATTACTTGAGAAGATAATCTCAAGGGATGTATTAAATAGTTTGGGCCATCTCTTGGTCACTAGTCAGTTGTGATCAGACATCTAAGAGTTGATCTCAGAACTAAGTTTTTGTTTTATAGTAGAAACAAGTTATAGTCGACATGCCGTGTTATTCTTTTGTAAGTCTCTTTTGTAATGTTATTAAAGCACCTGCTATATCATTGCTATAACTTCCTACAGTATCTCTTTTTCATGACATACAATCTTCCAAGGTCAGATTTCAAGGTCATTTGAATATTTTCTGGTCTGTAAAAGATTCTGTTGTGGTGTATTCTGTGTAATTCAAAATAAAATTTCAGGGTAATGGGACCAGATGGCTTGCCCTTTTTTTCAAAAATGTACCCCAGGTCTTTGTTCAGAGGCGTCCTACACCTGAGTATTGGCACCTGTTCCAGGTATGATGCCAGGATCTCTGGACACTAGACCTGTTTATATGACCAGTTTGTAAACTCTTACACAAATCATATGACATTTCTAAATGTGAGGTAACAATTTCACTATTTCAAATTTATTTATGACCCTTCTCTTTCTATTTCAGTCATCCAAAACCAAGAAGTTTTTACGGATTAGTCCGAAATTAAAAAAGAAGAATTCTCGGAAGGAGGAAGAGAACACAATGAAAGAAATGGCTTCTCAGGGAAAATCTAAAAAAATGAATGACAAAATTCCAAATGGATTAAACGATAAAGAACGATTAGGTGAGTTATCTTTCTTTGTTTCTTGCTGTTCGGCACAAATGAGTAAGGTGTTTGTTCATCTAAGTCCTGTATCTTAGTGTAGAGTCCCCCCAACCCTAACACCTAACAATTATTCTTATGAAGTTTCAATCACATTAATATAGAGACAGGTATTTGAAGATGTTTAGATTTCAGACAAACCTGATGCCAGATTTTCTGTTTTAAAAGTCATACAATACAGCTAATCTTTCATTTGTTATACCCTATAAGACTAAAATTCTGATCTCTGAGCCAGTGCTTACGAATACCTATCAGTATGAGAGGCATGACTGTTTGTTTTCGTTTGGTTAAATTGAAAAGTAAACCTCGAATTAAGAGGATATCTTCCTGGAGCACGATATAGCCATTATATCAACGGTTGATGAAATCAAAGCCATAAATATCAACTAGTTGATAAGTTGCCAAAACTGTGGAAATCGATGGACGAGCAATTATTTACTATTGATTGGATATTAATGGCTACTTTCATGTTGACTGTAATGTTATTGGTGAGCTAAGTTATTTATGCTCACCAGAGTCCAGGGTGTCCAGGGTGTCTTCTAAAAGCACTGGTATGGTAAACAGAACTTTTTAACCTAACATTGTCTGTATTTCTGTTATATATGATGTGGTATACGACTATTGTTACTTAAAGTTACGGCCTCCTGTGCTGAAACACCGATATACACGTTCATCTTTATTAATTCTATTGTTGATTCCCAGCCAACTGAGAAATTTGTTGTATTTTTGAGGTGTCTAAAGACAAAAACCATAGAAATATCTTCACGTCTGCTTGTAGTTGAACAAATTACTTGTGCTGATAGACGCCATTTAGCTCTATATTATAACAAACAATAGCAACTAATGTCTGCCAAAATTTTGAAATTGTTCTTTTTGTGGCATGTGACAAGGCAAAAATATTAGCTACACAACCTGACCAATATGGTTACTCAAATGAGTATTTCCACAAACTGATGATATCAGTGTCTCTGATATACTTTATAAAACAATCTCTTTAAGCACAGACGTCTGATAGAAAATTAGAATGGTGTAAATTGTTGCTCTCAGTGTCTCTGATACACATAACAATTTTAAAAAAAAACGTCATTAAAATCCTTCGGTTTAAAATTCACCGTATTAGTATTTGGGGTACTTGTATCTATCTATAGACACGACTATCAATATATCATATTGTCATTACGATGAAGTGAACTATTTTAGGAAAAGCTTCGCGATGATTAAATTGTCCGTTTCCCCCGGGGAAAAATCTACTGATTAAATCTTTAAATATAGTTACAATATTTTCTTTTCAAGATTTTTTCCAATTTTTTTTTGTGTACGGTTGATTTGATTTTAATGTAATGAAGCTGTCACTAGTTAACTGGTTGATGGAGTAGGCAATAAAAATCATTATCTTCTGATCCTTGAGATACGATCCTGACAGTGGGGTATTAGGGGGTGAACTATTAGGGCTATCCCCTCCCCCCTTCATAACTATTTTAAAGAGAAGATTGATTAAACGTTTAAATTTAACTCAGTCTGTCTGAAATATGTTGACATCTGTGGGTTTCTGACAGACTCCAGGGAGTTTGGTGTGGCCTCACCCTCAGAAAGGAATGTCTCTTTTTGAAATCCCTGCCCTTCAGGCTATTTCTAGATATGCCCCTGATCCATGTAATTATCAAACAAAGTGTTGTATAATGTTTCTATTTTGATTCTGCCTATTACGTGGCAAATACCAGTATTTTTATGAGTGTGTTTGTTGATTCTATAATATAAAACTTCAAATCAGACACTTCTTATTAAACCTTTCAAAAATCTTTAACATAAGACCGAGGCTAAAATCTGTCTGAGCCCGTACTGCAGTGGAATTCAGCTCCCTCGGGGCCAAGATTTATGATCAGAATTTACAAATAGAAATTTATTCCAAGTTGGTTATTTTTTTATTCATGAATTTATGGATTTTTATAAGAAGCTATTTGTTAAGGTTTATCTGGATTTTCTTCCCCGGAGATCGCTGGAATATTTCTAACTGCTAGTATTTCAACACAACTATTATAATGTTGTTTCTAATCCTGAAGTATCATCCACAACTGTCATTTTATTCATCGAGTCATCTTAGAGAGATTGTTAAGGTTCTCTAAATGTGTATCAGGGACACAGATAACATCCATTTCCATTCAGATGTCTGGTTCCTGTAATTCCACTACAACTAAACAGTTCTATTAACGATATTGTGAAGGTTCTCTAAATGTGTATCAGGGACACAGATAACATCTGTTTCCATCCAGATGTCTGTGGTTCCTGTAATTCTACTAAAACTAATTTTGATAGGTTTATATAAGTATCAGGGACACTGATAACATCAATTTACAACATTCTAATTTTCAATCAGATGTCTGTGGTTCCTGTAATTCCACTAAACTAAACTTTATAGGTTTATATAAGTATCAGGGAGAATGATAACATCAATTTACAAAATTCTAATTATCAATTAGATGTCTGTGGTTCCTGTAATTCCACTAAACTAAACTTAACAAGAATCAAAAATTGTGGGTTTCCCATTCCTCTAAACTTTTCATTCCATTTAATCAATGACGTCTGTGGTTCCTGAAATTCCACTAAAGTCCCTTGTAGCTTTCAGTGATACAAGAATGTATTGTGATTATTGTTTACATGTTTTCTGCATTATGATCTATGCCTTTATGTTTAATTTCAGAATTAAAACAGGCTTTTGATCTGTTTGACAAGAACCAAGATGGTAAAATCTCAAGCGAAGAACTTGGTTGTGTTTTACGAACTTTAGGGCACGAATATACAGCTATAGAGGTAGAGGAAATGATTAAAAACGCTGATACAAATGGTAAGTACCAACATAATATATACAGAATTAATACGAGTAGCTGTTTAGACTTAACCTAGTTGATTGAGGTCCTAAGTCTTAAACACAGGGCCTCGGTTTATTGTCCCATCTGAACGACTAGATGCTTCTTCCATGTCAGTCTCTCAGAACTGTATCAATGACAAGGAGAAAACCAGACTGAAAAATCTGGAAGTTCATCTTGAACTTTGCCAGGGTTTAAACTTTAAGCTCAGGTTAGCGAGCAAGTGTCTAACTCACTGAGCCACCGTGGCTCCGCTCCCATCAATATTTGGAACTGATCTTAAACCAATAAGAAGGTCAAAGACTTCAATCTGTCAGCCATTTTCAATAAAAATAAAATGAAGGCCATTATTGTATTCAACCTCAGCTATAACTGTCATTCTCTGTATTGCTTCATGTTTTATGGAGAACCAATAACACAATAATTGTGATTTAGTATTATGGACAGCACTATAAACCTACATTGCGTTTGATGTGAACTCTATTAAAAGAGACATTCATTTGACTACTTCTGTTTGAAATTCTACTGTTCTATAAGATAGGAATTTAAATAGATTGGTCGATTGGTTTCTACTAATTGGACTAATGAAATGAAATAGAGTTTTATATCTTACTGTTCTGTATCTTATTGGACTAATGAAATGAAATAGAGTTTTATATCCTACTGTTCTGTATCTTATTGGACTAATGAAATGAAATAGAGTTTTATATCCTACTGTTCTGTATCTTATTGGACTAATGAAATAAAATAGAGTTTTATATCCTACTGTTCTGTATCTTATTGGACTAATGAAATGAAATAGAGTTTTATATCTACTGTTCTGTATCTTATTGGACTAATGAAATGAAATAGAGTTTTATATCCTACTGTTCTGTATCTTATTAGACTAATGAAATGAAATAGAGTTTTATATCCTACTGTTCTGTATCTTGATGGACTAATGAAATGAAATAGAGTTTTATATCCTACTGTTCTGTTCTGTACTCTTGACCTTGTTGAACTAATAAGTTTACTGTTGTATAAAACATAAGTATAATAATATACGGTAATAATATCAACATATTCTGGTTATACATCCTACATGAAACACTTAATGAGTACCGTTATAACTAGACATTGAGCAGAGCTGTCAAATTGGAATTCATGAAAAAGTCTGAAAATCGAAAAATTCTAAATATTTACTTTTAGTCTGTTTCGTTGCAGAGAAATTCTGGCAGCTGATAATTTAAGTGTAATATCTGACTTGTCAATCAATCTATAATAAATCTCAGGTTCAAGTGGCAGTTATTGACTTTAACTCTTCTCAGTTGTTTCAGTTCAGGTTTTGGATCTAAATTTATTAAGCAAAATATTAGGAATCATGAAAAATTAATTTAAAAAGATTAACTGGGAAAATAAAGAAAGTTTTAAAAGATTCAGATTTACGAGTTGACTGACATTTGAAGAGAGCAATAACAAGAAACACAGGGCAATATAATGGTATAAATCACTTCTTTAATAACAAAGTACATAACTTTTCGACAATTTATTTCATCTGATGACGACACATGTAAAATGTATTATGTACCTTGTTATTAAAGAAGTGTGTTATGTACCTTGTTATTAAAGAAGTGTGTTATGTACCTTGTTATTAAAGAAGTGTGTTATGTACCTTGTTATTAAAGAAGTGTGTTTTGTACCTTGTTATTAAAGAAGTGTGTTATGTACCTTGTTATTAAAGAAGTGTGTTATGTACCTTGTTATTAAAGAAGTGTGTTTTGTACCTTGTTATTAAAGAAGTGTGTTTTGTACCTTGTTATTAAAGAAGTGTGTTATGTACCTTGTTATTAAAGAAGTGTGTTATGTACCTTGTTATTAAAGAAGTGAAGTTATGTACCCTGTTATTAAAGAAGTGTGTTATGTATCTTGTTATTAAAGAAGTGTGTTAACCTTTTATTAAAGAAGTGTGATGTTCTTGTTATTAAAATGTGTGTTATGTACCTTGTTATTAAGTGTGTTATTTCAGTGTGTTTTACGCATCCTTCATTATGGCATATCACAAAAATAATTGTTGGTAGATGACAAGATAACTTCGCTTCAAAGACGTATAGATTAAAATTAATTACTAGTTGGTGATGACCAAGTTAAACGTTCCAAACAGTATTAATATTTTTCAACACAGTATTGTTTGGTGAAAAATTAACAGTTCGGGTTCCAGTGATCTGATATCACAAACTAGGTAGTTGTTGGTAGATGACAAGTTAACGTTCGCTTCCAGTGAACTGATATCACAAACTAGGTAGTTGTTGGTAGATGACAAGTTAACGTTCGCTTCCAGTAATGCTGATATCACAAACTAGGTAGTTGTTGGTAGATGACAAGTTAACGTTCGCTTCCAGTGGATGCTGATATCACAAACTAGGTAGTTGTTGGTAGATGACAAGTTAAGTTAGCTTCCAGTAACTGATATCACAAACTAGGTAGTTGTTGGTAGATGACAAGTTAATGTTCGCTTCCAGCTAACTGATATCTACAAACTAGGTAGTAGTATTGGTAGATACAATTAATGAAACGCTGGTCCACACTAACCCTAGAAGAGTGTTGTTGAATGAACTCAGTTCAGGAGATACTGAAAAAACTATTATTATTGTAGAATGTAATGGTTACGTAGATATGATGAATTCACAATTAAGGTGAAGTTGCTTTTGGTTCGCTACCACCAACTTACACAACGGCAGCTGTTGTTTAACCAGAACTCGTCCTATGAGAAACGTATAATGACAAATTATACAATAATTTATATGTGGAATGGTATAAATATGATGAATCAGAATTAAGGTGAGCTTGCTTTTGGTTGTAAACAAATTAAAGCAGACAAATTGTATACCACGTTGTAATATTTGCCATTATTGACAAGACTTGATACAAGAATAGTGACTATTGAGTCAAGGTATAAATATGAAGTATGTAATAGCTTAGACTTGTTGAAGATGTGATACAGAATTGTGGACTATTTTAGTCAAAGTATAATATGTGTTGTAATATCTTGACATTGTTGAAGATGTGATACAAGAATAGTGGCTATTGTAGTCAAGGTATAAGATGAAGTTAAGATTAGTTGACATTGTGAAGATGTGATACAAGAAAGATGACTATTGTAGTCAAGGTATAAGATAAAGTTTGTAATATCTTGCCTTGTTGAAGATGTGATACAAGAAAGGTGACTATTGTAGTCAAGGTATAAGTACTAGTGTAAACTATATCTATATTTATACTGTAATAGGTATGTAATGAGAAGATTAGGTGAAAATTTACAAGAAGCAGACGTTAAAGCTATGTTTAAATTAGCCGATTTAAATGGTGACGGCCTCATAGATTACGATGGTACGTGGATATTTTTAGTTTAATCAGACGGCGTATTCTGGATCAATCTTAGTAGGCCTACCAGGATATCCTAGGGTCGTAACTTACAACATTGTTTCTAAGATCTTAGATCGCTTCGGCAATGTGATAGAATACAGATAGAAAACCTAGCTTATCATGTCCTAAAATACCATTTGATATACTTGTGTTTAAACTTCTAACAATGTTTCTAAGATATCCTAGTGCTAAGATCTAAGAAAGCTTTGAAAGCGCAAAGATGGTTTGCATGTAGAAAACTTAGCTTTATTTTGATTTCGATCTATATACTAGGGGCTCCCTTCTGCCACCGCTGGATATTTCAACTGTTTTTCCCCTGCCACTAAAATAAGATTATTGAAAGTCTCAAGATAAATCAAGTAGATCTAAATAGTAGCCATGTTTATTTATCTTGATCTATTTTTTTAGAATTCAACAAACTAATGGGTGGCCTAACTTTTCCAGTCGTGCCAAAAGGAGGAGCAAAAAGTCCGCCAAAGAGTTCCAAGAAAGAGTCGTCTAGTAAGAAATGATTGTAGGAAGGGACATAACTCTTGTTTAACTTATCTCATTTCAAAAGACAAAGATTTTTTTTTCCTTTTATTTGTGTCATATTGTTCACCAATCAACTTGTTATCAACATTTCTATGGAGGCTAGGATTGAAAATGTCGCTGTTTTTTTCGCCCCTTTTATGAATCTGGTGTTTGGAAATCTGTAAAACTGGCTGAGTCTGCGCTTGTGGAAGTCCATCTTTAACATCTCTCTTGTAACTTATTCTTGGTGGTTGGATTGTTTCTCTTTAAAAGTTACTCTGTGAAATTCTACAGAATGGAGAGATGAGAATTGTTGCTGATATAAAACAGCACTAAAACAAACCTGGTACTTTATCCGGTGGATATAAAATAGCAAGTGAATTTGTTCTTTCACTTGATATCAAAGTTATAATGAAATTGGTGTATATTCGAGTCCACAAAGGCGTAGACAAATTAACAAACACACACCAGCAACATCAGACTCAATATTTGAGATGTATTTAATTTATAAAATGGTGGCTGTAAAGCAACAAGGAATCAATGTGTTTGGTTACAGTGTTGACATTTACCAAGCATCATGGCTAATATTTCATCAATTAATTTCAAAATAGCTGTGATACTAACAGGATTTGACGTATCTGTGAATTCAAAAGCGAGAGCAAGCTAGATTTCTTCCCGACACCAGAATGAAAAGAACAAAAGACTATAAGCTTCCAGAATCAGACTGTTAGAAGATCATGAAGCACCACTGGGAGAATCGTGCCAGGAATCAGCATGGATAAGAATGGAATTTTAATGTCTTCGAATTAAGATCTTCCAAGACATTTTGTATTTTCGGGAACCGTGAAGTTTTTTGACCTGTTATGGCACGCCCTTTCTCCATGTGTTCACAAGTTTCCCTTTTACTAGAGGTAGTACAAGCTCTATTATTAACATGACATGACTGGTTGTCTTACTTGCACTGACTGAAAACATAGGACCTTCCCAGTTCCTTGGTCTTAAATTATAGAATGACAGACCTGTGTTGGTGTCCCTTGCTATGCTATGATATAAGCGAGCAACCTACCCATTTGAAATGCTACAAACAATGATTGCAGTGACTGAATCTTCAAATAGCCTTTATCACTCCAGACACAATTGTGCTTGTATAATTATATGTACTGGACTGACAAAGACTACTATTTTTTCCTCCTTAATTTTACCTCCTTGGCTCATCCGTTATCCTCCTTGCCGCAATGTATGCAAGTTAGCCTTGACCTTTATAAGGTGGAGGTTTACAAAATTGGGTCAGGGTCATTGACCTTGAACTGTCAGTATATGACCTTGACATTAGGGTTTGAATATTGCGGCCTCACATTCCAGTTGGTTAATGTATAAATATATATACAAATTGTATTATTGTTTTTTTTTATGTTATATTTACCCTTGCACAATTTGTATGATATTGTATTTTATACCTTCGTTTACCTGGGGATATCTGGGGCAGTTTCATAATGACCTAACATCCTCGGCCCTTATTAGGGGATACTTTACTTAGGTGTTCCAGTCATCTGGGGCCTTATTCTCAAACACTTAACTAATAATTTAGTGTTCCAGTCATCTGATTGGTCAATCACTAAAATCAATTTCAAATTTAGTTTTGTTATCCAATCAAATAACTGTATTTTTTAAAATCTGGATAATTTATTCAAGAATAAGTCATTCATGAATATTCATTACAGATTTGTCCAATCAGAATCATTGTTTAAGATATTAGTCTACACTATTTGATAGCCTACAGTATCACGTAACTCACATCTGATTGGTCAATCTTATTTAAATGACTCATGAATATTCATTTGAAATGTTGTCCAATCAGCACCATTGTCAAGTTATTCACATCTGATTGGTCAATCCTATGGAATAGCTCATGAATAATACATGACATTGTTATGAATCTTATTGAGTTGGCCCAAGGCTGTACATTATCAGATTTCTACTGATATTCAAAAATATCACCTGTAAATATTACCCTTCCCCCACCCCTCATCTTGTTTTTTGTTATTTTTTTGAGTGTCTTTCATCCTCATTAGTGATAGTACCAGATGGTAGTAGCAGAAGGCTGTGGGCCTGATTGTTTCCTTGGATACTTCCTGCAACTTAAGCCCTGTTTTCTGATAGTCTTTGCTGCTAATGTATGCACTGATTCTATGATTAATTCTGTTATTGTTTTGTGATAATATTTAAAGATTATTTAGTTTATTAAGTTGTTAAAAACAAGGTCGGTGTCTGGTGACTGAATCTGGGTGATTAATACAGCAGAAATGGTTGGTGAAAACTCATCATGGCTTTGTGTATTCACTTGGTTTATTTCTACGGTATGTTTTATTCCTGCACCATAACTGACCAGACACCAGTGCTTTTCTTAATAGTTATCTTAGATGATACAACTAATTACTAACTGTACAGTCTGTACTTATTGTTCAACAATGTACTAATATAGCCGCGGTGACCTTTATAGACTAGTTGATTATTATTTAATAGTATTAGGTGATATTAGGTTGTCTATATTTCAAAGATACATTTTACCAGACATTTTCTGTATCAAGCTATCATTGACTGGTAGGCTTCTATTTGAATGTCTGATTAAAAAAAAAAAACAGGGTCCCTGATATGAATGACTAGAGTTATTGTAGATATGTTCATAAATGGCAAGATGTTAGAAAAGGCTAATTTTATGAGATCATAAATATACAAAGGAGGGAATTTATATACATCAATAAAGTGTCTATGGATAGAAAGAGTTCTTCCAACACCTTCTGACTACTGATAAAGCTCAAATTCAATTATTTATACCAGTCTCAGCCCCTTTCCTTATTATATCTAACTATTATTTTTGATATTAGTTGCAAGTAGTGTAATTTCTATATCAAATTTTACACTTAGAAAAAGTAAAATTTTGTGCAGAATGCTTCTTTAACACCACATCATTTCTTACATCCTGTAGAACTATTAATAGCTCAAATTGAGCTCTATGAGGTGGTGAGACAATGAGTCCGTCAGTGGGACAAGAGGTCAGTAGGACAGTGGGTCAGTAGGTCAAGAGGTCAGGAAGTTATTAAAGTATTTTATGATTTCACAAAATTTGTCTTTAATATTCTGTTTATTGGATGTAAAATTTGATAAGTAAATTTTATTTAAATTTTGTGATAAACTTCCCTAATGTGATAAATTTAGAATAAAAATATAGGCATAATAAACACATTCAAGTTTAATATATTTAATAGAAATATTAAAACAGAACCTGAAACATGTTGTTACTCAGAGATTCCTGTTATGCTATCTTCAGACAACTAAAACAGAACCTGAAACATGTTGTTACTCAGAGATTCCTGTTATGCGATCATCACATACTAAAACTCGGAATAACTGCTTGTTAACAAGTTCTCTTATAATATTTCTATATCACTCTACAATTGGTGTATTAAGCACCATTTTAACAGTGAGAAAGTGTTGTTATTGTAATATATAATTTATATTAATATGTAAGGCATATCTTACAAAATGCCTCGTTGAATGCCTCTGTGGACTTTTTAGTCAGTAGGCCTACATCTTAGTCAGTGAATAGATATATCTTCAAAATGGCTCTATATAGCTATTTGATCACTTCATTTTCTGGTGATTTTTTTCTTGCCGAATACACTTTTGTAGCTTCATATATTTATTTATAATAAGGTTGTGCATCTATTGTGTTTTTTATTGAGTCTTGTTACAGTTTTATTGTTTATTTCAAACTTTATTCAAGCACTAAACCTCAAAACAATCTTAGTGCTAGGGTGATAGAAGTGAAGATTATGGGACATCCTAGCGCTAAGAGACTTTAGAGAAAGCTGCCTATTTATTATATGCCTCAGATAAATTCTTAAGCCATTTCGTTGATAATGCCTACATGTTTACTGTTTACTTTCACTTTAATGATAGAGTTGATTGTTATTCACTTTTGGTTAATTCGCAACTTTCAAACAAAATTTGTCACCCCAGGCACAAGTTGAGAGATAGAAACAAAATATTAAATTGTTATGACCCTTATTGGGGCATATTACCCATTGCATGAGTAACATGTACAATTAAATCACTTTGAAATATCTGTTTGTATTTCATCTATTCATTGTTTGATCACTTTCTTTCTCTTTAGCAAAAATATTTGTAGCACCTGGAACAGTCTATTTAGTATTTGAGGTAGAATAAGTAGTATTATTACCTATATAAATCATACTAATATAGTGTTATTCTACTACTTATTTACCTCCGAATCTAATGGATTGTCCTCGTTTTGAATTGTACTGTATGTGCAAACTTTTCGTTGATTTTTTTTGCAAATAGAAACACCTTATATAGAAGCAGATTGTTAGATAGTGTTTAATATTAATATATTGAAAGAGATTGAACTATTTTCCCCAGGTTTCCCATGTTTTTTTTGTATATTTGTAATTTTTTTGTTTGTAAATATGTAAATAATTTCTATAAATTTGTTGTCAACAATCCAAATATATCTTCTGATTCTATCTTGCTTGTTATTTTTCTTTAAACAAAAACATCTGTGTTAGAAACAGTCAGTGATGCTGGCTGTTTATGCGTCAGTGATGCTGGCCATAGAGGTCATTGATGCTTCTCAGAATTATGGTCTGTAATGCAGCTGTAGAGCCACGGTTCTCAAGGGGTGAAATTCGCTTAGTGGTGATTGACAAAACAAACTTGAGAATCTGGGCTGTAGAGGTTAGTGATGCAGGTCACAAGGGCTCACATATGAAGAGCATCCCCTTATCTGAGAGGGGGGAGAGGGGGTGGGGACAAAGAGATATATTCCTTAAGGATGGGAATAATTTTACATGTTCAATTTGGCGACAATATGCCATGATAAAAAACATCTATGATGAAGACCCAAGAGGTCATTGGTTGGGACCATAGGAGGTCAAATATGTGCATTAGATGCACCCATTTTCACAATTAAGTCACTTGGCACACTGCAGAGATCAGTGGTAACTGTGCATTTGAGTGTGGGTTAACAAAATGTGTATAATGGGACGCAACTACATAATTTAATAAAGCATTTATTTGTAGTCTTGAGACCTTCTAGATTTATTACGGTTGTTTTTATATAATGCGGCTATATTTAGCTGTTTAGAGAAACCCTTTGGCTCAGCCAATGAAAATGGAGGAAGCTAAAAGAAAAGATGGCGGCCGCCATGAAAAAATGTGGCCGTGAGAAAAATGCAAGAAAACTCTAATTTTTATCACTATTTTGATGAAATATTGCCATAGCAATGAAGCAGGTAAGTTGTTTTATCAATTTCATGCGGTGTCATTCATAATTTTGGTCTGATTTGTAAGAAAATGGCGTGTTTTCATTTTTTCTCTGTAGTCTCGATTTACAAGTCTCGCTAAAAACTTCAACCATGTGGTTTTGTTTACATAATTAGGTCTAATATCAATTTGTTCAACGTGTCTTGCCATAGTAATATAATAGCTGTCATGTCAAAAGAACTATTTCAATGTCCCTAGATTAATTCAATTATAACTCAAACTGATTCTTTCTCTTGTAGCTTGAAGATAAGATTTGTGAATCAAGCTTGAAGATAAGATTTGTGAATCAAGCTTGAAGATAAGATTTGTGAATCAAGCTGTCAACCTACTGATATTGTTAAAGTTGTAAAGTTATGATAAAAGTTAAAAACAGTTATAGTAGTAGTATATCATTGAAATGCCCACGTCATCAACATTATTGGTAAGTTCTTTCTTTTCTTATTAGTTTTGCGGCAAATAAAATCTGCAGTTTTAGTTGTCACTGTCTTCTAAGATGTGTAGCCTGTACTCATGCGCACGAAGGTGGACGAAATGCTCTTCCCAATTGTATGTGTCAGTATTCACCTATAGCCTACTATTTGTGCCATGTTGTGTATCTGATAGAATTAGAAGCAGGTGTCTGTAAACTTACAATCTCATGGCATATTGTTCTTTTATTTATTTAACATGCTTTATCTTGTTATCATTCGACTTCGGAAAAATTAAACGGTTTATTGAAAGGTAACTTTGAATTGATTTATATTTTTCAGATGGCACCCCAGTCCCCCTCCCCCCAAGCTAGATATAAACCAACTAGAAGTACAATTTGATTGGCTGAAAGATATGAATGTCATAGACAATGGAAATGCGTAGATGAAAACAATATATTCTATAAATACCCTTCAGGTAATTTATGCCGTTTTTGATAATTTCATTTTGTATACTGCCCCTTTAAGCTTTGTCTGCAAACGGAAATAATCTTTGCTTGTTTTTCTTTTGTTTTCTTGAGGCAGTGCAGGTTAAGGTGTGTAAAACTGTTGTCAAGCGCTAATTATTGAATATATTTGTATGATTTTTGTTCAGGATATACCAGATATATATCAAAGCAAATTGGAGCGAGCAAATAATTTTTAGACTCAATTCAGAAACCAAACAAAAATTATTACTGCAGTGTTTGATTTTGTACGAAAGCAGTTCAAACCATTTCTATATTTACATTGTATGTTGTTTGATGCCTATTTTAAGACTATGTTTTGATCTAAATTAAGATTATAATGTTAATAATTGTTATTTATTTCAGAGTTTGGGATATTAGAAGAGAATGTATGAAGCTTTCTATTACTGGACAAAGTTTATTAAGTTAGAGATTTCAGTTTAATAGTTAGATACAAGGTGTCAACAAAATACATCGTTAGTCAGGTAACAAATTTTTTTCTCTGAATTCTTTTAATTTTCCAGGTTTTTGTTAGAATGACCTACATAAAACTTTTTACAGAACTAATTTATGTAGAGAAATAAGAAAGTTATAGTCAAATTAGAATTTTACACGTCATTAAGTAAAATATCATTAGATGTATTTTCTTTAAGACTATGTTTTTGTTCTAAATGAAGATTATATTGTTTGAAATTTGAATTTCAGCCCAGCGTTACCAGCCAGTGAAGAAGGATTCCAGCCAATGCCTAGTATAACTATAAGACCAGCTGATAACGACCACCTGCCTACAGCTAATACTTGTATTTCTAGACTGTATATTCCTCTCTATTCATCTAAAACTATTCTACGTACAACATTGTTTCTAGTTTATAGTTTTGGTTGTTAGAATCTTATACTTCAATGCTGTATCTTGTAAGTTCTGTTGATCATACCCATTGGACTTAAACGCTATTTAGGTATAAATCACAAACACAAGACAATATTATGGAATAAGCTCACCTTACTGTGTTAATATACGCATGCTTATTCCATACTATTGTCTTGTGTTTGTTATTTATAATACCCAGGTATATAAGTTATATTTTTCCTGTATTTATTATTATCTATATTGTATGTTGTTGTATTTTGCATCTGGTTCTGTGATTTGGACTGACAATTTTGCGCCCGCTAGATTAACCTCCAGGTATTTATTTGATTCTTTAATACAGTTTATTTCATTACTGTAATTAGTTTTAGTCTTTTTGTGTTTGATGTCAACCTTGCTACAGTTCTAGGTATTTTATTTCTGTAATTTCTGCGGGTAACAGCACCCTTTTTGTTATCTAAATCCCGAGCGAGGAACTAATGATAAGAATATGATTTATTTGAATAATGTGTCTTGGTAGAATTATTCTAAACTCTCATATTTATTTGTATGATACTGTATTATAATTCTCGAAATAATGTTCTGTCTTTTTCATTGTTTTATGTATCTATTGTACAGTCTTCAATATGAATAAATTCTATCAGAATATTCCATTGTTTTATATCCTTTAATGTGTTATTTGTCAGTCCAAATCCATCACAACAAGCCCAGTGACTGCTTCTGTCCTGACAAGAAAATCACAGGCAGTGAAATCATTTCTATTTTTAAGAATTAGATTTATTGCATCGGATATCAGCTACTAGAAAGGCATTTATTGTGGTCTGACAGCAAGTTATTTCCCTTTAATCATTGGTGCCAAAGAATAAAATGCATGTGCAGGCATATTTTTAGATGAATTATAAAGGAAATATCACACTAAGACACAATGGAAGAGTGTAATTGATTTAGAAATAGACAATATAGCCTGTGATTCAGGAATTTGACATAAACAAAGTTTGGCTACTTGCCAATATTTATTGAACTTTGACCTAGAGGTCAACATCACCTGCATTCTATATTGAAGAGTTGTTTTGATAGGACAATATTCAACTGGTCTCTTCAAGTTAAAATAAACTAAATAATTCTTTCTTGTGTCTTTTCTCTCTCTATCCCACCCTCTAATATTGACTTTGTCTTTTTAAAGTCTAATTTACAATAGAAATTAAAGAGTATAATTTTAACCAATCAGAAAGCAAAGGTCAAATTACAACTGGACAGAGTTCAGCCTCTCTTTCATTTGGGTTGTTTTATATTTCTAGTTCACAGGGCTATTTTCAAGTACTGTAGAGTAATTCTTACACCTATAGCACTGGAATTTAGTCCTATTATGTGACATTACACAGAAATACAGAAAATAACCACAAAACATGCTAATAATGCATACTTTGGTAGAAATTGCCAAAAAAGCAAAAATTAACCAAGCTATCCCCCCTTGCCAAAATCCAGTGGAAAACCCCGTGTCCTACTTACTTCACCTTTTTGCACTAAATTTGACCCAGATTTGACCTAGGGCGTGGGAAAATTTGAAAATCCAAAAATGGCCATTTTGTTCTCAAAACAGCTCACACCTGTCCACCCCTATAAATCACAATGGACTCTTCCAAATTATAATGGACTCTTCCAGTTTTCGGTTTGAACATTTCAATTTGAAAATGCATACCTTTCACCCCTTAAAACCCTAATGGACCCTTCCAAAACAACTTGGACTCTTCCATGGTAATAATGGACTCTTCCATGGCAAAATGGACTCTTCCACTTTTCGGTTTTAACATTTCAATTTGAAAATGCATACCTGTCACCCCTTAAAACCCTAATGGACCCTTCCAAAACAACTTGGACTCTTCCATTTTTAGATTATTCCATTTTAACGCCATTTTCTTCCTATCTACCCTTAAAATTACATTAATGGACTCTTCCAAGTGAAAATGGACTCTTCTAAGGCCCCTTCTACACTGTAAAAATATATATCCATGGAAAAATCTATTTTTGGGTGATTTATGTATGTATTTAGCCCACAGAAGACAATTCTGTTTATAATGGCTATTTGTGTGTTGTATTGTTGTATAATCATTCAATAAAACAGCTTCTATTAGTAGTTATCCTTTAAAGAACAGTTCTGTAGACAAACTTGCATTAAATGGGAGACTGCATCTTTAAGACTGTACTACAGGATATCAGATTATAGGGAGGTCGAGTTAAGAAAAATCATTTAGTTCAATGCAATAGTTTATTGTAAATAGAAACAAATATACGAAAAAGGAGTTCCCTTAAAAATTTGAACCAATCTGCTTCTTCTCTCACTGTCTTCATTTATCAGTATCATGTTCTTATTCTGAAAATATCAAATCAATAGAATAATAAGTAGTAAATACCATAATATAGAATTGAATAAACATGGTGAGAGTTAACCAAAATATGGCACAAGAGAACTAACGGTTGTTGTTTCTTTTTTCAAACACACTGTTGTATCTGGGGACATTGTGTAGCCATCTGATAAGTCATTCTTTATCACATTAAAGAGGAAGCTGTTAGTTGATTCTCAGAAACACTGGCTAGAACAGTTTTCTTACCTCAAAGATGATTCAACAGCCTTGCAGACCACAACCCATCCTATTCTACCAATTTTTCTGAAGGTCCTATTCCTGAATTAAGAGAAAAGAAAGAGTAAAATTTCACACCATTAGAATGGCCGTAGATTATTTATCCTGAAGTCTACACGCTTGACAATATTTTTCCATGTTACCTTAGGTAGTTGTTCAACTTGCAGAACGCTGAAAATAAAATTCTTCTTCATATACTTGCTTTTACAGCCAAAAATACAAAATATTTCTGAAAATACATGTCCAAAGTCGGCCATGTTTGTTTACATTCAATAGCCTCGAACGAAAAGTCCTAAATTACTATAGACGAAATAAATCGGAAGTAGTCGCAATGCATTGTAGGATAGTTGTAGACCGCGGTACGTTAGCCTCGATTATCATACAAAACAAATGATAGTAATAAAAATAAAATGGCCGTCAGGTGCAAAAAGTTTTAATTGTAAATCAGTTTACAGAGGATAGGACTAAATTAAACCACTGTCATGGCAATTTGAAGATTTGATTACATTCATGTTCGATTCTACGAAGTCTACAAGAAGTTTTGAACGGTTGTTGTTTCTTTTTTCAGTCTAGATTCCGAATTAAAAGTTGAAAGGCGAAGGAAATTCCAAAACGTAAACAAACATGGCGGACAGTAGTATTGAAATCTATTGTTTACATTCATTAAATTGTGTATTAAAGGAAATTAAACCCTATTTTTATCAATTTTGGTGTTGATTTTGTCGAGGATATGTTAAAGAGTGTTCTCATTGCTCCAGTAAGAGATGTCAGCGCATTGGGAGGGGGTAAATCAAGACTACAACATGAGCAAGTTCTACACCTGTTCACAGTCGAACTGATGATAGTCAAGTCAAGGGAATGTGTTGATGAATGTAACTAATTAACATAATTAGCTATTTGGAGTAGCTGAAAGGGATACAGACATGTATTTCCTAGATTATCCATTCCTGTTTACAGCTGGGTTCACAGGAACATGGAGCATGAGGCTGTAGTTAAGGAAATAAAACAGATATTAAGCTACAAAGCATCCCCCCTCCCCCTCACCTACTACCAAGAAGTGCACTGTCCCTGAAGAACATCAATGTCTATCTGCGGCAAATTGTCTTCGCAAAGCCTGAGTCCCTATGAAAGATTGCATGGCTCTTGCTTGCCGTACCACTTTGCCTCCCACCTAACCTACAACTTAGAAGTGGACTGTCCCTGAAGAACATCAATGTCGAATCTGAGGCAAGTTTTCAGTGCAAGGTTAGCATTGTCATTAGTTACGTAAATAAAAACTCAAAAATGATTTTTAAAAATAGCATAACATTTATTGAAACAATTACAAAGTTATTGATTCAAATGATTTTGTTTAATTTCTCTGAGAAAAGCTAAGATTATATCTGAAATCTTTCTCAAAAATATTCTTAAGAGTTCGTCCATGCTTGTGCTTCTTCAGAAACAGTACAACAGTGGACCACATTCGAAATAGATCCCAACGTCACAAGCTGCCCTTTACCTTATTTAGAAGATAGTAAGCAGAACAATTACCATGACAACAAAACCTGAGCTCTGTAACAAATAAATAGTGTAACCCTTCAAGTATTAAGGCTGCGCCATCACATTTCAAACTCTAAATTTATTCCATGCTTCTACCACATAAGAATACCAATAAGTGGATCTCAACTTCAGTAAGGATATTAGTTTTACCGTCGAGCACCAGGGTCGTCCAATTATTGGTCATTCAGTGTGAAACAGGGTTAGCATACCAGTCATCTTGTCGACACAATTTGATGTGAGGACACGTTGACATGTCATATGATCAGACACATGATACTGGTGGTTCCAATTCCATTCACGGGCAACAGGAGCTTATATTAGATGATCACATTGAGCTCAATCTAATTCTTCAACTTACGAGTATTACAAATGAGTAAGTGCTTGGCTACATGCCCATCAACTGGCAGCTGTCATCCCCTGAAAAATAGAGAGAGGAACGTAATGAATATATGCAGATCTGAGTACAGCACAAAAACATGACTACAGTCTATTACATGTCAGTGAAAACATCAGACTGTCACTGTCTGATAGCTTTGACATGTCAATGTGACATGATAGATCATATGGCATTATTATGATCACGTGACAGAGAAACAATAACAAAGGTCCATAGATGCCTGAACTGAACGGAACCCAGTCACAATTTCAAAGGGGCTTTGTCTCAAGTTACTTACTACGTCTATTGTTAATTGACACAAGATAAAATAGAATATTCTTGACTTTACATCGTCTATCTCAAAATCAATAAAGCTGTACGTAGAGGACAAGCGCCTGGATGATAGAGGCTACTCAAATCCAATATGGCGCCCTTCACAATAAACACGTGTTTTGACATAAATTGCCCAAATTTCGGTTCTATTCCAATCTCATGCACAAAAACGACATTACAATACTAGAAATTTATTCTTACCTGATAAAAATGGCCTAAATTCTTCTGAATTGTCTTCATTTTGAAGTTTAAATTTCTCTTTGAAACCATGCTGCATTCAAAATGGCGGGTGAATAGGTGGCGCTGCAGTCTGTGCAGACAACTCTTCAAAATATTCAAGACCACAATAATGTTTAAGATTTAACTGTAGTCTTTTTAAAGCGTTGTTACCTCCCATTAATCACTTATCGCTGGCGATGATATTTTAGCTCTTTGCTTTGATTCACTACAATGAGTTAAATGTAGTCTGTTGCTGGAAATTGTGACATGAGTTATCTCCCATTAATAGTAATTTGCTATGCATTAATTAAAGGGCTTGTAGAGAGATTTTTTAATTTATCATATGTATTGGGGAGATTCATAGCATCAATTAGCACCATTCTGTTTTGCATCCACGTCTGTGGTTCCTGTAATTCCAGTACAAATGGCCTTGTTTGGATACTTGAAGGTTTTGAAATGGCAGCAGTTTCATCCCCTACCTTTTTTCATACACTTTTACTTTTTCTGGGGAAATAAAGACACAGTGAGTTGAAATATACCATTTTATTTCACAGAAACAAGGACAAAAAGGAATATATTGATTCTATCACACAGTTAACAGCAGAAAATTGTACACACATAATGATGATGTCAGCAAGAATTGTACACACACATTGATGAGGTCAGCAAGAAATTGTACATGCAGATTAATAATGATATATTGGTCCACACTCTCATACGAACTTAACTACTGAAAGTTTTATCGTCGTCTAAATCTACGTAATGTTATTTCAGCTGTATGTATCACTTATCAAAATATGAATTTGAAATCATGTTTGTCTATAATACAATTGAAACGTAGTTACAGTGAATAAATATAATTATAATTGATAACTGGTTCCCTAAGATTGTCATCATATCATTTTTCATGTGATTGAAACAAAATGCAACACTAGTTTTGCATTTTGATAAGTGCTACAGGACAAACTAGATTTAGATGAAGATATACCTTCAAAATATTTAAATTCTAGGATTTAAATCAATCTATAAAATTACTGTAATACTGATCATAAAACCTAATTGACTTAATTATTGAGACATTCAACTGTGAGGTCAAAGTTCAGAGGTCAGAGCGCAAATTCAGAGTCGCCAAATTCCTGACATTTTAATAACTCTATATCTGCTTACATATAACCCTTACATCAATTCTAATACTATATCTTAAATAAATATTCATTAATACTTAGATACAGAAATAATCAGCCATCTTAGAGGTTGTAAGGGGACTTAATAGACTACTAACTGTGAAGAAAGATACAGTAATAAGCCAACCTAGAAGATGTAAAGTTCTATACGTAATACTGAGCAACTAAAGGGGTACATTAAATAAGTTTGAATCTTATTGTATTGATAGAGAACATCAAGCCTAATTCTGTGTATCTATATAAGAGCTCACTTTAAAATATACTCAATATCAAGTATTATTTTGTCAAACTCAAAATGAAATACCTAGAAAAAGGCGTGGCTTTGTCTGAGAGTTGGGGGTTGGTTAAATACTAGAGGCAATCACCGGAAATAATCAAATAAAAATCATAATAGTAATAATAATTAGTATAATAATAAAGTAGGTCACAGGTAATGATGCACATCCAGGTCTGGAGCAGCTCACTTCATCACTATTTTTTATCCTGGATGTGCATTATTGTCCTTGACCTACATACCTTATATGGAATGATATAAATACTGATTAAGCAAGATTCTTTCTCTTAAAAATTTGAAGGTATTTAATTAAAATTTTAGATTTTCATTCATTCATGCATGTAAGAGCTTAAATGAAAGTGCTTGTTGGTGAGGCTACACACCGAAAGCATTGACTGGGTGACAAGTACGGCAAACATGAAACTATACCGAATCTTTCAAAATATTCAGAATGACGAATGGGAACACATTTTAGCACCTACTTCTGATATGTGTCATCTATGAAGCTATGTAACAATTGCCAAGTGAGATATACGCATTTTAAAGGCATTGTAGAGAGGTTTTCTGAAACTTTTGTAGATCATGTAATTCCACTAAACCTAAGCGTCACTATTGCAAAGACCCTTTGATACCTTTTGACGTCATAAAACACTTAGTTCTAGGAGAATTGCAAGACCCAGAAATCAGATAGAATCGGAATAATATCTATGCCTCTTTACAAACCACAAACTATAAGCTAAGCAGTGCTTCAACATAATGCTACTAATACTGACTTGAATGAATTTGGAATGAAAATGTCAGCTATATTGAAGTAATATTGCACAAGAATGTGATGTTTGACTGTTAGATACAATGTAACAATGTAACAAATTGATATATAGTGTTACTTGTAACTTAACAGTCCGATAAACAGTGTACTAAATCAGCAAGTAGAATTCAGTGAGCAGATACAAAGCAAAAACTCCTCCTAAGATCTTAATGGAACACTACATCTTAGATAGAATATAACAATTAAAGTCTAAAACTTGGTCAATAAGAGTATATATTCATCAGTTAGACTTACCAGGTATCATGACTCAAGAATAGAATCTCTATATAACATGATATATCTATTAAACTAAGTTATTATTGAACACTTCTAACTTAAACTTGGTCAATAAGAGTATATATTCATCAGTTAGACTTAACCAAGTGCCATGACTTAAGAATAATCATTTATGAATATATTCATCAAACTTAGTCATTATTGAAAAACACTTCTAAGTGGTAAAGTACCTTTAAGTGGAATGATTGTTTAAGAGTAAATTTAACCGGTTTCAAACTATTGGAATTCTTTACACTGACATAAAAATAACAGGTGTGAATGCAACAAATTAAACCGATAGAAATTTCAGTCCAAGCCTTGAACACTAACTATGAACGGTGTATGAACAGTGTATGAACAGTTGAACATTTCAAAACGAATAATAAAGAGTTGAACACTTGATATGAACAGTTTATAATTTTAAACCAATGTGCATGTGAACATTTTTACCTTCGGAACATGAACATAGCAAGAGTTAATGAACACATCATCATTTGAACATTATAACAGAACATTTTACTATGAACATGCGAACATGTGAACTTTTGAAAATGAACATTTAACTGTACATGTTTTTAACACTCCTGTTTTGATTTTGCCTCATTTAAAGTGAAATTGAAAGAATAAATTAAAACTAATTCTAAATACAGTGGTCCAGGCTAACTAAAACTACTGGAAAGATATTTTGATGGAACACTTTCGTTGATAGATGGGTTAACATTCGTCCCAGCTGGTTATTAGCCCCAGGACCAGCAAAGTGCTCTATCAAAATATCTCGCTTAACTTATAATACATAAGCACTAAAATCATACAAAATTAACTAAATCTAAGAAACATTACTTAAGGACCAGTCGATAAATCCCAAAATTTAAATCTAAATTCAAGTGATTCATTATACTCGCTGAAATTGCCCATATAGAAATATTAAAACAGAACCTGAAACATGTTCTTATTCAGAGTTTCACACTGTGTGATCCTCAGACAACTGATCTATTTCAGCCTGCCTGCCTACTCAAGTTCGTCAAATAGAATTTCTATTTCAAGACAACTTGATACATGTTTAACATTTCATTCAATTAAAAATCCTCTCAAAATCTGTAAGTTCCATCCTTCTTATTAACAATAATACTTGGTAATGAAAATGAAAATAGACTAAGTCCTAAAAGTAATTAAATAACTTTGTACAATTAAATTTAATGCGATTTGCAAAAGCAAAAGAAACAAGTGCAAGTATCCTTTCCACCACAGACACAGAATCTGGGCAGATCTTAATCATACCAACAAATAAACAGATAAACAAATAATACACGTGGTTAAATATATTCTATTTTACAAAACCCCATTATGAGTTTCACCTGAGCTGTTTATATATATAATAAACACTAAATAATATCCAGTGACTTGGTCTGTAATACATTTAAAAACTAGCTCAGGTATCTATTTAAAACAAAGGTTACTTAACACAGACCAAACCTACTGACGTTACTTAGTGATTCATTTCTAGAGATCAAATTAAAGAGAATAATTATAATAAATTAAACCTTGTAGATATCCTACAGCAAGCTAGGTGATTTAAACTAAAATATCAGATTGTGCTGTGGCTCTCTTAATGCCTATCAGTCTAGGGATAATTTATGTGTATTTCAAAATACAACTGGAACTCGACTTCTCTAATAAACAAAGTGCTACAATGTGATATTTTGATCAACAATGACATGAAAAGCAACAAAATATAACAAGAACCATTCAGTCACCCAAATACACTGGAATAGATAATAACGTATGGCAAAATATTCTTAAATATAAATAAACAAATTCAGACATAAAAGCAACATGAAATAAATAATGAACAGTTGATAATAAAAGTGAGGTTTGAGTACAATATGGCGGCCATTTTATCAAAAGATTTTAAGAAAACCTGGTTGGTCAACTGGTCAATTTGATTCCTGTCATCTCATTGGTCAATTACTATTTATTATCCAATCATATTACTGTTTCCTTTCAATCTAGATTTTATCTCAGAATCTTTCACGAAAATACGACCCCCAGATTTTCTTGATGTAGAATCTTTTGAGAAACGTGGCCCTGATTTGGTGGGAGGAATAAAAACTGGAATTATGAAGAATGAGATCAATATCTTATGGAATTTCATAAAATCACACCTGTTATAGACCCTGGGATAAAATCAGGAGAAGACAGCCCAAAGACATAATCCATAACCAGACAAAACGGAAAACAATTTACCAGTCAGTCTATACTATTTTGCAGTTTTTACGTCCGATGTCCAATTTAGATCGATTTACCCATCTCCTGATTCTGTCCAAGGATCAATCACAAGCTAATCAAAGCTGAAACAAGTTTTAAAATTATAAAACTCTGGAAAATACTTTGAGAAAATTGAGGTAGATTAAGTTGAGTAGTTTTTCCTGTTTAGAGAAACCCGCGTGCTACAGGTATAAAGGCCTAAGGAATTTCGTTGCCCTTCTCAATAATCTATTCAAACAAAAATAAACAAAAATCAGTTTTCATTTTGCAATAAAGGGACATAATACTTTCTTTCACTTAAAGAGATTGTCATGTGTATCAGGAACACTGACAGCATCAATTCAATCAAATGTTCGTGGTTTTTGCAATAGCAAAGCCCTTTAAACCACTCGTGAATTCTTTCAGAACGAAATTCTGGCGTTAAGTTCTTCTACAATCACATGAAATTAAAACTCAAGCATGTAGAATGGAATTTTGTAAGAATATATATAGTGTATATATCTCTTTAAAGTTTTGAAAATGATGGTCTAATTTGAATGAATTCGTAAATTTCAAATGACAAATAAACGTAGATTGAGCCCTTAAACAAAAGGAAAAGGTACTGACACGTCACCTGTAACATGTCTATATTGTTTAAAAATGAAGAATATAATGATTATGACACAATACTGGCAGTAAAGAATATTTGGTGTAGAAAATAAAACTAGAAAATAAACCATCTATAGGCTAAAAAATAGAAAATAATAATAATCAATTAAAAATAAAATTTAGGTTTGGTACTACTGATCAATCAAATTCAATCAAGATGTGGTTGTTATCATTATTATTAAATCAAATAAATCAAATCCTAGGTTTTGTATTATTAAATCAAATTAATCAAATCCTACGTTTTGTATTTTTAAATCAAAATCAATCAAATCATAGATTTTGTTTGTATCATCAAATCAAATCAATCAAGTCCTAGGTTTTGTATCATCAAATCAAATTAATCAAGTCCTAGGTTTTGTATTGTTAAATCAAAATCAATCAAGTCCTAGGTTTTGTATCATCAAATCAAATCAATCAAGTTGTAGGTTTTGTATAAATAAATCAAATCTCAATCATTCAAAGCATAAACAAAATCATTTAAAATTGTCCAATCTTTCATATCACTATTTATCTAACTAGAAATTGACTTAATCTTTTTTCATTTAAATAAAAATTAACACTTCTTAAACAAGTTATTCTCTAATTAATTCATTTAATCCATTAATCAATCGATTATCTCATTAACAAACATCCTTAATTACTCACTAATTATCATCATTAGTTCGTTAACAAACAAGTTTTAATTACAACAAATACATAATAAATATCTAACAACAAATTATCTTGTATAGTATATAATCTTGGAGAGATAAAACCACCATCCTTCCACGGAAAAGACCTTTTCTAGTAACTTATCAGTGCTTGTAAACTCAAATTCTCCCAAGTCCATCTCTGAAAGTTCACAGGTCATCTAGTTAAAAGTTCAAAGGTTAACTTCGTCTTGTAAGGGGTCTCCTAGTTCTATGTTTAATGCGTCTTTTAAAAGTTCAAAAGTTAACACTGCGTCTTCTGAAACCTTGACTGGTTCAAAGGTCGTAGGTTAAAAGTCGCATGAAGTCTCTGTCTTCATAATTTATTGTACGATTCTGTAACGATATTGAAACAAATTTATGAGCATCCACTAAAGCACCGATCAAGGCGTTCGAACTATCAAAGCATCTATGGCTTTCACATCTTAACATTTAACACCTACACAAATTGGCACATTATTCAGTATCCACAATAATCTTTATGGCAGTCTCCACTTGAGTTTTCAGGGCGTTTATTTTGATTTTTATTTGCGTCTGCTAGCCCTTCATGTTAATTCTTGATAATAAAACAATGAAAATGAAAGAAGTTTTTTCTAAAATTGTCAAGGAGTGGTGAAGGTCAATTGATATTTGAGAGTTTCTGATTGGTTGTTGAAATTTGATTGACAACCTAATTATGAGCAGACCGAGCAATATGCAGAAAGAACTCGACCTTGTCACGACTGACGTTACCACACATATTACACTTGTAAGGATTCTGGTAACCATGGTATCCCATATGCATGGTGTACATGATACAATCACGGAAAGCAATATCACAAAACGTACACTCGTAGCTTTCAGCACGGTGGTAGGGGAACTCCTTCATGTGTCTTTTGACCGTGGGAGAGGGGCTCAAGGTCGTCGTTGAATCCTTTCTGGACATCGTGGGGCTTGATGGTATGTCTAGAGTCAAAGACTCTCCGTTAACTAATGGTTTCTCCCCAGACGCAGGATCGTTCAGGATCTTCCATGCCACTTCTGCTCCTCGTCGTTGAGCTGTGCTGAGAGGCTTCTTTCGATTTTCGTACACAGCATTTAATAGATCTAGAGGAGAAGCCTCCTGTTTTTCATCATTGTGGTTCTCATTTTCCCCATTTTTCAAATTCTCATCTTTCTGTCCGTTCAAAAACTTCAAATTTGCTTGTATTTTTTCAAATTCTGTCATCGACTTCATTTCTCTTCCGTTGGTTGTGTCTGAGGTTCCATTATGCCGGTCATAATCTTCCTCGTTGATCTGTAATGGATTGGATCCATCAGAGTCTCCACCATCTCCTGTTGGATTGACATGCTGGTTGCCACGGGAGTCAGAAGCAAGTTCGGAAGGTCCGTCACCATTAGATTCTTCGCTTTCACTAGCGCTCTCGTAAGAAGATTTCTCGTCCTGGAGTTTTAGACAGAGCGTGTCTAATTTGTAAGCTTTACCCTTTCGAGATCGCTTACGGGGATTAGGTGTACAGGCTTCACCGTTAACAGAGTTCTCGGCACTGGAAGACATATCGTGGTCTGGATAGGGTCTTTTATGAGGAAGATACAAACTATGTGGGGATTCCGGTCTGGGTTTAGACAGATCCAGAGCTCCTTCTTTATCAATGCCGTGAGACGCCATACCATTAGTTTGTCCAAATTTCAGAGTCATCTCCCTTAGTATGTCTCTATCTCTATCAGCTTCTTCTTTACCATCTGAATTTCTTCTGGAACCGTTGGTATATAGTTCTGGTAGACTTCGACAGCTAATGTTGTTAGCCGAGCTGGAGTGGTTCGGGGTATCAGCCGGCCAGGATCGCGGACTAGCCTTACAGTTGTCGCCATTGGCGTCCGTACGAACGTGGAGCATATCGTTATGACTTGACGGTCTTTCTGTAGACTCCTCCCTCTTTCTGACTCCGTTAGATTTCAGCGCTTCCTCGTTGACGGAATCGGAAGATATTCCGTAAGCATTGAAGAGGTCTTGGTTTTCTGAGGAATGTACCTTCATCAAATGAGCATTTAATTTTTCAGGGTTGTCAGCAATGAATCCACATAAATTACACTTGGCTGGTCCACCTTCGATCATTCTATTCTGCATCCCACCCATGGGAGGGAGCCCATTAGGACCCATGGCTAGATGTGGGTTCCAGCCTGACATAATCGGCCAATAAGGAGACATAATGGCGCTGTTAATTCCTGGAGGAAGATTGGAAAGTCCTGGCATTCCAAGCATTCCGGGTCGGTGGAAGGGAAACATGTTGTTCATGTACTCTGCTTCTTCTCGTTTGGATCCTCTGGGACCTCGTGGAGGACCTCGTTTAGCCAGGAGAGACAGTCCAGAAAGATCTGCGTCTAAACCTTGGGGTAGGCTACCGTCTGTGTTGAGGACTGTAGCTGGTTTGTGGTTGTATTTACGTAAGTGGAGCTTTAAGCTATGACAGTATTTGGTGGCGTAGGTACAGTCTGCACAGCGATACTGATAAACATTGGTATGGGACTTCATGTGACTGTTTAACATAGATTTGTTCACGCACGAATAATTACATTTGTTACACTTGAACGGCTTCGATCCAAAATGGTTGCGTAGATGATATTCTAAATGGTGTTTATATTCTGTAACAAACGGACAGCGTGGACATTGAAGAATCTTATCTTCTTTGATATGGGTTCGTGAATGTTGCCAAAAGTCAGTCTGAAATATCAACAATGTCAAACAGAATTAAATTGGGGAATAAGTGGTCAAATCCAAATAGTGAGATATTTATTCCATATAGGAATACAAAATATAAACAAAATCAGTGGTGTGCATAAATAAAAGTGTTTTCATTTGGTACATAAATATTTCTGGCTCAATGGTATCTAGACTCATATTCATGCCATATGCAAATACATGAGGTGAAAGGTCAAACCAAAATGGATCTAGAATAATGACAAAGATACGATCCTATTATACACAAATATAAGACGTTGAAAGCCAAAGTATCAAGGATTTCCTCTAAGAAAGACAACAAAATAAATACAAGAAGTTGTAATATCAAGGTTATGTAATATGCAAATCTAATGTATCAGAGGTTAAAGGTTAAAGGTTAACTTACCTTTACTGTAGCTACGTAGTCACACTGCTTACAGCGGTAAACTTTTGGACGACCAGGCATAGTCCTCTGGCTCTTTCCATTGGGGTCATTATCATCTGTATGGAAATCTTTAATATGTCGTTTTAATCGGCCTTCGGTCCGTGATGTATAGTCACAGTGAGGACAACTATATTCAAAATGGATGCTCATATGCTGATCAAATTCATCCTTGGCATCACCTGCAAAATTTCAAACAGAGTTAGAAAGAGACAAACTAACAACTGCATTCTATACTTTACAAGGATAACAACTTAGGTAGAAAGGATCACAAGTTGTGAACCTAAGTACCATAAGTCAAACCATTGGAAATGTTGTCACTGGCAACATCAGTCCAGACAACAAGTCAACACAGCGTACGTCTGTATACCCTGATGGTGATCTACTACCAGTGGGTAACAAAGGGTGTTCAATATATCATAAATTATAAGTTTATCAAAAATGTTCTTACCTGCATAGCTACACAGATGACAGAAATATTTGAATGCTCCTGGGTTCTCACCATTAGGGTAAGCTCCTGGTTGTGCTGACCCAGGGGATATGTTCAATTGTGGAATAGGGGGGAGAGGGAAGCTTGATGGTATAGATTCCTTCAAGTGCATCAATGGATCTCGAGGAAAACCCCCTGGTAGACCGAAATGGAACTGACTCTTGCCACCATATCTTGATTTCTCCGCGCTGTACGGGGTTTCTGGTGACGAGGTGTCTTGACGATCTTGACTATGGTATCTCTTTAAGGGAGATGACTCTGGTGTATCATTTGAATTGAATGATTGACTGTGGTCTGTATTCTCTGTTTTGATTCCGTAATTATATGGTCTGTTAGGAGAGGTTTCCGTGGTAGAGGGGTATGATTTTTCTGGCGTCTTTTCACCGAGTGAGTAGTGTCTTTCTGGATCCTCTTTGTCGTTGAAATGAAATGACTTTTGAGGCGAGTCTTTATACTCAGGTGACTGACTGTAAGATTCTGATTCGCTGTAAGTTGGACTGGGCGGGGCCTGATCCTGGTCGTCGTGGTTATTTGACTCCTGCTCTTTTCCCTGGTTAGAGTAAGAATTCTTATAACTATCATTAAATGTCGAATTTAAATGAGGAAATGTTTTAAAGTCTTGTTCCTTAGGTAACGGTGATGATTGAACTGAGGATTGTGGGTAAAATGGGTGTGGTCTCTCCGTTTTTATTTCATTACTTGCTGACATCACCCTATCAATGACGTCGGCGACTCGTGGCGAGACGGCATCACTCCTGAAAAGATAAAGAAATTATTAATTAAAAATATTTGAAAGAAAAACATGTTAATCTATTAATTGGCCTGACGTAAAAATTAATCTGAGGTTGTGACCTCACAAACTCAGCAGATTCCAAAAACACTCACTTCCAAATAAGGTAATTGTTACAGAATACAGAGTTTTTAATAAAACAACATTGAAATGATAATGAACTATCTTTCACAAAACAAATAGAAAATAGCAAAATAAATATTGAATTAACTAATAACTGAAGAATAAACACAAATCAATAAACAAACACAATGATTGATTGATAACTCTACATTATATATCTATTCTACCAATTTAACTCTAAAAATTGATCACAAAAAAATCAAAATAAATCTAAAGATTTAACATTATATAACTATTCTACCATTTTAACTCCAGCAATTGATCACAAAAAACTTAAAATAAATCTGAAAATTGTGTATGAAAATGTAAGACAAAAACATGACCAACTTGTACTCACAAAAAACAAGGCGTAAATAAAAAAGTAGAATATTTGATAACACTATGGATAGAGATAGGGTTTATTACTTGAGATAACAATGTCAAGAGATGACCAAATACTCCTCCAATCATTCTCATGTGAAATAAAAAACCAGCCTTATCAGTCCCGATCATAAATCATCCACAATTATCAATATCATAAATTTAAGGAGGTCAATTTATTTAAAAATTAGGCTTGGTTTCAAAAAATGTCGTCATGTTGAACTTGATCTTTAAGTATATGAGTGTGGTTATAAGATATATATACAGGTGTGTAAGGAATTGAAGGGGGGGGGGGGGGTGAGGGGTAGGAAAGGTTGAGGGACAGGGGACAAGAGGAGGTGGATGTGGATAAGGATGCTGATTCAGGGGCAGGGGGAGAAGAGAGGATTATGGGTGTATCATAGCCAAAAATTAAAACCCAAATTATTTTAAATAATTTTCTAAATTTCGTAACGTCTCATTTTTTTCATATAGTTTCTGGCTTGGTTACTGTAAAAAATGTATCATAAATACAGGAAAAATACTGAATAGTTTTCAAAATGGGAATTTAACAGTTGCTGTATTTCTGATACACGAAATTCTAAAAATAATTTAAATTATTCCTTTCTTTTATCATAAACGTGAAATTTTATCAAAGTGTATTTTTGAATCATAAATTTTAATTCACTTAACGTCACAATTAACTTTCATTGAATTTGCGAAAATATCAGCTGGTTCAATGACATGAAATATTGCAGCTATTATGTTAATTTTGACAATATAATAAATGCTGTGATGATTACAAGCAACACTAGCTAACTTAATGTTGGTGTCACATTGAATGGAGTTACTCCCCTTTGACCATGCCACAGCATTAAAGCAATGAGTATTAATTTGCCCATAACAAATTTCGAATTAATTTTCTTTAGGTCTACAATAAGTTTCACGCCTGGAAATTTGGGTTAATCATTCTCGCTGATTTTTTGAATATTTATAAATTGAAATATTACAAAATAAATGGAGTTTTACATCCTATTTTTCTTTATCCTAATCAAGTTAATACAAAAAATAACTTACATAATAAGAGTTTGACAAGCAACAAATTTAAGGACCATTCTGAACGAAATCCTGTTGCATTATGATCCAAGTTAGGAATTTAAAAATATGCTTAAATGATTTGCCGGATGTAAGTTTGTATGAAATATGCAACAATTTAAAAACATGGCCGTTACTATGAACTACTGGTCAGGAATCAAACACTTCAATTGTTTTCGTCTGTCTCGAGAGATAAACAATTCAACCAATTACAGAGCATCCTTTAACACACTGTACAACATGATACAAATTTTAAGTTTCGCGTAAATAAAATATTTTACTTTGTTAAAACGGAAGTTATCAAGGATACCGATAATAAACAGTACTAAAACTCTGATAGGACTTAGTAGCAAACTGTCGCAATTTATAAAGATAAAAATAAAAAACAGTAAGTTAATAAAAATGAAGGTTATAGCAAACTTAGTTCTTATAAAAGTGTTTAATAAAAATCATATTAAGTTTATATATCAAATTATCAAGGTTGTAGCAATCTTAATTCTAAGACATTTTAAGACCCAGTTGAGATAGAGGGACCAACATGTATTTAAACCAAGGCCCTGATCAATCTTACATATGAGTTATAAATCCTTCAAAAGTCAGAAATAAAAAAGGAATTGGCTGATGCCACAATTTAGGTAAATTTTTCTCTACATTTAAAAACATAAGAGACAACAAAATCCAAATTTAAATCCTTGTTGAGATTCCTGGACAGTTAGGAATAGTACAAGGGTGGCAACTGCTGATTTTCCAACCATTTTGATGTAGGTTTTTAACATCCTGATTTGAAAGATGATGAAGTACAGATTTGATGATGTTAAAGTAGATCTGAAGTGGAGTCGAAGTCTACTTCTGGTTATAAAAGACAGTAAAACTGTTGTTTAAAAGAAAAACCATCTACTAATTATATTCTTTCAATTTTTATAACAACCCATGTCCCTGTCAATGTCCACTTGAAGAATTTTGATAGTACAAGGTGTGTCTCAATAACAGTGACAGAGAGTTTTCACTCGGGGGGTAAGAAGGGGTGTGCACTATTTCTGAAATTATACGGTTTCTTCTTGGCATATTTATTCCATAACCCTGAACAAAACTTGACATAGCCAGACGCAAGGGGACCCTAAAATAGTTTAGTGACTAGATCAAACATTACAGTTAACACAAAAAGACAAGGAAAATGAAATGAATGGAGTTTTACATCCTACTGCACAAAAGGAGGCTATTCCAATGCATTTACAACACCTTAGTTTTAGTGGAATAGTAAAAGTCCAATATGTCTGATTGATTATTGCTATGATACAAATTGATGATTTGTTAACACAAAGTTTTTAAGAAAACATCTTCACAATCTGTTAAAAGTAAGAAAAAGTAAGATCTTTATAAAAGAATTGTTGATATCCTTTCAGAGGAAGTTGATCAAACCATCAGTCTTATCAGATGATAAACATAACATCTTTAACAGGAAATAATTCTTCTCAAGATCTATCTTTTCATTTCCTTTACACCCTCTAGGTTGGCTTACTAATTCAGTTTTCAAAGGAAATAATATTTTTTTTTTGTTTAACCTTTTTATCTTTTTAAGTTGGTTCGTTGTAAATCAGTAAACCATTTTATAATAAAAATATTTATTGTTTCTTGGTCATTGCTTTTTGGACACTTCTTCCACCAGTACCAGAACCTTCTGTTGAATAGTAACTTGTTACTACCCTAATCTCTAACACCAAACTCTTCTTTGAAATATTTTTATATCTGCTCCAAATCTGGAACATTCCTGACAATTATCTGCTTATTATTCTATTTAATTCATCATTTTACTTTGTGATTCCACATCAAATTTTCTGATAAAAATGATCAAACAGACATTAAAGAGAAGGCTATATAATTATATTATTTAACCTCCACTAATTGGACAGATTTAGGTTTAATTTTTTTCGCACCCTGCGTAGGTTCGTAGGTTCGTAGGTTTGGAGGTTACAAGTAATAGCTTTATAAAAGACTAGCATAATTTGAAATGATTATTTTTAATTTATTACAATATGACAGGATGAATATTCATGAAGGTTATGTGATTTGTGTCACAGCCAATCAGATCTCCTCTTGAGAATATCTCATCATTTCGGGGAATTGTGCGCGGAAAGTTTTTTCTAGCACCTGCCATCTTGCAAAATGGTCTTTAGTTATACTTTATGGCCACTTTTGATTTATTTTCATCCATTGATATTTCATATTATCTTATTATTCAAGATTATCATGTAGAATTTATTCTAAAGTGGAGAAATATAACTGACCAAGCCACTGTAGAATATATATCAATATATTGTGTATTAAACATGTATCAAATTAAACCAACCTAGAGGGTGTAAAGGGCATCTTGTATTATATAAATAAATCACACTATTAACTAAGTTGTGAAATATATCAAAAAAGCTATGGATAAAGCACGTAATTAGAAAGTATCAAATAACTACACATGATTGTCAAAGGTCAATTTCTAATGTATACAGAGGTCAAAGTATATCAGTTTTTACCCCTATACATGACTATTATCCTAATCGTTCACTTTTTCAGCTCATTAGCATAAATAGGGTAGAAATATGAGAAGTGGATTGGGGAAAATTATGGGGTGGTTTGAGTGGTCATTTTAATAGGCTTAACTTCAATCTGCAGGGGGTCATATTCTACTCTACTTATAAATTATGTACTTCAGTTTTTTTTTACTACCATGTATAAAGGATGTTGCTTCTGTATGAATGAGTTAAAATTGCAATAAGCCAACCTAGAGTGTATAAAGGGTTGTTTTCAATAATTTTGCTGTATTTACTTAGATTAGCATCTAAATAACGATTCCTCTTCAAGTCTAAAATCAAAGTGTTATGGATGAAATTCTTAGGAAATGGCTTCACCTTTAAAACGACGAAATTTTAAGCCATTTCTTTTTTTACTATCTATATTAAATTAACGCTACACAGACCCATTATTGTATAGTTCTACAGCCAGCCTTGAATATCCACCAAAAACTGATAGATAATTTTCACATGCTCTTACATATTTTGAGGGTCAATTCTCAATAATCACAAAGGGTGGAGTCATGTACAATTACACAGATGTTAAAAACAAGAGAAGAATTTTTACCCAGAGATCTAGGAAGGTCGTTGATACTTAATTAAAGAATAATTAGTTAATTAGCTAATTATGGGGTGGGATGGGGAAAACAGGTTTAAAAAAAAAGAATTTAAAAACTCATTATGTAAAATATTATAATACCCTAGGATTTAACTATTTTTGCAAATAACTTTCTTCCCTAAAAAAAAGGATTTCTTTTTTCGATACCTAAAAATTAAATCATTATGATGGTAACACAAGAATAAAACATGTTTTAAGACTTGATTTTCTCTTAGTAGTAAAAGAGTTGTGTGTAAAAACAAAGATTATTATGTAACACCCCAGAGAAATGGAACTAATTATTTTAAGACAAGAAAAAGATGATTTTCTGTTGCTGCCAGTAAAAGTACTATAAGTTATATAAGACTCTAGAGAAATAAATTAAACCATATGTCAAACTAGAAGTGGTCAAAACTTATAAAGACTATGTAACAATATGATGTAGTATGAATATTATGTTATACAATGTAACACAAACTGACCATATGTCAGTGTAATTGGTCAGTATTAATGTACCTTGACCACTTACTCCTTGACTAACCATTTTATTATTTATAACATATGGTCTACTGGTGTATTGCAAATTCTATTTATCACCTCATCAAAAAATAGGAGAATGCTTTCACATTTTTACATAAATAGATATTAAATACAATAGGCAATATGGAATAGATTAACATTTTTATTATTTTATTCATCTATTTATTGCATGAATTCTTATCAAATTTATTTATTTATTTATTACATGAATTCTTATCAAATTTATTTATTTATTTATTACATGAATTCTTATCAAATTTATTTATTTATTTATTGCATGAATTCTTATCAAATTTATTTATTTATTGCATGAATTCTTATCAAATTTATTTATTTATTTATTGCATGAATTCTTATCAAATTTATTTATTACATGAATTCTTATCAAATTTATTTATTACATGAATTCTTATCAAATTTATTTATTTATTTTTGCATGAATTCTTATCAAATTCATTTATTGCATGAATTCTTATCAAATTTATTTATTTATTGCATGAATTCTTATCAAATTTATTTATTTATTGCATGAATTCTTATCAAATTTATTTATTTATTGCATGAATTCTTATCAAATTTATTTATTTATTTATTGCATGAATTCTAATCAAATTTATTTATTTATTTATTGCATGAATCCTTATCAAATTTATTTATTTTTTAAATTTATTTATTAATAATTTACATGAATTCTCAAATAAATTCTTATCAAATCTATTCATAAATCATACATCTACATAAGTGTGCACCCTTTAATCTAAAAATAAGGTGCTTTAGTACGAATAAAGGCAATAAATTTATTTGTTTGATAGAAAATTATGCCCCCAAGCTGCCATTACACTGAAGTTATATAATAAATGATGGGTTTACATCAAGGGGTTAATGATTGAGTGCTCTGTAGATAAAGGGTTAAAATTAATGTATTTTAATAGGAGTTTATGAACAAGGATATGGTGAGATTATGTCACCAATAAAATTGTATACAACTGTATATCTATATTACATTGAATAAAGCTCATATCATATACTGCTGCCATATGTGTTTCAGATACAATATCCTCATCAGGATAAATATAGAATTTACATATTAGCAAGTTATAAGCAAATCAATTAAACACGAATTTCAATACCTAAAAAAACACTGGAAAAATCCGATTAAAATAAACATGTATTAAATATATATCATTTATATACATGATGTTTTATTATGATATTTACATTACAGAATATCTGTAAGATAAATTGGTTCAATCTGCTATATCATTGAATTACATAGCTTTATACCCACTCTTTAATACAAGAGGAAATAAAATTTAAAATATTTCCTTTAAATTAGTGATGCATATTGCCTCTTTAAAAATAAATGTCCTTTATTACATTTTCAGCTTTTTTAAAACTCTTAATGAAGACTTTGATATAAATATTTCCTGATAAATTGGTTCAATGTGCTACTTTAAGCACTATATAATGATATAATATCTATATAAGACCTTTATAACAATGTATTACCATGTATATAAGAGCAGTAATACTGGTTATAAAGATATTACATAGATATTACCTGTGTTACAATAACTGGACAGTATGACCAGTTCAACTTACCCTTCATAATTGTAATACAACTTAAAGAGACAGTCTTGCTTATTTTATACTTTTCTACCCTACACTTTATTTGTAAGTCAACTTAAAAATGAAAATGGAATCGAGTTTTACATCCTTCTCTTCTTGCACCTGATGAGTTAATGAAGACCGAATCTTGTGTCTTTAAGTTTTAAAGTATATTGGTCTAGTTTACAAAAAAAAAAAAAAATGTGCTCAATATGTTCTATTTCAAACATACCACAATTTTTTCAAAAGATTTTTATGATAGCGGCCCTAACACTGATGTATATTATAATTAGAATGACTACATATCCCTGTATAGGAATCACCATATGAATATAATTTACATATTAATGAGATAGCCTGTAGAAATATAAGTTATGTAACACCATCTGTTGTAGAGAAATAGTACAGTCTTTGTCTATTAGGGGTATAACATTTCATCTATCTACTTTTCCTTCATCAAAACCTTTTTAGGGTATCAGCTTGGTGCCTCCCTGCTCTTTACTCTACCCTCAACTGTACAGAGTTAAAACAAATCTGTTGCCTATAAAAACTGACTGACCATATTCCATTCTTGTATTGCATAAGTATATATTGTTATCATCAAGCCATGAATAATATGAAAAGTCCACTATATTTGTAGGTAGAATAAATATGAATAGAAACTACTCAAATCAGATTTAAAATATTTTTTAATTTTTAAAAAAAATTTTATAAAGTGTTCAGCCCTTTTTAAAAACACAAATTTCCCCCAATTTTAAACACATATTTTTGAAGTGTTCAGCCTCAACATAGTTATATCAAACACATGGTTTTGCAGTGTTTATCTAAAACACATCAATTTTAAACAGATATTTTTGAAGTGTTCAACCCAAACATAGTTATATCAAACATTTTTTAAGTGTTCAGCATAACCATTATTATTTCAAACACCTATTCTTCCAAAAAAACTGACAAGAAATAATTCATTCACAAACCATTTAAAATAAGGATAATAAAGGTCAAGATTTGAAATCATATATTTTCTCAAAAACTGTCCAGCATATTAAGCCAAATGTTAATGTGAATTAAGAAGATACATCAATATAAAGCCATGTAAAGTGACATAATACCATCTGGTATAAGACAAGGCATGTCTTTGTTTGAAGATAGTGTATGAAGTAATCTTCTATAACCTAGGTACAAGGGTAATAAGTAAAAGATAAACTTGATAAATAAATAACACATGTTTATTGTCAACTAATATTGGTGTTGACTTTTTGTTTACTTCCTGCTATGTCTGTTTACTTTTAGTTTACAATCCTGTTATAATTGTTCACAAGTATTAAAAATTGTTTTGATTTGGTTTGAACATTATATAATGTTTTATAAATAATTTACTCTTTTGAATAGAACGACATTCCTGAAATTTTTGGAATTCTATCTAAGCTGAAGTTTTGCGTATTCGTTAAGGTTTACTTCAATTCTTGTTCTCAAAAGCTGTAAAATTACCGCAAATAATAGTCCCGCATTTCAGCAAATTTATGCAAATTTATTTAAATTCTTTCCAGGTATTTTCTGTACTAATATAACCTATATTTTTTTATCTTTTTTATTAAATTGAATTTAATACCTGACCCACATCTAAATATTACATGGAGAATTTTTTTGAGATAAATTTGAAGATAATAAACTATAAAATTGTCTGTTACAGTCTATTTAATATCTTGTCAGGCAGAAACTGTTTAACTGATAACATATTAACATCATTTTATATATGGTGATGTAATGGAATATATTGAGATACAGAGAATTTGGAGAAAAAAGGAGACAATGAAGGTGAAAATTTGAAGAGAAGTAGAAAAATTGGAGAAAAACACCACTTGAAAGAACAATGTATCAAGTTGTATATCAAGTTTTTTACATGTGAACAATGTATCAAGTTTTTTACATGTGAACAATGTAGCAAGTTTTTTACATGTGAACAATGTAGCAAGTTTTTTACATGTGAACAATGTATCAAGTTTTTTACATGTGAACAATGCAGCAAGTTTTTTACATGTGAACAATGTAGCAAGTTTTTATTGTTTTTACATGTGAACAATGTATCAAGTTTTTTACATGTGAACAATGTAGCAAGTTTTTTACATGTGAACAATGTATCAAGTTTTTTACATGTGAACAATGTAGCAATTTTTTACATGTGAACAATGACAAGTTTTTAAATACAATGTACATGTGAACAATGCAGCAAGTTTTTAATTGTTTTTCTTCTATCAAGTAATTAATAAATGCATGTTATAAAATGAATAATTAAATATATGTTCTGTATTGTCAATTTATTTGTTGAAACTGACAATAAATACTAATGTAGACGTAGAAATAAAAAATGGTGTCATTCATCAACACATGTTGTAATGTAATTTCATGGTTAAAAAAATTCCCTACAGACACATATATACCTGATTAATACAATTGATAAATAGAAATATAAAATAAATATTAAAATAAATGGAGAATAACGGGCACCAAATATCCAAACACATGTCATTACCAACAGTAAAATTTTACTGACAGCTCATAAAGACTTGACTATTTGAAAAACTCAAATTATAATTTTCGATTCCAATTTGATTATTTCTATTAACTCAAAGATAAATATATATATTCCACTTTTCTCTGAATGTCTATTATTATAAGTCTAAACTATATATGAATGGGCCAATTATTTATATCTCTTTTAAATTTATTTAACTTAAGTAATTGTTTCATAACACAGAATTTTACTTGCGTATTTATTTAAAAACAGATCTTTACTTAACACAGAATTTTACTTGCGTATTTATTTAAAAACAGATCTTTACTTAACACAGAATTTTACTTGCGTATTTTTTTAAAAACAGATCTTTACTTAACACAGAATTTTACTTGAGTATTTTTTTTTTTTTTTTTTTGTATAAAACAGAATTTTACTTAAATATTAATTTTGTAAAAAAGAATTTTACTTGAGTATTTGTTTCAAAAACCAAAGTTTACTAAAATATTTTTTTTTCAAGCAAAAAGTATACTTGAGTATTTGTTTAATAAAACAGATTTTTAATAAATAATAAATTTTGAAATACAACAAAGAATTTTGAGAAAACTATAAAACTACGATGAATTTGAATCTAGTAATCTGCAGCCATATATTGTCTTTGAGTCGTTTCTATGGCTGTCAATACTAAATCATAATTCAACTTTATCTTGTCTCTTACAAAGACTCATTTTTAGTTGCCGTAGAAACAAAAAAAAAACGACTGCAAGAACACTGCATTACAAAAAAAGAAAAAAAAAGGAGTGCTTGCTTAAACCAAATAACCTTGAGACTATAAAAGAGTCTCCCCCACCCCCTAACCTCTCCCACCTTTCAAAATTATTCAGCAGCATCTGAAAAAATGCTCAAAATTTAATCTGAAATTTATTGAAGTACCGATATTTATACAACATCTTCAGTGAAATACCACGCCTCAAAAAACCAAATCTCTTCATTCCGTTACATTAACAGCTCTCTACCAATCAACACAAAGGTTCTAAGTCTTTGCACAATATGCATCGACTACCCTCTACAAAATCCCCACCCCCCTCTCTTAATAAAAAAAAACAATAAACAAAAACCTACCTGGGCCATAAGACCTCGGTTTCTCCATAAGAACCCATGTCCTTCATTTTAGTAATTTCAATCAACAATTAACGAGCCTATTTTCTCAACTTCCGATACTGAAAACAATCACTGTGTTTACGTCTTCTTATTCATTGACCTTGACTTGAACCAATCAGGGCAAGGCGTGAGATCGTCATGACGAGAAAAAATTCACAAGTGGTCACAACCCACACAAGAAAGACAGTTTACAATTTTATAATCAGCGTTTTTATCAATGATATATAAAAACCACGTAGTGTCACTATCAATTCTACGTTCAATAAGATATTGAATCGACCATACAACGGATTGCCGTGGAGACGTTCCTATCTGTACAATTGTCCTTGTGTAAGAATGATAGGTTTTTAGCGTAAATGGTATGTTACGGAGCTGATACTAATAATAGTAATTACCCACGATTCTTAGCAAGGATAGATATTTCACACATCGGAACAGGAAATTATTTCTAAATTACACCTTGGACAGCACTAATAGTTCGTCATTCCTTGGTCTGTCCATCTAACAATCTTCTTTTGGAATCGTTTCAAAAATTCTTGGATACTTTTAAAATGCTTCACATTAGATAATTTGCATTCAAGAAAAAAGTTCTATTTGCAATTCACTTTTATAACTTTTAAAAACTAATGCAAACTTTCCTTCCCATATCTTGTATGAAACAGACTAACAGAAAAAGTTCTCAATTCCACCAAACAGCAATCCAAAACTAAATTCCTTAAGCATATATCAAATAAGTTTTCAAATAAATGCTTCACCACTATATCAGTTTGAATAAAACAACTGTTTCAATCCATTCACCAGTTCAATTGATTATTTCGTGTGTGCTGTCATTAATTTAAAACTGTCGTCTGCTGTTGAGTTAGTGCTGGACTGTTAATTTTAACTGCGAGACTGTTACTTCATGTAAATATATATATATTGAAACAATGATCTATGAAATGTATTTGTTACTGACGTTAAAAATAATCAAAAGTTCAAACGCCATGAAATTGATTCTTCCAAAAGTTCGAATCTTCTCGTTGATTTTAAAACAAAATGTTTAACGAATCGTAAATCACACGTTGAAATGATTTAATTATTCATCAGCCTCAAGTTGAATCCATTTAAATCTTTCAACTTTAGAATTTTCAATCACAAATTGTCAGAATTGTTAATTCACAGGAATTTTTTTTTCAACATGAATGTTATTTCATTAATTAAAGCTGAAAATTCCAATGCCATAAATTATGCTAGGACATTAGGTGCATGGCTTTAAAACAAACACAACCATGAATGTCAAAAAGTCAACTAGTACAGTTAAGTATCAGCTAATAAGCCGTAATTTTGGCTTATTTGGTTCGTAAAAAGTATCACCTCTTTTTGCTGTAATTAGCCATATGTCCAAGTTCTGTAACAATTACCAAAAGTCACTTGGTAAATTAGTGATTATTTTTTATGCTTTTAATCGTTATAAAAACACACCAGATAAACTTGTACCAAAAAATTCTTTTTTTTTATAAAAATATTATGCAATAATTATGCAAAAAATTAAAAATATCCAATAAAAAAAATCACATTAAATTCCTTTTTTTCCAATCACAAATATTTCAACTTCATTTCTAAAAAATAATCGGCATCATATGACGTCATAACTTCGAGCACTTTTTACAAAAATATGGCATAATAATCTATGACGACACTGTCAATGACATGTTGCATGTTCAAGTGTAGAAAATGAACTGATTATTTTAGCTGGTCAGAAAAAGTTTGGGGGATGGGCTGACCATTGGTCAGTCAATGATGAGGCAATGCTCACTCAACCATTGGCCGTATTACATGCCAACAATGACCACATTAGGGTTATACCCATTCTAGAGTATAGGGACCACAGCTAGAGTAGTGGTCAGTTAGGTGGACTAGTCCATGTTAATTAAACAAGGACTTCAGATGACCTATGGTCAAGCAATTGTGATAAATATCTTCTACTTGCATGTGTTTCTTATTGATTTTTTACCAGAAAAATGAAATTGAAGCCACTATTTGGCCAGGAATGGTGGAAATATATTTCGGTTTGAGACTACCGATGAATCATAACTGAAGGGTCATTCTTTGCACTTTTCTTAGAATAAAACAGGGATCTTGTTCTATCTTAGATTATATATATTTTCACCTTCTCTCTAATTAACAACTCTAGTTTTTTAATATTATATATTATATACTCTTTTCAAATCACAAAAAAAAATTGTTTCTTTTTCTCGGCAATATATTATTCCTGACAGGTTTATCTTAAGATTAGAAATCTTACCAACTCACTATGTTTTCAGTTTTTATCTAACAGCCTTCTGATATTTTTAATTTTGCAAAATCAGATGTATCTGATATTATAGCAACAAAAAACACAAAAAAGCAAAATATTGCAGGTAGTTTTAGAAAGAAATATAATTGAATTCTCATGTAATTTCTAACCAAAACAATCTTTGATAACAACTCCAACAAAAATATCTTAAGTTAATGAAAAGAATACAGTTTCAAGCACAACTCAAAGGTATAATATTATATGCAGATTTAACAACTGATGACAATCACGAAAGCAATAACCCAGGACAAACGAGGTGTATAGATGAAGAGGTCTGATACAATAAACACAACTCTAATGGGATATACTCTATCACATCAAATATGATGTAAGTTTATAACAAGATTTTTAAAAGGTTTTTAGGGAAAATTATATATCGTGGACCCTACAAAACCCTCCCAGCTGTTGATATACCAAGGGTTGATGACCTTCCCTATCATAGATTTAAAGGTGCAACCCTTTCCTTTTATGGTTTTAAAAGAACAACCCTTGTCAATCATAGGTTTAAAGGAGCAACCCTCTCTTATTAAGTCTTTAAGGCACTCTACACTTTTATATCTTTGCTAAAAAGAAGATAGATTTGTTAATCAGGTTTAAAAGATCTGTTTATGGCTAGTTTAGATCAGAAATAATTGTTAGAAATTCTTGTCATTGTTACTTTAATTGACTGACTGAATTTAAATTTGATCTAACCCTACCCCCCTTCTTACATCATTTCTTTTTTATCAATTACTTATCTCTATTGACCTGTGACCTTTTAACCTTTAACCCTGCTGTGTCCACACACTTAAAACAAAGACAGGCATGTTTATTTATGAATATTAATTAAGTTTATTGAATAAATAAATCCTTAATGAGGTGCTATAGGGATCAATTACTTCTTTCTCAATAGATCTCGGATTTCCTTCTTTTACAAAGTATCTTCTTTGCCTAAAAAGGACTGGTTATAAGAGATACTCTCCTATAGAAGCACTGGCCTAGGTCACTAGTATTAAGTGTATAATAGATATTCTCCTATAGAAGCACGGCCCAGGTTACAAGTATTAGGTTTATAAGAGATATTTCTCCTATAGAAGCACTGGCCTAGGTTACAGTATTATGCTAAAGAGATACGCTTCCTATAGAAGCACTGGCCTAGGTTACAAGTATTAAAAATATAAGGGGATTTTCATTTATTGAAGATGCATCAATAGTATTAGGTGAATAAAATAATCTCTTAATAGAGGGCAATAGGAATCAAATTTACTTATTGTCTACAAAGATACTTCTAGAATGCATCTATTATACAAGTATAACTTTTAATCAAAACTGTCATATGGGATTTATCTTGTTATAGAGAGATTATTCATATCATATTTGTACATGTCTATCAAATATAAGGACTTTACATATTATAGAGGACCTTTACATATTGATATAAAGAACTTTCTATGAATATGGCCTTTACATTTATGGCCTATTACAAAGATATTATAAAGCATCTATTACATATTGTATATAAGGACTCTTTACTATGAATATAAGGCCTGTTCATATTGGATATAAGGATTTACTATGATATAAGAACTAGTTCAGTATTATTATATAAGTGTTCCTATACATGATATAACACTATTACTATAGATATATAAAGACCTTTACTATTGATATATAAAGACCTTTACTATTGATATATAAGGACCTTTACTATTGATATATAAGGACCTTTACTATTGATATATAAGGACCTTTACTATTGATATATAAGACCTTTACTATTAGATATATAAGGACCTTTACTATTGATATAAGGACCTTTACTATTGATATATAAGAACCTTTACTTTAGATATATAAGGACCTTTACTATTGATATATAAGGACCTTTACTATGGTTAAAGATTTTCGTGTATAATTTGTAAAATATATTGAGATACATCAAGTTGGGTATGACAGTGTATGACATCACGACCCTGCCACAGGGCATTATGACTGACCATTTTTATAAATCATAACGTAATCACCATTGAAATGATGTATATTCTTTCTCTTTCTCTCTCCTGCCCTGGAGACAAAAGGGAGTTAAAATGGTTGTCATTAGGCCTGTATGAACATGAGCTTTTGTACAACTGAAAACCTTAGATATCCCCCTGCAGGGTTAAGTGGTAAAAAGGAGTTATATAACTAGAGACAGGGAGATACATATTTTGTCAAAGTCATGACATAGAATTGAGTAAGACCTGGTCATTGTTTTTCCTCTAAGTACATTTGATAAATCTACTTGACTTGTTCTCTTGACAAAATTTTCAACATGGCCAAACAATGGCACTAATATAAAACAGATTAATCCTACTTTAAAAATCTTATCTTTTTCTAAACTAATTTGTTTTTAAAACATGAAATTAATCAAACACAAATTAACAGATAAAAATGTATTATTTGCATTCAAAATTAGATAATATTACTTTTTATAATTCTGCCATTTTGTTATTTCACACATCAAAATCTTTCAGCAAATAAAAATTAAACCAAATTTACATTAAAAAATATTAGAATAATTAATTCACTTAAATAAAACAGAACTTATATTTTTTAATTTTGCAAAGACATTCTCAGCAACTCGTACTGTTTCAAAATTTGTATAAATTTCGATATACCAACAAACTTGCTATGACAATAAATAAATCAACTTAATAAAAACAGATTTCTATGTAAATTTTTTTGTAAAAAAAATTCAGTGAACTAAAGCACAACTTACATTTCTTAAATTTTTCTTCAGAAAACAGAAAAACCAACCAAGCTCTTTTCATCTGATGTTGTCAGTGTTAAGAAGTTTTAACCAAGTTCCTGAGTTGAAGGTTAAAGATATGCAATGTCTGATGACAAGGAAACAATGCAAGATATTTCCCACATATATCAAGTATTTTTGACAAATTTTCCTTGAATATAACTCCAGATTAACTTAAATCCTTCTTAAAATTTTAGATACAGGATGAAAAATAAAGCCAGAACTTAAGATTTCGCTGTATTGACCAGTTTTATCTGATGTCAAGTTTTAACATGTGAAATTTTATAATTTACCATACCAGTTTTAGTTATTTTATTCATATCTATAATCTAAATAAATATATGCAAATATTTTTCTTAACAAAAATTTTCAAATGAAAAAAATAATTGTATTTTTAACTTATGTTTCAATATATTTGCATTGCAATTGACCAACAAGAGTCAAAATATATTAAGAAAATTATTTTATATTATATATCTAAAGTTGATATTATTAACTATACAATAATAATTGAAGAAAATAGTATAGTTATAATATTATATACTATCTGCTATAATTAATATCTGTATTGCCCTGCAACAACATTGTTTTAAACTGAGCTTAAAATTTTCATTAATTAAATAAGTTGCAAATATATTAAAACAAACCAGATGTATTAATATTAAGTGTTTTCAAATTGTATTTTATGCTAATACTTATTTATATTTTAATTATATTTTGTTCTGACAAACAACAATTAACAATTATTTTTCAAAAAAATACTTCAGTGCAATTTTTATGTCTGTTTTTTTTTTTTTGAACAGTGATTTACAATCCATTAAAAAATAGATTATCTAAAGAATCGTTGCTGTTATTTCTACCGAAGGTCAGCTTGACCTGTAGAACTGACCACTATAGTGGACTGATGATGACCACGGACACTGGAACTATTCTTGCTCTCAGACAATATTGATTTCCATGGTTTTATTCCAAAATGTCAACAAAATTGCTGAAAACTCAGTAATCTTGAAAAGATATAGTATTCATAAGTATTCAGTAAAACAGGGCCAGTATATTATAAAGTATTCATTGTTCAATGTAGCCGGAAAATATTAACAGATCTTGAAAAAGATTTTCTCTTCATTAAAATCTGATTTGTAAATGTCAAGGAATGGATGAAAATATAAGAATGGTCAAGGAGATGTTTTGAAAAGATCCATCTTCTATCTTATTGAAATACTAATGTCTAAAGTCATTCAAAAGAGTCTTTTATTTCAAAATGTCAAGGAAGTTTGAAGAAGAACAAGAATTTATCAGTGTTTTTATTAATATGTGTAAAATAGAATATTTAATTTACATTTCAAATATTTTTTTCTACTAATTTTGTAGTATATATCAAAAACAGTCAACCAAATTTTGACTCCACTTCTTCCCACTCCAGTCATTGGTATTTGTCATTTTTTTTACAATACGAAAATTTGAAACATCAAAAATCCAGTGAATATCTCCAACATTTGTAGATATACTATAGCTCTTTCATTGTAACTGAATATTAACTTGAGATCAAATATAATACATAAATAAGAGTTAAGATTTAAAGATTTTAAGATATTTTTTGATGAAATAAAATGTGTTCTAAGCTCAAAATATCTGCTATCAGATAATATTGAATAATTCAAAATTGTTTTAATTTTATTTGCATACACAAACTAGATCTCCAAATTGCCACGAAAAAATACAAAAAAATGGTTGCTTTAATAAATTGAAAAAAATATATATATTAAATATTTGTAAAATTTCAAACAGTTTTCTTCATCTTAATCATTTACCCCCCAAAAAAACAAAACAATGCCAGGATATTAAAATAAATGTAGAACTGCCATTCAAGCATTTGTAAAATATATTCAAAAATTACAAAACAATGTCCTCTACCCCTCCTTCCTTCATCTTTACCACCAAAACAATAAACCAACATCAAAATATAAAACTTCAAGATCTAACCTAGGATTTGTAAAAAGTATCATTTGATAAACAAATTCTATTCCTACCCCTAACGCCTTCTTACATCATTCCTAGAAAAATCGAAACCATCGCTAAATTGTGGAACAAAATTGAGAATTACCAAACTGGCAATGTTAAGAAGTGTATATGTATTTTAACGTCTCAAAAAAAAACTACTAAAAAACCAGGGAATAAACTGACCTTTCTAACATCGGTAAGGTATAGAAGTTATCCTTTCAATCGACAAGATCTTCGCACTTCTAAATAAAAAATATTCCTCGACGGTCATCTAATTTCTGAGTTGGCCTTTATATTGATTTTGAAAGTCCAGTCTGTGTCCAGCTCTCGTTTCTCTAGCCGTCGATGTCCACTCTTGACCGTTAATTAGACGCGCGAGGATGAAGCAGTGAGGTGTCTTCTTCATCACAAGATTCAGTTTTTTCTGTCAGACCAAGTCAAGGGATGTCAGTCATTTTTTAATACTGCCATCCTGAATAACAGACCTTGTTACAAATATTATTATAATATTTTATATTATCGTTTGTCCGAATGGATGCAGTATACCTTCATTATTCGTAATTTATTTTTTATTTTTCGAACAAAGAGGATTTATTCTTCTATATCTTAATAATTATACAATCTTAATTTTAAAAATATGGTAATCTTATTGGTTATAGAAACCAATTCTAATTCTTTCTCATTCCGGGGCATTATTCTCGAATCTTAACAGACTCTTAACAGACTTGGACTCAAGGTGAAATAATCTTCAATACACTTTACAAAATAGGATAAACATTAATCTCACACACTTTACAAAAAAATACTTAACAGATTGCCTTACAATACTTTATATTTTGTCAAACATTTTCATTTGAAACCTTGACCAAGAATTGACCGTGAAATATGAAAATTTGGCGATATTTTTGACGATGAAGGTTTATAACATCTATTGTTCAAAATAACACCATAAAATGTAACCTCGGATCGTCCAGAGCTCTCATTAATAGTTTACTCTAATCATTGCCCATATTATTTACGAGACTAGCTGGACGTTCCGACATATCTTGACCGATGGCTACTGGCCGAAATATTGATCCGAGAAAAAGACTCACAAAACCAATTCGTAGATTGATGGATTTTTTAGGGAATATGGAAGGAAATTGACGCCTGGCCTGGCTACGAACTTCCAACTTTAGACCTTGATTTGTTTGTTTTGCTGATTTTAGTAGAGCTTTAAGTCTAGATTTACACGACAGTCAATTTTATTTCCGACTGGATGATTTTTACAAATTTACGAATTTTATATACTGGAAGTCTTTTTAGAGAATTTTTAACAAAAATCATTCTTTAAAAATTTATAACATTATTCTTGTGTGATACTTCAGAATAAAGCTTTATTGATAATTTCTGTGGCTTTATTATTATAAACATCTCCATAGAATAAAATAAATAAAATATAATACCTAATAGTACTGAGGTTCAATACCCAATAAATTCTGTTGAAGTCATTTATATCAGGACACAATGATATGGATAACAACTACGTTATGAAGTCATTTAATTGAAATATTTTATTTGAAGACTTAAATATTATATTTGAAGAGAAATTCAATAATTATGTTTTAAGGCTTCTGCCAACTTTATTAAATTAATTATATTATAGTCCTACCGGCAGTACTAATTCTTCCTGAACTAGGTGTTTATACGACTTTACCTTCCTACATCCTAGACTCATATAATAATAATAATAATAGTAATAATCAGGTCATTGTTTTTACAGGTGAGTCTTTCCTAATGTCCACTCCAAACACTCACCCACACATATATACTCCCCTGCTATCATATACGATTCCTGGTAATTTCTTCGGAAGTCATAGAACCTCTAGGATATTAAAGAGTCAAAAGTAACAATGGCAGTTAAGTAATGCTACCAAAAGCACAGACACTGGCATGTTGGCACAACCTTCAGCAAGAGAATAATGTTTGTACAGTAATTCAAACAATTGAAAAAAAAAAGAAAAAAAAATCAGAAAGTAAGCTTATTAAAATTTTGAAAAATGAAATCAAATGAAATGAAATCAAAAAGTATTAGAAATGCAAAAGTCTTTGAGCAAAAAAACATGAAATAAAATGAAATGAAATAAAATGAAATAAAAATATATAAGAAATAAAATGAAATACATTTGATAATGTTGGTATAAAAGAGACATGAATTAAACTGAGAGATTAGACGACGTTCTGTTCTAGATGAAATCCTGTTATTTATGAGAATGTTTTTTGTCTATTGTTTTGTTAGAGTTGTTATTTACAGCCCACTGTGGAGGACGGAAGCCATAACAGAATCTTAGTTTACAATACAATAAATCACGAGGTAAAAAAACACTTGGTCAGGAGCGAGGTGTAATCGGAGAAGATTATTGGAAATATAAAACAAGATTAGTTCCGTTAAATATAAGACTTGTCTCACAAAAATACAGCATAGACAACGTTTCAACAAATTACATCTTTATAACAATTGAAATTCACAATGATAACAAATTTAATAGTTGTTTTTAAAAACAATCTTCTCTCACCAAAAATAAAGTATTTGATAAAAACGATCATGTTTCAATTGATTTAATTATTATCAATCTAAATTTATAGAGTACACAAAATCCAAGACAATGTTTCAACATTTTACATATATACATCATTAATTAACCCACAGTTGGGGGTTTAAATCCAGGCAAAATATTTCAGCAAATCAAAACAAAAGTTTGAGATAAATTCATTAAGACTCAATCCATAGAGAAAAACAAAATGCTTTTACGTTAATTATCATTGGACAAATTTGATTAATCCAAACGAAAACTGAATTTCAGGTCGAAAATACAGAATATTCTCTTGATAATTCCTGAAAATCTTGACCATGTTTTGATAAATTTTATTCCTATTTTATGGCGCCTGCGAAGATAAATGACCTTGGAGTATTAAAAGGTCAGGATTTGGTCACTGTGATATTGATTAAGAAAATGCTAATATTTGAACGGTCATATTTTTCGTTGCATGTGAAGTGGACATAGCTTTCTTCATTTTCACAGCTTATGTGTGATTCATGATCCAGTCGCGGGAGATTTTTCTTCCTCAGAAGGAATGACCCTTCAAACTTAATTATAATACTACTTTAAAAATATCGTGGAAAACAAATGGTCAGCCAATAAAACTGTTTCGTGTAAGAAGTTAAAATTGAAGATTTATTTCAGTCTGTTGTATGGTTATAACAGACTGTCTCACAGGTAGAATTAATGGTAGGAAACAAATACTTGGTTCTATATAATTATTCTGTCTTAGAAGCTGCATTATTTTTAAGGACCAGTTAAAAGGATCCCTGACAAGGCGGACTTTGTGAACCTAAATTTATCCTTGTAAAATATAGTTGTTTCTTTCTTTTCTTTTCTTTCATTTATTTATTTCTGCCTTGAAATTTTATAAAAGAATTTTGAAGATCCTTTGAAATAAACGAAGTAAAAAAAATTTTTTAAATTTAGACAAATTGGTATGTAAAGCCTGAAATCAGTATAACAATTGCCAAGAATAAAAAACAACGATTTTTCCAATGCCTTTGATGTAGTTGTACATTGCAAAAAATTTTTGTGAACACTGCTTTAACGCTGTACCAATGCCTTCTGTTGTGTAAAAACTTGCTACTTTTCAACCTCCCTAATTTCTAACACAAAAATTTTCTAGAAATTATTGATCGATGATGAATCTTAAACTGCGGAACTCTAACACGGCTGACATGACAAGACTGCAGAACAGAACAATAAAATCTGCAAGATACAATTTAGAGAGTCTTGACCAATGGTCACTCAAAGTTATTGATTTTTTAGACTGTCAGATTTTTCTGCTGGACTATAATAGGGACGAGATCGGCCTCGCAGAAAATGTAATTAAAAAGGTGGAATTGTTTGTGAGGTTTTGATGAAGATTATTTTTGTCATATTAATAAGGAATTGTCATCTTTCTATGGCTTTCTGGACACAAAAACATATAACTATGGAAATTACACTTGAAACACCATCAAATTATTGTGGTCATTACATTGTCATAATTACTTTCGTCTTCGTCAGGAACTATTTCTAATTTCTTATTTACTATTTTAACTATCGAAATTTACTATCGAAATTTACTATCGAAATTTACTATCGAAATTTACTATCGAAATTTACTATCGAAATTTACTACTATCGAAATTTACTATCAAAATTTACTATCGAAATTTACTATCGAAATTTACTATCAAAATTTACTATCGAAATTTACTATCGAAATTTACTATCGAAATTTACTATCGAAATTTACTACTATCGAAATTTACTATCGAAATTTACTATCAAAATTTACTATCGAAATTTACTATCGAAATTTTAACAAATACAATAATCTGATTGGTTACTTTTAGTTTTGTTTAAATTTGATTAACCAATCAAACGAATGGATTTTAAATATTTCTTCTAAAGTTTTGATTATATAGGCTCTAAAATAAAATTGATGATTTGTAATGAACAATATCTATGTAGACTCTCTGAAAGGCTTCAAAATTTACGGTCATTTGATGATTTGTAAGGGTCATCAATATCTATGTGGACTCTCTAAAAGGGTTACACAGTTGAGAAACTCTGTACGAAAACATCATCTGGTGTTCTAGAAGACTGAACAAGGTTGTTTTTCTTTTATTTCTTGCTATTTAAGAATTAGTTCCACTGTCCGAAACGGAGATCGATAAAATTTACTTTCTCTTTCTTTCCCAATTCTAATCTTATTAGATAGATTGTTTTGACAAGTCTGGCATAGCGGCCATATTGTTGACCCAAGCCAAAAGCATGGTGGACAATCAATCACAGAAAAATATTTCTACGGAGGTCAATTACTGTGGATTGATAAGTTTCCATTAAAACATCTTCTAGCGTTTTAACCACGATGGAGGCTACAGTTTTACGAGGCATGTTTGATGGATGATTTCTGATAATTTCTTGACCACTGCTATAATTTATTGATCTTACCAAATTCTTTCACCATTTTCTTCCCTTTCTTGACCATTTTTATTTTCTTTTTATAAATGTAGAAAGCATGTCTAAATTTTCAAAATTTTCATTTTTCGTTTTCATTTAAATTTGAAACTCTCTGTTTCTAATGTGCTACAAATTTTTGAATGACCCCTTACCCCCAAACACCTCAAACCCTACTTATTACTCTATCACTTCATCTAAATTTCCCCCACCCTCCTTTCTTAACCCACCCTAATCCCTATTTCTTTCCCTCACCCCCTTAAATCAGCCTTCTTTCATCTGTCTATATCAATATAAAATTTCCTACCCTCCTTTCTTAACCAACCCTATCCCCTTCCACACTAACCCCCCCACCCCCCTTTACAAACAAACCTCAACTACTCACCCTCCTTTTATCTGTGTGTATCAAACTAGAAGCTTAGTGCCAAATCCCATCTCATCTGATAGATGTAGTTTTTAATTAGAATATTTTTGATGGAGTAAATGATAATGGTATTAATAATAAATATAATTCAGAATTTTTATTTCATTTTTAATATCGCGTCTGCTTCATAATGTCCATTTTTTATCGTCCACATTTGGCCAGTTTATTGATTTTCTGACCGCTGGCTACAATTTCAAACAGATTTATAAATGATAGTTTTAGGTGTTATAAAAGATATTCTCCTATAGAAGCACTGACCAAGGTCACAAGTATTAGGTGTTATAAGAGATATTCTCCTATAGAAGCACTGGTCTAGGTCACAAGTATTAGGTGTTATAAGAGACTCACTCTTCCATATAGAAGGTACATCTTGGTCTAGGTTACAAGTATTAGGTGTTATAAGAGATATCTCCTATAGAATCACGGCAGATACAAGTATTAGGTGTTATAAAGATACTCTCCAAGAAGCACTGTCAGGTACAAGTATTAGGAGTTATAAGAGATATCTCCTATAGAAACACTGACTAGTACAAGTATTAGGTTTATAGAGATAGTTTCCTAAATCATGGCGTACAATTTTAATTCATAAGCAGATTGCTTATGAACTATTCACTGGAGTCAAGCAATTCGATATAAAGTTCCTTAATCCTATGATAAGGTCACATATTTTTTTATCAGACGTAAATATACGTTTGACAACTAGAACACATTCAAGTAAGATAAGAATAGTTTCTTTCAATTTCATGGCGATTAAAAGATACTTTCTTCCTACTTATACTCGATAAAAATGCTTTCCTCAGGAATCCTGATTATATGAAGACAATGGTCTGTAAATATAGTTACGTTAGTCCATATTTAGATAAGTCAATATATTTTTCTTCACACTACAGGTAATCTTATTTGACGTCTCTGCATCCAGAGCCAAGTAGATAAGACATTCTTTGATTCTTTTTCATTTAATTATCATCTTGACATTTAAAAAGAGTGTCTGTGCATCGATTTTTCGATAAAAATCCATTTCCCTGCCAGGAATCCTGATTATAGTGCAAATTGAATAAGTGGCTTATATTATATCTACGATTTTAGTCCGATATTTAGACCAACTCAATTTTTATTGTGCTTTCACACCGTCATCATGGTAATCTTATTTTTATCGTGGTTTTCTCTTTTGCAGTCAGACCATCAGCGCCATTCTTCTGCAGATCTTTTGCTGTCTAATTTGCATCTTGACCTTCAAAAAAGTTCAAACTTGTAGATCTTTTGGGGGCCTCTATTCCATTTGAACCTGAAGCTCAGATATTAATAAAAGTCTATTTTTTAGCCCAACATAAATTAGAGTTTAAACCAACGATGTTTGGCCAGTGAGGTCTAAAAGAGGCTGGAGTCTCTCTCTGATAGTGGTTCACTAATGATATTCCATGTCAAAAGGTCATCTGCAAGTGGATAATATAAGATTTCATAAAACTGTGAGCAGTTTTAATTTCTGTATAAATTTTTATTCTTCATTACAGCATGGCTGTGTTTCTAGGCATAATTCAGGCTGAGGTCAAGAGGTCAATTACTAACTGGAATAATAAGTGTTATAATTATCTGTTTCTGTTACACAAACATTGTTTCCATCTTGAGATTTTTGGTTAAAAATGTCCTTTGAAAATATCATTTACTATTGAGCTTATGGCATTAGAAAATATCGAATAAACCCCCTCTAAATCTAAAACAGAAAGTGTTTATCTTCTAATTAAACTTATCAGAAATATTTCATTTTTATAAAAAATTTAAATGGTAATATTTCAGCATGAAAAGATTCCAAACTTATCAAAAACTTTTTATTATTATAATAAATTTTTAATGTAATATTTCAAAATGATTGTATTCTTGTGATCAATAACGAGTACACACAAGTTTAAAATTGTTTATGACCTATTTTGGACGGAAGGGTCGACGTTGATGACCAGAGCATGGCCTTGTGGTAGGTTGAACGTTATCTATATTATTGACTAGAGATAACACTCTACACGTTTACTATTAAAAACAGGCTGATAAAATACAAGTCAATTTCGACAAAAATCCAATCAAGGTATGATTTATGACGGGTTCAATATTTGTTGGGTGTAAACATAACCTCGGAAAAATAGTAAAACACTTGGTATAGGTGATACTTGACCCCTGGTTTGAGACGCCATCCGACATCTAGACTCTAGTTTACTGTAGATATAAATTTAAGCTGCTTTACGGAATAATAAATATACAATAAATTTTACTGGTTTCTTCAACACTTGATATAGACACAATAGGGATTTGGATTGGATGGAAGTTTATAATGAAATGAAATGGACTAGAGTCAAATGAAATGGACTAGAGTCAAATGAAATGGACTAGAGTCAAATGAAATGGACTAGAGTAAAATGAAATGGACTAGAGTCAAATGAAATGGACTAGAGTCAAATGAAATGGACTAGAGTCAAATGAAATGGACTAGAGTCAAATGAAATGGACTAGAGTCAAATAAATGATGAGTAAAATGAAATGGACTAGAGTCAAATGAAATGGACTAGAGTCAAATGAAATGGACTAGAGTCAAATGAAATGGACTAGAGTCAAATGAAATGGACTAGAGTCAAATGAAATAAAGATACATAATTATATTATAAATGAGTTATTTAGAAATAATATCAATGCTGAAGGTTTATGTATATTTAAAGCGAGTGTTTATTATATAAAATAGTGACTTATTTTTGAACAAGCTTACATAATACAACTAGATTTAAACTGACCCTGGTTAGAGTGGAGATATGGACTCGACGTAAAATGATTCACTATTTATCATTTACAACAAACACAATCATATTGACCACTATCTGAAGTCCAGTCAGGGGTTTGACCGCTCAGTGACCACCAGCCAAACCTTGCCTCTTATCTCAAATCATTAAACTTGTTTGTTTTCGTTTTAAATATGAGGGGTAAGGCTGAAGGAGATAAAAATATCAAATTCTTATGAATTTTAATAATTTTCTTTAAGTTGCCCTTACACCATATACAGCACCAGTCACGTATGGCTGCCAATAATGAAAGCTTTCGTCAGGACTGTTGTAAGAGAGTTGCGTCCTAAACTGAAGACTGCTATTTTTTGTTTATAACCATACACGACTGGTGATTACTATAGTGTTAGCACACCTTTACCTTATATGGACATTCTCAAAAAACATACTTTTCGAATAAAAAAAACTCAAATGACTCCATTTTATAAACAGAAACTTCCGATATACTTAAAACTATAATTAACGTCTGGAAAAATTCGGAAAGGAACGACCACTCACTGACCAGTGTTGTGTACTTGATTTAATAAATTTGATAAAAGAACAATAAATTCTCGACTAGCTTATTAAAATTTTATGGGTGTTAATGGCTGGACTTGGGAGAGAATCAAAAAATTACCATAACCTCTCTAATAAATGTTCATAAGTTTAGATTACTGCCCAAACGGTGTGAAAACTGACCGTTAGGGCTCAGACCGTAGCTATAAATCTCCTGACCGCCAGGGGAAATGATTCCGTCACCATACAAATTAATGATTTAAAATGAATGAATATAACTGTCTGATGTTTTTCTGTCTACAGACTGACCATTAATTTGATTTTACAACTTCACACTTTATTTCATCGGCCGTCTGTAAACTTGAGATTTTTTTGTCGAAAATTTTTATTTATCGTCATGCTGCGAAATTAAATAGAGTTTTACATCCTAATTGACTAACAGTACAGACAGAATTGGTCACCCCCTACCAAGATATATAAATGTGAACGCCATAGTATTAGGGCATCTTCTTTGCTCATTGAATATTACGAAATTCAGCTGTATGGCTCATTTCTAAGTGCTTATGTTAAATATTTAAAATTCAGCTCCATTTCTAAGTGCTTATGTTATATATTTAAAATTAAGCTCCATTTCTAAGTGCTTATGTTATATATTTAAAATTAAGCTCCATTTCTAAGTGCTTATGTTAAATATTTAAAATTCAGCTCCATTTCAAAGTGCTTATGTTGAATATTTAAAATTCAGCTCCATTACTAAGTGCTAGCCTAAATATTTCTAAGGAATCCTAAATTATCAAAGAAGTTGACCACAAACATATCAATATATAAGATATTAAATAAGGTTTAATGGTTGTAAAAGATCTAGTGAGAAACAGTCAATAATAGGATTACAGTGTGGAAGTTGACTCTCCTGTAGAAATAAGATATACCTTATCTTATAAAGGTCTTATATTTTATCATTTAACTACCGATAAACATGATATTGCCAGTTTTCTTACTCATCTGTACTAGGCAGTTCATCTTATGGATATTTTTTAATATAAATATAATATATTCATCAATTTTCTATTACATAATGATCTACATCATATCTATGCTAAGATTGGCAAATCAGTATCCCTCTCAGAGAGTCCACATAGCTAATAATATAAATTATGTATTCAGATTCATCAAATCAGCATCCCTTTCAGAGAGTCCACATAGCTAATAATATAAATTATGTATTCAGATTCATCAAATCAGCATCCCTTTCAGAGAGTCCACATAGTTAATGATATAAATTAGGTACTAAGCTTTATCTAATCAGCATCCCTTTCAGAGAGTCCACATAGGTAATTACATGTATATAAATTTGGTATTAAGATTCATCAAATCAGTATACCTTTCAGAGAGTCCACATAGCTAATAATATACTATGTATTCAGATTCATCAATTCCCCTCTCTTTAGAGAGTCCACAAAGTTAATAATATAAATTAGGTACTAAGCTTTATCTAATCTCCCTCTCTGTATAGAGTCCACATAGGTAATAATATAAATTTGGTATTAAGATTTATCAAATCAGCATCTCTTTCAGAGAGTCCACATAGTTAATAATATACATTTGGTATTTAGGTTTATCAAATCAGCATCTGTTTTAGAGAGTTCACATAGCTAATAACATAAAATCAGCATCCCTTTCGGAGAGTCCACATAGTAAATTTAGACTCATTAACATCTGTTTAAGAGAGTGAACAATCTGTGTGTATTATAAACTGGATGAATTATCCAGTACAATAAATTGAACAATACCTACAAATTACCTGCATTGTAACCCTATCTACCTGTACACTAGATCCTTTCATCTCTAACTTGTGACCATCCTGGGGATGTATAAGGGAGCTGTTTCTCTAGTCAATGTCTATTGTTGTCCTAATTGACTCTACTTACTCCTTATTGACTCTAATATAATTATCCTATTCACTCCCCCATCATTATTCACCAGGGGGTGATATTGGTGTTCATGTATTTTCTATAGGTGTTTTATATTAACTGTATAACAGGGGTTTATGAAGATAAAGGGTGTCTGTAGAGGTTTAAATAACATATGTTTGATATTCTAATGTTTGATATTATAATGTAGCTGTATATTTAAATACAGTTAATGTATTTATTATTCAATTATAGTTAATATATTTATATTTCTATTATCACTAGATATTTGGTATCTCGTCCGTAGATCAGGAGAACAGCATTCAAAAGCTGTACAAACCTGACAAAAGCAGTAGATCACACATGTATGAACACCCTACCCCCATCCCATCTTGTAACTCCTCAACCACTTCCATCTCCCAACACCTTACCCCTTCTATCTCCCAACACCTCACCCTCACTCTGTCCCCTGTCCCCCAACACCCCACCCTTTCAAAAAAGAAATGTCTTACCTCATTTTAAGAAAGTTTTTCAGAAACTTATCAATGAAGTATAACCATGTGAATAATATATTAGAGATTGTGATACTCAGTCCTATTGAGAAACAGTTCAATATAAACTGAAGATAAGTGAGGACTAGATTGTTTTAATGTGGGAGGGGTTTTTCCTGGACCATATTTACAACTCTATATTGTTTTACTAGCTGTATATTGACTCTCTAGATAACAAAGTATAGCTAGGATATAATCTTATTTTTCTTTGTTAGTCTACAAGGATATAATCCACTCTGCAGCATCTAGAACTATATTTTAACAGGATAACAACTTAGATTAGCAATTTTGATATATCATTGTAAAGTCATCAGCCAAAAATAAAAGTCATAAAGTGAATATAGTGGTCAAAATATGGGGGCAAATATCAATCCATAAATTTCCACTAGATTTAATAGTTGATTATCTGTAATATTTGTGGACTGACTATCATTATAAAATATTCAAAAGTCCAGGCAATATTTTCCAATTTTTTGTTTATTTATCCTATATTTTTTGCTGACTGTTTACAATTTAAAACACGGCCATATTTTCATTGCTTTACAAGCATATTTTTGTCAATTCTACATATAATTTTTGCTGATTGTTCACAATATTTGTCATTGCTTTACTGAACACATTTTTGTGAATTCTATCCACATTTTTTGCTGACTGTTTATAATGTAAAGCATGTAAAACCAGAGAAAAACCAATAAATATTATATTAGTATATCAGGAAGGAATCAAAATAAATATCAGATCCTATTACAGAGCGTTCAGGCGTTGAAAATAATTGTTTTACACTAATAGAAATACAATTGTCATAGAACACTCGACATGCATATAGCAATCTCACTCAATAATAGAACCATTCATTTTACCCAATCAAATCAACCAAAACATATTGTTAAAACATATATCATCCAATTAGATTGATTGTTAGTGATAATAGAAAAAATCTACCACCCAATTAAATCCTTTGTTAGAAATAATAAAAGCAGTGGTGACCAATTAAAACTATTGTTTGTTGTTATTAGTTTATGGTTGTCCATTTCAACTGACCACAACCTGTTAATTAGCTATTATCTTAATCGCTTTTTTTAATTGATTATTGATTACCTTCGTATAATTGATCCTTTTTGAACATTATTTATTCTCATTCCTGTATAGGGTGAAAAAAAGAACACAAATAAACAAAAGAATAGTTTGAGCTTCATAGTCATCTATCAAAATATAGCACTACCACTCTAACCTTTCTGCAAAAGTGAACAACATTCCCATTTTTTAATCTATAGCAATTATTTCTGTGACACAATGATAAGAACATAGAGTCACAAAAGCACTGGCCCAGGTCACAGAATAAAGCACTGGCCCAGGTCACAGAATAAAGCACTGGCCCAGGTCACAGAATAAAGCACTGGCCCAGGTCACAGAATAAAGCACTGGCCCAGGTCACAGAATAAAGCACTGGCCCAGGTCACAGAATAAAGCACTGGCCCAGGACACAGAATAAAGCACTGGCCCAGGCCACAGAATAAAGTAATGGAACAGATTATTCTATAAGAAATCAGAACCCTATTGCCTACAACAAAATAAATTATGAACGAAAGCCATTACCACAAACTTATTGATATATTATATTTTTTTAATTCTATGTTTTTCTATGAATATTAATGAACCTTAAAATACTTAAATATGCACATATTGCTTTTTAATTATTCCTCTCTATTATTTATCATTCATTAATTATCAAAAATATTATTTTGATATATTTAATACGTTAATTAATGTCAGAACGATATGTTGGCTCTACTTAAATGCCAAATTATTTTTTTAGGATTGCTAATGTTTATTATAATATATTGGAAAACGTTTACATGGCAACAAAAATTTAAATTAATTAAACCAAGTATTAACGATTAAGTGCAAAAACAACATTGTGTCAAAATTCTACAAAAGCACTGGCCTAGGACAATTATATCTTTAAAACAACAGTATGCTGTTATAATTAGGAGCCTTTTGGTAAAATATAAAAAAAAATTGTCTAAAAAGTTCATTTCAGTTCATTAAAATCATTTCCTGAAAACTCTCCCAAATTTATACACAAACAACAGTGAGGGCATTATCTTGATGTGTATAATAAGCTTAGTTTAATATTAGTTTTAAACTATGTCAAGTGCCTAGATATAGGATCTCACAGTAAAAAACAGGATTTAAATACCAGGAAATAGCAGGAAATATTTCACTTGAATTTACAACATTATGGACACTCAAGACTGTATGTACAGGATGGATGGGAGATGACAATCTATAGTCCTCTTAAAGATGATTCATAGAATAACAAACAAGCACTGGCCAGGGTTACCAATATACACTTGAAATTATCAGATTTCTAGTGTATCACCAACTTATAAAAGTACTGGCCTAGGTTATCAGTTGTCCTAGGTTATCAATGTGTACTCAAAATTATCAGATTTCCAGTGTATCACCAACTTATAAAAGTACTGGCCTAGGTTATCACTTGGCCTAGGTTAGAATATACATTCAAAATTATCAGATTTCCAGTGAATCCCCAACTTATAAAAGTACTGGCCTAGGCTACCAGTTGGCCTAGGTTATCAAAATGTACTCAAAATTATCAGATTTCCAGTGAAAAATGACCATATAAGGTAAAAACACTCCCCAAATATGTAAAAAATGGAGAGAAATATGATATGGTTAAGTACGTAGATTGTAACTTGTGAAATCAGGAGTGACCCCTAGTGAGTAAACATTGTTATCGTATTATCGTATTTTTACTGTCCACTTATACTCCTTATCTGTCACTATCAGTCCCGTCCGTTTTTTTCTGATCTACTTTTGTGATAAAATTTTAATAATTTGTCTAATGTGTTACAGTAAACGTATGATTTTGGTATACGTGTGATTTTCCTTCAGTTGAAATCTTCCATACACTGAACGAGATGACTAATTAATCTGAATAATTAAGGATTGTTTTAAAAGGTTAAATACTATATAAATTTAGATCAATGTTTCCTTACAAGTCAATTTACTTCTTATATTGAATCAGATCCTGTTATGTCAACAAAAAAACTCTGATTTTAACATTTTTCTGTGAATCATAATGAATCTAAACTTCCTGTCACAGTTTAATTTAAACTTTTAAAATCTTAAGGATATAAACATTGTTTTTATACAGATATTAACATTGTTTTTATATATTAAAAATTGTTTTTTATATTAACATTGTTTTCATGTATTAACATTGTTTTTATATATTAAAAATTGGTTTTATATACAGAAATAAACATTGTTTTTATATACAGAAATGAACATTGTTTTTATATACAGATATTAACATTGTTTTTATATACAGATATTAAAAAAAAAAATATAATTTAGAGGTGTAACTTGAGTAAAAAAATATACCACTTCATAAACAACTTATCTATTATAAACCAAATATTTTTAGATAATTTAATATTGTAAACAACTCAGATCCTAGTCTCTTCTAAAATGTTTAAAATAAAATGAAGGAATGTCTACGATCCAATAAAAAAAGGGAAATGAATTGTTGAAGTGAAGTGTTTGATAAACACGGGTCTGTTAAAAAGGTGAAGTATTTTAAGGAGAGTCAGATGAAAATAATAATCTTTGTTTTGTTTATGACTTTAAAAAATTTAGAATTTAGTTTATTTTTCAAGTCCTGTACTCAATCTTATCCAGGTAATTTTACTTCCATAAAATATAGGTAGAGTATGGAGTACAGAATCTTATTTTAATATGAGTTAAGACCTCCCATTGGATTTAGCTTATATACCCATAGCATTACTGGTCAGTAGATAACAGTAGGGTGATATGAGTTGCAGTGAATGCACCACGCCTTGAGTTGTATCTCCACTACCCTCCCCACCTTTTACATACACCCACATTACTGTAGTGGTGGGGATATGATCATCTAGTTGTTCACTTTAGGGGTGATGAGCTCAAAACTAATTGCACAGAATGAACCTTTGATCAAATATTTGTACTGGGGTGTTATGAGCCCTCCACCAGCCTCACTTCCCCTCACCCCCCAGCTCTCACCCCTACCCCAGTATTTATGACAAAAACAACAGTGAGTAAAAACTATAAATCTTACCCATGTATATATTTGTTGTAGCCCTTTTTCTCAACCTTTTTCCTAGAAATAGAAGAAAATTATAAGTCAAGTTGCTATTTATCAAATTTAAACTATGGACAGGGGGAAGAATGGGGAGACAGGGGAAAATTGGGGAGACAGGGGAAACTATGTGGGCAGGAGGGAACTTGGTGGGCAGGGGGGAACTTGGTGGGCAGGGGGAAACTATGTGGGCAGGGGGGAAACTGGGTGGGTAGAGACCACTTGACTGAAAACAAGTTTAATTTTGAATGAGACTACTACAGTTTGTCCGTAAAATAATTTCATAAACCAAAGAAATATCTGATAATATGTATGGGACTGTCAAATAATTTAAGGGGCTGATTTTTTTTTTTTTTTTTTCTTTTGCTTTGGAATCCGACCCTATAGTCTGGTCAAGTTGCCAAAATGCCAGGTTTCAGGGGTGATAAGGTTCTATAGTAATTTAAATGAAACTCGATCCTTAAAGAGTATTTTAACAGGAAGGGTCTGGTATATCAAAAGCTACTTAAAGTATATTAGAATATCAGATTACGTTTCAGTCTGGAATGATCATGACATCATGCTGATTGTACAATAACACATGTTTCAACCCTGACATCTGACCTCTAGGTCAAAGGTTGTTTATTTAGGGGTTAACAGATACAGGGGCCTGGGGAGAAGGTAGATATTTGAGAACAGAAAAACACAAGACCTATTAAAGCAATCCTCATAACTCTAATCCAACAAAAAAGGGGTATAACACCTTAAGCTTGATTCAAATATTTACAGATTCCCAAAAGACCTTAATCTACCTTATCCATGAAGTTAATCCAACAAAAAATGGATAAAAAACACCTTAAGCATGATTAAATACATCTGTAGTTTAAAAACAACGCCATTCAGAGCAGCCCTGTTGGAATTACCAAAAGAACGTACATGTATTGTCAAAAAACACAGGACAAAACCAAGATGGACTGGATCATCGTAAATAAACTTTATTTTGTAAGAATGGTGCTAAAAAAAATCTGCCTGAAGTTCTAGACTTGATCTTCAACATGAAGAAAAATCAACCAAGAAATTTGCTTTGGTCAAATTGGAATGGCAGTCCAAAGAAAGAGTGGAATCTGCCTGAAGGTCTGGAGATTCTATTACAACAGATCTGGGATTGGTTTCTTTATTCATCTACCCTTTTGACCCTTCAGTCACTTTTCAGCTAAAACAGACCCTCTTTTCAAGACAGGTTACGTAACGCCTTAGCCCCTGGCAGATTCTAAGATAAAAACCAGGAATCTGTCAGATCTGTGAATGGCATCACAGACTTCAAGGAAGCGTGGAATTCAATTGGAAACATAAACACCCCCTAGCCTGTCAGAATGGAATTTTGAATTAAAAACCAAAAGAAAGAAATTTCAATCACACTTATGACTTTGGATTTATGCAAGAAAAAATAAGCAAAAATCGGGAAGGAAATGTCTTTAAATATCAAAAAGCAGATTGGACAATTTTCAGGAAGAACTAGTCATTGAATTATTAAAATCTAAAGTTATTTAAGGGGTAGGGGTAGCATGCAAAAAACAGAAACTGACTGACCATTTAATACACCTGGAGTTTGTAGATGAACTTATGCAAAAATTATTTTGGGTGAAAAAATGTATAATTACATAAATTTAGAATAACATAAAAAATGTATTCCTCATCAAAAATTATTTTAATTGGATAGAAGTTAAGAAACTTGAGAAATGTTCTATATTGCTAATATTATTATTAGGGTCTGGAAGATTGTAACACAATGTATAACATCTTGAGACACCATTATCCAGTCCAGGATACAGTTGGTGGAAAAAGGGAATGTTTTTCAACATTGGTCAAAGGGTCAAATCTTAATCTAAAATATTTCAAGTTATTATGAAGTGTGGCAAGCTTTTATCTACTGATCTCAATTCTTACATAATATGTTTATCTGTATTTAAACTAGAAAAGTTGAAATTCGATAACAATATCTTACAAATAAACATGTTGAGTTCGCTAGACCCTCGGACTAATTCTACTGGCAGAGAATATAGACAGAAACAACTATAGTTTACAAGGATAATAACTTAGGTTCACAAGGATCCTTTCTACCACCTGGTCCTTGGTCAAACTTCTTGGTATTGAATTTACAAGGATAACAACTTAGGTTCACAAGGATCCTTTCTACCACCTGTCCTTGGTCCCTCTTGGTATTGATTTTACAAGGATAACAACTTAGGTTCTCTTGGATCCTTTCTTCCAGCTGATCCTTGACGAAACCTAATGGCATTAAACAGATACTTGTAGAAAGCCATGTCACCCCCCCCCAAAACATTCTTTAAAAAACAGCCTTCTTTTACTATTCATTTACAGTTAAAGTCAAACCAATTTGAAATTTGGAATAAATTTGTTTTATAACTTGATACCTATATAATATTCTCATTAAACCAAACTGGTACCCAACATAAAGAAGTTTTTACCAAACCTATCTAAGAAAGTTAAAGATGGGCATGTGTTGGATTTAGTTCCCATTATGTAATCTATATTAACTGAAGGGAGAATCAAGTATTATTTAACTAATATGACAGCCCCAAGTACCTGCATACAGACAAACAGCATAGACTGGTAATAAATAAGACCAAGGCTAATCTTGAAGAGAAAACTACTGGACGCTAGAAAAAACGGCCCATTAAGATGACAATGGTGATTGGTTAATATACTTTGATGTAATACATGTCAGCTAGTGACAGGACACTGACACGACACTGCCCAGTGCTACCATCTGCTGGCCAGGAAGAGGGAGGAGTTGTTATATAACATGGCAGATCAGTTCTCTATAAGTTTATCAGTGACATCTCTAGAGGACTGGTTCTTTGTTTTTACAAACACTGGATGAACATTATCTCTTAAAAAATGTGATCTACAATATCTCAGACTGGTACTAGGTCTGTGGTTTAAAACAACAATTTCAACTTTCAAATTTCTCTTTGTTTTTACAAACATTACAGAAAAGGGGGTAAAAATAATTCCCAAAAGCAAATAGGTTTAATGGAACACAATTTGATGGTATACTACTCCTGAGTTTTTTTTGCACACAATGTTTCTACAATTTACATTGTCATCATCAGTTTATATAGTATACTACTCTTGAGTTTTATTGTACACAATGTTTCTACAAATTACATTGTCAGCATCAGTTTATATAGTATATTACTCTTGTATTGTACACAATGTTTCTACAATTTACATTGCCAGCATCAGTTTATATAGTATATTACTCTTGAATTGTACACAATGTTTCTAAATTTACATTGCCACATGACAGCCTAAATATCTACTATCTATGATATTTAAGTGAATACCAATGTCTTCACCAATACATCCAGTATCTAGAAATAGATATATGTTTACCTTGTATGACACAATGTAAATTGCATGTGTTTTATCTATATGACCCTCAGGTTAAGTGGTTGCTTTAATTTGAGGTTTTCTGGTTGCTAAGCAACATGAATCCCTAATAAAGTGAACCCCCTAGAGATAATGTTAATTCTTAATATGCTTTAATTAGCATGTTTGTTGAATTTTTAATTTTCTGGTAGATCATAAAGCAATACGGACATGGCCTGAGGGTGGTAGATTTACGGCTTGACCATCTCATAATGGCCTTGTATATTATTTTATTACATATATTACACCATATATAGTCATAGCAATATTGAACACTATAATACATAAAAACTACAAAATCCATTACAATAAATTGACTGAACATTGGTAGGAGCTAATGAACTGTTCATACTAGGAAGTATATCAATTAAAAATATTCTATAAAGACAAATAGAGTACTGATCCAAACTGCGCATCTAAAACAACATATTGCTAGCAACTGGTTATTTTAAGAATTATATGTATACAATATTTGAAAAGCAATATATATTATGATGTTTAAGAGTTTAAAAAGCAGTTACGATAGATAGATAGATAGATAGATAGATAGATAGATAGATAGATTTATTGTATTGTTTGCATTTTTGGACAGCATTAACCATGACGGAGAGGTAAGTATAAACTGCAGATTGCCTTTTTGCCCTTTGGACAGCATACATAATGATACAAAATAGAACAAACAAACCAAGATGGTAGAGGTAGGTATGTGAGTTAAGGGAGAACTGTTAGGTAGAATAACAGGGTAGAACAGATGGTAGGGCTATAAGGTGGGGTGTCAATTATATAACATTCGTTATTCCTCATCATCTAGACACCCCACATCTGTTACTTCTCCCTCTTCCTTGTCCTCTACCCTCAACCACCACCACCCCACCCCTTCCTATACCCCCATTAATATATCAGGTATTTGATTCTATGAACAATTTCCTGGTAACAATTTAAGTATATACAATGTTAGTGCTATATTTGGCCAATATATGAGTATGTATTTCTGTAAAATTTTTGGAATATATCTGAAAAAGTACATCAAAAACACCAACATTAAACTTTCAACATCCTTATTCCAAACAGCAACAATGAATTAAAAAATTCCCCCTTTTTGATTTTTTTGCCAAATTTATCATCTTCTAAAAACAGCCAGAATAAATTAGGAAATATGACCTTTGAACTATGACCCTGGCTATTACCTAACCATTATCAGATGGTAAATAATTCAACCCCTAGACCATTGATACTGTTATCTTGGTATTTAGGGGCTGATGAAAGATTTTTACCAATCTTATAAATAGATAGGAAACATTTGGCAGAACTGATAACAAATTCCTGATATTGCGTAACCATGGTATCATATTTCATTTAATTATCCTGCCAGTAAAAGCAGACTTTGTTATGTCTTTTAGCACCGTATTATGTTTCAAACACCTGATGCCATTTTGCATTGAATTTTATTGAAAAATACTTGATCAAGTTTCTTTGTTTGAAATTTGTCTACTATAAATATTATCTTTTAAATAATATAATAATTTCCGTGTTGTATTGTAACGAGTCTTCTATTGAAATTATACAATAATCATACTAATTAACTTGTATTATTTAATTCTTTAATTACAATTTATCATTTCATCCTTCTATTCAGAGAGTCCAAATAGGTAATAATGTAAGTATGCAGTACTGTTTATGACTTTGTACTATTAACAAAAAAATGAAATGAAATGAATGGAGTTTTACATCCTACTCTTCTGCACAGTACTATTAACAAAGCTACCAAAGCACATGGAGTGAGTGTATAAGTCTAAGGCTCTTTTTAACAAACATAAATAACTTTGTAATTTTAACGAAATTACGAAGCCACAGAGACAGGATGGTGTATAAGTCTAATATTAAACAAACAAAGAAATGAAATAAAATACAGTCTGAGCAATCAGCAACAAAACAGGCTATATAGCTCCATAAAATAAACAAAATATGTTTGATTACAGCATCCACATATTAAGTACGAAAGTGATACTTGAATCTGTATTCCCAGTTTATTGAGCAATAAACCAGGGCAATACGAGTTGTTATCGGCCCTCAATAACACCTCAGAATATTTATTATGTGAAAATATATTAATTTGGTATTTAGGTGTATCAAGAATTTGGTGTCAGACAGAATTATAAAGTACATTACTGTGGAGAGCCACTAGAAATATTCTAGAGTAAATAATTATTATAAATTTTTATTACGCTTAGATTTGTCTGAGAAACCAGAGAAATAAAAACTTTTTACTTAACCCTTTAACCACCTGGCATATGACACTAACATAATGTGACGTCATCAGGACTCAACAAAAGGACCTATAAGTGTATGGTTAAATATAATATACATTTTAAATTTTTATATACTAATATTGGAAAGAAATAAACAAGTCATATTTTACAAGGATAACAACTTAGGTTCATAAGTCGTCGTGACAGGGATCCTTTCTACCAGCTAGTCCTTGGCCAAACTTCTTTTGCTTTTCCAAAAATCTTTCAAATTTTACAATAAAACAAACAAGATATTATCAAGAACTTTATTTAAATTGTAATTTCTATCCAAAATTTACCAATTTAAAAATTCCTTTCTGCCAACTGGAACCGATCAGAGGGAGTTAAGAAAAGTAAAAGTAATATCAGTAAAATTTTAGTACGACAATTTAGAGAAACTTTATCTTGACCGGGTTTGTTTTTACAGTTGTGATGAAACAGCATCAGTTAATTAAAGATAAATACTGGCCAGTTATATTATATATTATATAACCAGTCAGGTCTGATTCCCACTCTCCTTTTAAAACATTAGTCAGGGGTAGGAACTTATATAAAACCTCCTTTTAAAACATTAGTCAGGGGTAGGAACTTATATAAAACCTCCTTTTAAAACATTAGTCAGGGGTAGGAACTTATATAAAACCTCCTTTTAAAACATTAGTCAGGGGTAAAAAACTTATATAAAACCTCCTTTTAAAACATTAGTCAGGGGTAAAAAACTTAGTAAAAGGTTTGAAACCTATAGGGTAAGAACTATAAACCTCCAAATTAAAAAAAACTACTTAAACCTTACTGTTTAAAACATTAACCAGGGGTAAGAAAACTTATATGAAAACCTCCAAATTAAGGTAAAACTTATTAACTCCAAAACATTAAAGGTTTGTAAAAACCTATATATGAATATAACCTCCTTTTAAAACATTAGTCAGGGGTAGGAACTTATATAAACCTCCTTTAAAACTTAGTCTGATTAACAAAACTTAAAGAAAGGTGAAGCTTATATGAATTACTAGACTCATTTTAAAAATGAAAGACTTAAACCTCTATTAATTAACAAGGCAGGTTGAACTTATATGATAGAACCTCCTAATTAAAACAGTAGTGTTTGTATTAACAAAATTATAAGAATGGTGTTAGACAATGTACAGGTCTTTATGAAGAATACCTATAAAGTTTTCAGGCAGGTTGAAACAATGTCCAGGAAGGCCACCAGTTGACAGTAGTGTTTGTTTATATCTAATTATAAGAATGGTGTTGACCCTGACAGCGTCTCTTGAGAATACCAAATAAATGGTTTTCAGGCGAGCTTAAATTACAACCGATAACAAATATATGGAGAAAAGTGTAGTCCGTGAGGTCCCTGTAGGAAGGTAACGTTGTAAAAAGTAGTAATAGACATGCCTGGATTACCATATTCTGTCTCCAGGGGGCGCTGTGATGATACCGTGTATAAAGATAAACACTTTGACATCAACGAAATTTTCGATAAATAATTTGTCAACATAAGAAGACATAAGGATAGCTCATGAGGACGTGAAGAAAATAATAGATCAAAATTGCAAAGAGTAAAAAACCCAAATATGGTAAGGCATGAAGGCTGACCACAATCTAACTCCCAGAAGGATTGGTCATGGATTCATAGTTTGATTCTGAAGATTTGAACCCCAGTAGACACTATGACTCCATATAGACTTAACTGTTCCAACGCTAAACAAAAAGATCATGTTAGAAGATTTGTAAATCTGATAAGAAAAACCTTGAGATATTTTCAGGAATTAAAAATCTGAACATCTTAGCATGGCATCCTCCCAGCTTTCTATAGCGCCAGGCATGATATTGGTCATCTTGGCATGGCACCATGGCAGCATCCTGCTGTTCCATTAGTGTTTTAATCCCTTAACAACGGACTTTCCTTTAATTAATCCAAACTTCTTAAAAACATTTCACATTTTATCTTTGAAGATCAACAACACGTATCTTTATTATGATCTACCCTAAAAGACAGAATTAATAAAAATGGAAGACTGATCCATACATGAAACCAAATGGATTATTAATTTAAAACAGACAATTCTTTGATCAATTTGAAAATAACAGAGCTCCTGTGTTGTTCTCTGGACAGAAAATTCTTTGATCATTTTGACAATATATGCAGGCTGCACGCATTACAGGCTGTGCTTGATTCAGATACATCAACTGTTGAAATTGGAAAAAGAATAGGATAATGCCCAAATCTTGGTCAAAATTCCCTCATTGCACACTGCATGGCATTCCCTTTATGTATTAGCCAAAAGATATGCAGAAAAAAGGAAAAAAAATTTCATTTGATCTTTTGGTTATTTCTTACATTTACAAATTTAAAAACAGTATCCATGATTCAAGGCAAAGACAAGACAGTCTGAAGAACAATGGCAGAGAGCAATGGATGGGGTCAGAAATAGGGGGAGAAAATAATAAGGTGTCACCGTATACCTAGTTAGTATTTAGATTTATAGAAGTGGGTGCCATCTTGAAAATTTTAGGTAGAACTCCAAACTTCAAAGAATAACTGTCAGGAATCATACCTTTTAAGGTGTTAATTAATAATCACCAGAGATTCCATGACTACCTGCAGGGAATTTCCATTAGCCAATCAGATGACAGTATCACAGATCTAAACCTGTCAATCAAGCTAATGTTTTTTATCCTGTATTAACAGCTCCCAACCAACTAATAGAAAACACTATGTCTGATCAATTCCTAATTGATATTAACGCCAGGGTGTTTTTTTTTATAGAATCATAGAAAGATTTTATGTTGACATGATCAAGGCCTACTAAGCATTGACAAGTTTGGGTTTTTGAAGATTCATTTAAAAAGATTTAGGAATTTGTAGCATGCTTGCCATAATGATATAGGCATACCTTACATTTAATCAAATTAAATCCACATTCACTGGCAAGATATGGTTTGTAGATTTTTTCTGATTGGACAGTAAATAAAATAATTTTCAATTTCATTTTATAAAGCAATCAGAGGCGTTATTTTCAAAAATTTAACTTAAGATGATTTTAGTGTTCCAATCATCTGATTGGTCAATCACTTCAATTGGTTATAAATTTAATTTTTTTGTCCAATCAGATTACTGTATTTTTTAAAATCTGGATTTTTATCTTAATTACATTTTGAGAATAAAGGGCTGTGTTTTACACAAAATCTTTTTGATATTTCTCGATGCGAATTCTACACTTAGACAAAATTCATATCCTAAGAGGTTTTGAGGAAACGGAGCCAATTTCCCAGAACTATAATCCTTAGATTTTATCGAAGAGAATCTCCTCCTGTTACTTCACCCACCATTTTAGTTTCTATTGATCTTTTCGCTTTGATTACAACTCTCTCCAATAGACAACTATCATTTCATTTTTCGCGAAAAAAGAAAAACTAATTTTGGGTCTGAGTAGAAAGAAAAAAAGATTGGCAAATTAGATTTAGAATTCTCCTCGGTAAATTTGATCTGTCTCGATTTCTAGATAATTGCTTTCTCAAGATTGGTCGAGAGAGTGATGCTTTCGTGTGCGATGTCAATAGGATTCAAGTTTTAGGAAAACACGTCTGGAAGAGTTATTTCAGAACGTCTAATTGCGTCTGGTTAAAATCAATGCAGACGTCTGATCGGATTTTTTGAAGCTTTTAACTGTAAATTTTTGTGACTTTGAATTCAAGTCTGAATAATGTCATCAGACGACAATTACTGGAAGATTTCCGCATGATCCCGATTTGACGTCCAAGACAGACGTCAGAATTTAAATATCCAATCTAGTCTTGATCGGAAAATTCGCTGATGCTTGTATTGAAAATAATGAAAAGTTTCTCTTTATTGAAAGTTACAAGCATCTTGTTAGCGGGAGAAATTTCAAATAACTTTTCAATTACACGCAGAAATTACAAGATGCAGAAAATGATGAGAGAAATTCAGGCTCACATGAAAAAGGGGGTTTAAAATTTAGAAGAAAAGGAGTAAAAATTATGTACCTTCTGAAATATTTAATATGAGTTAATTTTCACTTTCTTAAAAAATACACGACTACCAAAATCTTGGAGAAAATTCTTGCGAATCAAAATATTAAAATAAGTCCTTGACTTGTCATTATGAAAGACAATTTTCAGAAAAACATCATTAATACAGATTACCCAGAAGCCTTTTCAACTTCCTTCTTGGTTTGTCTGCGGCATTAATTAATTTCCTGACCAAATCGGAAATCTTCTTTTCCTAAAATCTAACTTTTGTGGCGTTTGTGGCGTCTGCTAGTTTGGGCAGTACCAGGTGGTCGCTACAGGAAACATGAAGTGAAATATACAATAATTAATATTTTATCATGAACGCGTTGGTCAGTAGCTGACCAATTAGTCTCCAGTGATAACTTCTGCGAGTCTACTCTGTAAAAATAATGAATTATGTACGTTGCCGCGGAAATGAAGTCGCCTTCCAACGCCAGTACATCAATTAAAGGAAAAATTATAAAAATTACTTGCCTTACTCTCATCTATTAAGAGTTAGTCAGGTTTTGACGGTGTAGATCAATTTATTTCTTACAGATAGCCATAGAAATAATATAAAATACAACTTGTAGATGATATCAAGATATCTATTTGTTCTGTTTTTATTTTCTTGAGGCTTATTCTGATGATGTGGGGTTGGGGAAGGGGCGTGGGGGAATATTTTAAAATAAAGATTTAAATTATAAACCTCAGCCAATATGAGAGTAGGAGAGAAATTCAGGGGGGTGATAACACAGGGTTAGTCAAGAAATAAATTGAAAACTTGGTCTTATCTTATCTTTTTAAAATACAAAACAAGTTTCAAAAAAAAATCTTAAGAATTTTTTTTTATCAACTTGACCGAAAGAATTAAAAATCTTCTGCTTTGAAATATTTGAACTAAAGTTAAGAAACTATTTCAGTACTTATTATACATTATGTACCTTTCTGGATGTTTGAAAATTCACCAGATGCTGAGGGAGTATTTAAAAACCCATGTAACCCTATTACTGACAGAAGTGGGGTAAAAATGGAGTAATTTCACGGTAAGGCCATCTGTCTATATACCTTTCAAAAAGATAACCCTTCAATAGTAATTCCTATACATCAATCTATTGCTTAAGCAAGTGTAACAACCCCTTTGACCGAGTGTAAAATCACGTCTCTAGTTTTAATAAATAGGGCCATTATACGGAGTTATTTTCATTGCCCCTTTTTAAACCACCTGCCCTTTAACTCATTGGCTTATTTTTAACCTGTTTTTGATTGACTCCACGTTTTTGAACACATCTAATAACCCTTTTTACAAGGTAATTTATTTTTTTGATCTTTGCCCTTCTGTTCTGACTCTGATCATATTTACAAGTGTTGTGTAATAAACCTTCACATGCCTTCTGTTCAAATTCCTTTTTTAAACATTTCACCAGCGAGAGATTAAAGTGTGTTTTGATCAAATTTGACTTTTATTGAAATTATTCTGCAATAAATGCTTAGCAACCTTCTGTTGGATTTGACTGTTATACAAATTCCAAAACAGAACATTTGGTTTCTTGAAACAACTTCTGTCAATTTACTGTAAAAACAATTCCAAAACAGAACTTCTGTCAATTTTGTGTTGCATCTTTTTCTCATCTGTGTCCATATGTTGACTTTGATTGCAATGATTATATAATTATTGCTTAACTACCTTCTGTCAGATATAAAACAGGATTTCAGGGACATCAAAAACAGGATTTTTGGTTGCAACCTAGAAACGGTTCCTTTTACTGAATATTTCTCACTTTTCTCCTCAAATTTCTATCGTTCCAAGCAGTCTGCTTACCAAATTCTTTTAACGTTTGGTTTAAGGATTTCCAGCATATAAAATTGGGTTTCACTAAACTTTCTTCTTTAATTTTTTTTAATTTTCTTCTATTCAAAGCAGTCTGCTGAGCCAAATTCTATTATTTTTGGAAAAAAACATCCAAGAATTCAAAATACTTTTTTCCATTGATTTTGATTAAGAATTAATTTAAGTTACTTCAGTTAAGGGACTATAAAAGACAAAATGAAGTGAAAAATTTATTCAAAAAATTAAAATTGTTTAAATCCACAGGTATGAAAACTGAAATTCCACTTAAAACATGATTGAAATTAAACATCAAGCATGACTGAACAATCCTTCCAAATCATGTCATTTTTAAGTGTGTAACCAAACCAGAATACAATCACAGTCAATTGACACGGAGAATAAAATTAGGGTTGGATAATCGGGCGTATAAAATAGGCTTGAAAAAATACAATGAAAGAGATAGAAAGAAAGTGTAAAATAAACAGTCAGAAGAGTTAAAAGTTTGACAATACATAAATTAAACAGCAATAAAACACAGCGTAAGTGTTATTTTTAACTGGACCATGTTAACTGTCAGTTTGTATATGGTTCATGTAATTTGTATCTAGGTGACAAGTTAGTCCAGGCTTTATGAAAAATTGTCGTCACTAAAAGATTAGGTAATGATTTCTCAGGTGGTTTTTGTTAATTAAAATATCTATGACAACATACTAACTTAAAAATATAAAGATCTTTCAAAAAATGATATATAGGCCTACTTATAAAACAGAATGTGAAATATCTTTAGAACTTATCAGACAAAATGTTGGATAACTTAAACATCCATTGGTACATACTCAAATAAAATTTAGCAATTTTTAGACCCGCAACACAAATAAAAAGGATTATTATTATTGCACAAACAATATATATTTCAAATTCCGAAAGCGCAGGCCAATCAAGTAGGCCCCTATTAGCATAGCTAGAGTAAGTTTATAAATGAAATTAGTAGAGGTATTGTACTAAATGAACCCATATTTATTAGTCCACCCTCCCACTAGTTTGTACCCAGTGACCTCAGTAAGTCATTGGGTCACCATGGCCTTCCACTTTCACCTATTAAATAACAGAACCCAATGTTATGGTATACTATTCTTGAGTTTTATTTGGCAAAACATTTCAACAATTTACATACAGATGAAAGATGCAAACAGAAAAAAGGGTTACTTTCAACAAATTTGTCAAATTCCATAAGAACATTAGATAGATAATAATGTAACAGCCATCCTGAATCTTCCAAGCAATAAAAATAAAGGGAGTAAGTTCAGAGAAGAAGAATAAAGGGGATGATTTTGAGTTAATTAAAATTCCTTAACATGTACACCTCATAAAACATATGGCCAATGATTTGATGTTTTTGAGACAAAGGGGTCACAGACCTTACACCCTGGAGCATGACAAAAAACAAGGAACAAGTTTTGAAACTTAAAAATTTAAAGTAGTCTTTTCAGAATTAGAGTCCATATCTAAATTTGATATCAGTGTTCAATAAAAACAGATGTCTATGATTTTTAAATTTGGGTTTTGGGGGGTCAGGCTGAACAATGTGTGAGCATGACCAAACATGAGGGTAGTGTATTTTAGGGCACAGAGTGTGCCTGAAAGCAAACAAACGTCATTTTTACAACCGATTCTTTGTAAATCATTTCATAATAGAGCTGGGTTGAAAAAGCTAACACCTCCCTTACTGATGGACAGATGGCCCTCACTGACCATCATGAAGCCCTTTATCCAATATCTTTTATTAAGTGACCACTGTCCACTCCAGCCATTGTCCGGAGCACGGGTCATTGATGATTTGACCTTTGTATTGTTGAGTTCAAACGTTCTATACAATAGTTCCGTAAATAGGTTTAAAAATTACGTTTGAAAACCCGAGACACGCCAATATGAATTTTATGAGGCTTTTTAATTGTTGGGTGTATTTTTGGGGCATATGGTAGGTCTACTTTCAGTTTTGATTTCAGGGGTTATTCAATCAGTAGTGTTATAATTGCTTGGGTCATTTGTTTTCCTTGCCCCTTAAATAAATCCCCTGGCCCCCTCGTAAATATCACATGTCCCCAAAACCCTTTATTTTATCAGACAATGGCTTCAAAGGAATTTAAATAACTGTGAATAAGTTTTTGAAATATAAATGAGAATTGAGAAAGCTATGACATATGGCGTTATTTGGTGTTTAAATAAATGATTTAAAGGATTTCTACTCAGAGCGTTGATTGAAATTTGGAGATGAAATTAGTTTGATTGTTGGAGAAGTAGAAATTATTGTCATGGATTTATAAAATATTTTCTAATCGTTGAATATATATATCAGAACTATAGTATTAATCTAAGACATTATGATATCATAATGGAGCTAACAGAAGCTAGAAGTATCTGATGTTTACAATGTTTGATAGTGATTTGGTAATGTTTTTGTCTGGCAGAATTACAGGAACCACAGACAATTGACAGGAAATCATATAAATACTTATTACTAAAACATATCCAGTCTCTAAATAGAAATTCTTTTTTACCTATTTCATTTAAATCAAAATCTTAACTTTTTTCGTAATTTTTTATTTTTAACAACAAATCTTTGGGTTATTTGTTGTCAAGCCATATTGTATCTTTCTCAAATAAAACACAAGTATCTCAGCAATTCCTTTTTTAAATCTAAGAACAAATAATTAAAAAAAAAACGTAAAAAAAATTCACTGCTGGATAGTACCTTTGATGTTTTTATTTCAGATTTCCAATTTAAAAATAATGTGGAAAAATCTTCAAAATATCTCCACAGCTTTAGGCATTTTCCTTGCAATTAAAGAAACAGTTAAAATGTAACTGGTGTAAAACTCTTTGATGTAGACTGACCCCTTTTTAAAATGGATCTTAAAATGACTTTTTGTGACCCTCAAATTTAAATTGGACCAAATTTTATGCCCTTTTAATGTTTCAATTAATTTTTATGCAAGAGTACTTTAGAAATGGGGGCAAAACTATAACCCTCCCTCTTAAAAACCATAACCCCACCCTCTTAAAAACCTACATCAAAGGGGCTCAAATTTATTTGTGGGTTTTTGACCTTTAAAAAACCCATCTTAAGAGGAATTTATTTTTTGAAGGAGCCTTAAGCAACCTCTTACTGATTAATTGTCTTTCAAGGACTGGGTACTAAATTCTTCTAAAATATTTTCTTAAGTTTTTTTATGAGAGATTACAGGTACTTGACCTATTGAGATATTTATTACCTGATTTTAAAAATACCTGATAAAACACTTCTTTCTTTAAAAATCAATCAATCAACTTTTCTTTTCATGGTAATATATAATGTCATATTTTCATGTTGTAAAACACAAAATTAACAAAGTTTTCATTATCATTTGCTAAAGCATCATTCTAAATAAGCAATGCATATTCATTAATATTTTTGTGATATATATTTGTATAATTAAGAGAGAACAATTGTTATGGATATAGACTTCTATTTATTCAACAACAGCACAACGTTTCATTACACTTGAAAACGTTACCTGTATGTGTAATGAAACGTTGTGCTGTTGTTAATAAATAGAAGTCTATATCCATAACAATTGTTCTCTCTTAATGTACAGTTATACTTCTAAATGTCTTACAAGGATTATATTTGTATAAGTATATCAATTACAAAGAGATATTTCTTTCCAAATCAAGTTTGTTCTATTTAAAAGAAACATCCCCTTTTAACACTTGTATTAAATATGTTTCTATTTTTTATGTATAGTTATTTTCTAAGCTGTCAATCAGAATAAAAACTTGAGACATTTATCAAACAGGTGGCAGAATTATTTTACACAAAAACCGCAGAGCGTTGGAGCAGAACGACCTTTGACCATATGCTACGCCTCAACACCTTTTTTATCCTTCATCATTAAAGAGTTCTATAATCATCTCAGTATGAGGCCAGGTTGTTTTTTGTGTGAGGTATTAACTCAGACGACGGCAACACGTTTAAAAACTGTTATTTCTATTGACGCCATCTTCACAACACGTTTTTAAACTGTTGTTTGGATTGACAAGATCTTTTGTAAGGAGAGTTTTGATTAGTCCATTGTTATCCAATAAAAGAGTTAATAAAAAGAGCTTTGTTATTTGATGTTTTTGACAAAATGGACAGATTATAAGACTGAGACGACAAGCTGTGGTGTTATATTTGTCCCTGTATGTGTTGTTTGTGACATCTCTATTATATCATAGTTCTAATTGGTCTCATTGTCTCCTGTACAGTGAGCTCATCTCTCTCTAGAGTCTTCACATACTTTATAATATTTAACATTTGCAGAGAGTTCACATACTATATAATATTTAGCAATTTAAGGTAGTTCACATATTGAATAATATTTAGCAATTTAAAGTAGTTCACATACTATATAATATTCAAAATTTAAGTGAGTTGAATAAACATTTTAAGGGGGTTCAGTAACATATTGAATGAACAATTTAATGGGGTTCACATATTGAATAAACAATTTAATGGGGTTCACATTTTGAATAAACAATTTAAGGTAGTTCACTTACTCAATAATATTTCAACAATTTAAGTGAGTTCACATACCGAATAAACTTTTCAAAATATCAAAACATTTTTGTTTTCATCAACAAACAGGGTCAGGTTCTCTATATGTATTTATAGAAGATGTAATAAAAGTTCGTTAAGTAAAATTGCATGTTCTTTAACGATAATTATATCTCAATTAATTAAATTATTAATCTATTAGAAGAATACATTATGAGTGTATTTCCCTCTTCGACAATTAAACCTAGACCAACTGGGAATAATATATAATATATTTACAATTCATATTGGCCCTATAGAATGAACACATTTCTTGATGGAATGGTCAGAAGTTTTAAGACAAGCACCTGCTAGAACAGATCATTCTTATTCTTTTAAGGAGTCTACTATTATGCAATTCACAATACATACTGGACCCTTATAGCTTTCATAAATACCTCTGTAACAGTACATATAAATATTTGGATATATATTTTACATTTTATTAGAGATATAGAAGTTCTCTTTCAGATTTGAATGATTTTTTTAAACATTCGACACAGTTCATTTTTGATAATTCTTTATAAATAAATAAATAACTTCATATACCTTTTTAAAAACTTTCAAACCTCTTATCATGATATTAATAATAGTTCATGTGAATAGATCTCAATTATTTCTTTCTAGTTCGGTTGCATATTTTTAAATTCTGGAAGCTGAATTCCTTTCACATAGAAACGGAGAGCCTGTCTCTAATTCAGTTTATTTTAATTCTCAGTACAGGAAAAACACAATTGATTATTTCGTTTAATTATACCTAATAGATCAGATTTCTACTTTAAAAAACTAGTTGAAAGAAATCGTTAAACAAGGAGTTACTTCCCCTAACAGCCCGAAATAAATACGTTGTCTTTTTTTTAACGTTTGATATCTATATCGTTTTGTATATAATTGTCATAATTGATATATTATAAAAAATATTGTATTTAAAGTTATTAGGGCTAAGTTCAACAAGAACATATATCTTTAAACTCACGGAGCCTTATTTCAAAACCAGTAAATATTATTAACAAATATCTATGTCAGATCAGCTCAATTTTAAAAGTTTTTCCATAAATTTAAAGAAATAACTTTGGTCAATATAGGTGGGTATGACTACCCATAAATTATAGATATTTCACTGAGCTTAGGAAAAAGAAATTGACAGCATGTCATAAAAAATAAAGAAAACCTTTTTACAATCTTTATAAGCTGTGTCAAATAATTTCAAATTGTGTAAGACTTCCTTAAAGCTGTTTTCAATTATTTTTTAAAAGAATTCGAAGTCCGATCACAGGAAGAAAAAATATTAACCCAACCATTTTTGACTGGGGTTTGTTGACTTGACTTGCTGTCATGGGGGTCAATTATATAACAGGGCATAACTAAGGATCTGAATATTTGAAAAAAGCGAATGTTTTCGATTCTCTGGGTTGACCTTAGACCTCCTGCATCAAATTAAAAAATTCTTAGGTCAGTGGTGTATAAGGGAGTTGTTGATTTAACTTGTACACTGACGGGGTCAATTGCGTAAAAGGGCCGATATTTAATACCCCCAGGTCTGTTTTGGACAAAAATAAAGTGTCAGTGAGTGCTGTCAGTTTCTTTACTTGTACTTAAAACTTTGTTTAAATTTGACTTTAGTTAAAAAAGGACAGGATTAGAACTGGAAAGAACCTTCAGGGAGGTCTTGCTACTGGTAATCCACTAGTATACAAACCCTTGTTGAATATTTCTACACGTATATACTGAGATCTTAAAATTAAACTGTAAATTTTCAACAATTAAGCTCTTAATAATAACTTCATTAGTGGCGATTGTAGAAATTAGAATCGGATGGGAGAGGTGCCAGTGCCAAAAATATATGAGAATTATTTTCATGCAATTGGAAAGAATATTCTTTAAACGTTGGTCTCATTAGAATAATTGGTGTGTAAACGCAATAGATCACGCCACAAATATACATATCATGTGATCTATTGCGTTTAAACACCAATAATGTTAATGAGACCAACGTTTAATATGCTTATGAGCAATCTAAGTCATTCAGCAGCTTTCCACCTATCAACTGACTTAAATAACCACAATGACAAAGTTTGGCACTAATATTCTGGAAGTGCCAGCTTATCTGTCATCACCAATGATTACCATATAGCTGGTACCAGCCCCAAACCAGTCTAGTGTGTATTTTCAATCAGATTGATATTGAAACTGGACCATCTTTAACCAACATCTGTGACGTAATCAACCTCACGTCAAAAACTTTCTCCTGTTTGTTTTTAATTCACAAGTAAATCTTTCAAAATATAAATTACATAACTCAGAGTGATTGCCCCTTGTTTGCTCTCCCTCAAGAGAGATAGAAAAACCCTTCAAAAGAAATTTTTAATGGTGGCTGTGTTATTATTTGCTTTTAGATTTTTCTGCTCAATTTGATACGAATGCCTGTGTCTTATTTGACACTGTAGCTGTGGCATGTTTTAATTTGATTCTTTGTCCTTTAAAGAAAATTCCACAGGCCAATGTAAATAAGAGTTTATTTTGAAGAAGATCAAATGAAAAGTTTACCTTATTTGGTAGTTATTAGGTTGTCTGTTTTAATAGGTCTGAAACGATGGACATCTAATTTATAATAACAAAGTTTTCACGGCAAGGAATTTAAAGCAATTGTCCCTTAATTTAAATATAATTTTGGAACAATCGCTTTAATTTGATTTTAATTTGATCCTAATTGTCAAGGAAATATTATTCAATCTATTATAGATGTAATGAAGTGGTATGACTTTGAAATTCTCATAAGTCAAGGAAAAGCCTTAAATGGTCTTTTAAACGTCTGCTGTATTTGTGGACAATGACTGACTGACTGATAATTAGAATGATTTAAAACTATACCATAACTGTCTGAGTTACAGATACACAAATTTTAAAACTTTTACAATCCCTTTGATATAAAACTGATAAAGTTGATTTTAAACTATAATAAGAAATAGAAGGATGAAAAAAACGTGACCATAAACAACTGAAGTATTTCTGAAGAAGAAATTTATCCGAAACATAAGACAACAGGGCAATAGTATATATTTTTAATTGTTTTCTCCTGTTATAGAAATTTATGATATAATTTAAATCATAATAATAATTGATGAAATGTTATTCAGCTCGGAGAAAAGCCAGCGACTGATTATTGAACCAGACTGGACAATTGTGTTTTTTGATGAGATTAGAACCTCATTGATTATTTCTATAATAGAAAACTTTCCAGTCTCTTGTAGACATCTCAATATAAATGTTATATTGAGAAGACCAAAGATTCAAGAAATAATAGAGAGACATACATATACTTATCAAAACTATTATTCATATCACAAATAGAAAACTGGCATATACTTTTTAAAATCATCTCAAAATTAAAAGATTGTTAAGACAAAATACTCAACAATTCTAAGTAATGCTATTTTAAAGACACTATAGTCAGACAGGACTGGTAAATACAACCTGATCAACAATCCTGTTATATACATTAGGGATTAGCATCTACTTCATATTGAGTTTTATCGCTAAAAGAATGGATAAACATGACAAAAGAATGGATAAACATGACAAAAGACTGGATAAACATGACAAAAGAATGACAAAAATGATATTTTACGAGCTCTCGACAAATAATGACTATTTGTTAAATATGTTGATTTTTTTCTGGGCTGCGTGAAATTGACACTTAGTTGCCATTGTTCAGAATCAATACGCTAGTTTTTTATCCAGTCCCACGAGGGGTCTACTTTACCAGCTTAGCTGAGATTTATTCTCCCTGTCTATTGGTTCTTTATATTGACAATTACTGGGAATTCAATTAGCAAAATATATTTCTTGACTGGTGTTTTCTCGTTACAAGCTACTTGTAGCTATTATACTCTACTTGACAACTCAAGCACCATGTTTTTTTTGTTATTGTGAACAATAACCAGCGTTGTGTAGGATTAACTTAATAAGATTATACCCATACTTTCACTGTCTTCAGGGCATTATTTAACAATAGTCAAAACATTAATCGCTCTTTATTTGAAATGTTTTTAAACCTTCAAAGAAATTAAAAACTATATTTTTCAAGGATAACAACTTAGGTTCACAGTTAAGGAATCTTTCTACCAGCTGGTCCTGGACCAAACTTCTTGGTATTGAGTTAACAAGGATAAACAACTTAGGTTCACAATGAATCTTTCAACCAACTGTGCCTTGACCAAACCTTTTGGCAATTATTTTTTCTAGAATTCTTGGTACCATTTACAGCTTTATCTAAGTTAAAGTGTTTGATTGTACAGACAATGTGATAATAAAAAGCAAGGTGGAAAGATAAGATATTTAATTCACAGACTGTCAACGATTTCTCACAATCCTTACCACTGGATTAAGATTTACAAAGATTCCAGGATACGACATTGTTTGTAAACCATTATTGAAAATACTTTCTAAATATATCCCTAGCTATTCCGATCTGTGGCAATTATTTCTGTAAAAACACCAGTTTATCGTATAAATAGACGTCAAACACTGAGGAACAATGGCAGGATCAAACGGTTCTGGATAATGAAGACTAAAAGGAACAATTTACTCCAATCTTGTACTATTTAAGATATTTTATCAGAATTACCATATATATCCATTAAACCTACTTGGTAGAGAAGACCTTCAGATATTATAGAAAGAAACAACTATATTTTACAAGGATAACAACTTAGGTTCACAAGGATCCTTTCTACCACCTAGTCCTTGGCCAAACCTCTTGGTATTGTTTCACAAGGATAACAACTTAGGTTCACAAGGATCCTTTCTACCAGCTGGTACTTGGCCAAACCTTTTGGTATTGATTTAACAAGGATAACAACTTAGGTTCACAATTTAAGATAAATATGAATTAATTTTCCATATTATTGGCAATGAAAATAAAAAGCTTAATATTTGAATTAGTAAAACAAATCTTTAAATTACAAAGTCACAAAATCAAAGTTAATTGGCTGCATTTCGAAGTTACTTAATCAAATATTGGACTTTTCAATTTATGAAGTGAGTTACTGTTAGAAACAATGTTTGTTTTCGGACGAGATGATCTCGAGATATTTCCAATAAAAATCTCATCAATCTTAAACTAAAAATCTAAGAAACAGATGTGAAAAATGACTAGAAAAGATAAAAAGAGATGTAATTTGTCTCCAAGTGTTATTCTGTCCACGTAAAGTAGATTTTTATCAGAGTTCATTTTTAGCCATTAAATATTTCAATGATTTCTTGGTCAGATTTGTCAGCCTGAAATTCTCTTCTTTAAAATGAAATGCAGTTATATATTTTTTTCCCTACTTATTAAGGTTTATCAAATTTACCATTATCAATATACAGCCCCAAATATTTCTTTCAATAAATTTTAATATTACAGACAAAGAACTTTTAAAAATCTGATAAAATCTTCCAATCACCAGGGCTGATGTTAATTGAAGTAGTTTGTTATTTGTTTTGTGTAAGTTTGTAAAAGCTGGACACCACTCAAGATGCAGGCAATGTCAATATTGACTGGTCATCTCTGGTCACTTTCGACCAATTTTTGACCTGAAACAAAGATTTCTTCAGTCATATCAGCTGTCCAGATCTCACTTTTGTCCTGGCTTTTGATGGTCAATTGAAGAAATAAAGAAAGCCAGAGAGACCTGTAAGAAAACTCCCCAAAACAGCTTTTTTATAACAAGATTAACAACTCAGGTTCAAAATAAAGGATCCTTTCTACCAGCTGGTCCTTGACCAAACTTCTTGGTATTGATTTAACAAGGATAACAACTTAGCTTCACAGTTAAGGATCCTTTCTACCAGCTGGTCCTTGATCAAACCTCTTGGTATTTATTTAACAAGGATAACAACTTAGGTTCACAGTTAAGGATCCTTTCTACCAGCTGGTCCTTGATCAAACTTCTTGGTAAATATTTAACAAGGATAACAACTTAGGTTCACAGTTAAGGATCCTTTCTACCAGCTGGTCCTTGACCAAACTTCTTGGTAATGATTTAACAAGGATAACAACTTAGGTTCACAGTTAAGGATCCTTTCTACCAGCTGATCCTTGACCAAACTTCTTGGTAAATATTTAACAAGGATAACAACTTAGGTTCACAGTTAAGGATCCTTTCTACCAGCTGGTCCTTGACCAAACTTCTTGGTAAATATTTTACAAGGATAACAACTTAGTTCACAGTTAAGGATCCTTTCTACCAGCTGGTCCTTGACCAAACTTCTTGCAATAATATTACAAGGACAACAACTTAGGTTTTTTTATCTTTAACATAAAGATTGCCATATTGCAAAGACATGTGAAATTAGCTTAGATTAGTTGCAGAAAATGACTTAAAAAATATTGAGAAATTTTAAGATAATTTGAAGAAAATATCTAAGAATTATCAAGAAATTAGCTTGGATTATATAAGTCTTTATATAAAGAAAATTGTCACAGTGAAGACACTGTAGGCTGGAATACACCAGACATAATTTTGAATTGATTGTAAATTGATTAGAAAAAGATCAGACTGGTGTAATTTCTTTTGTTTCCAAGGCAACAATAGAGTGAATGGTCAAGCTATTGTCCAGTGGCACGCTTCGTCTCTCCAGTGACCACTACTTCCCCTAATTGTCCAAACTCTTTTCTTCCTTTTCTTTATCTTTTCTCCACACTTGCATATTTCTTTTAAAGGAGCATATCTTAATAACAATTTTTAAAGATGCACCATCTCTTAAAATGCAAATCTGGCACATTTTAAAATCATTTTTTTAAGAAGGCACTTAAAGACTACATCTTACTAGCATGGTGCCATAATGTTCTGTAAATGCCATTCAAATATTTTTTTTATTTCAAAGGGACTACATTCTTTAATAATTCTTTTTCACTTGCATGAAAATATTAAAGAGAAATTTCATCTAAAATAATGATATATTTTCTTTATTTCACTGCCAGCCTTAATTAACTAAATTTAATGAATAAATCTAAACTTAATACTCTATATTATTTATAATTATCTGGGATTAACTAAACTTCCAGTCTGTCTCTTGACCAGTGTCCATTCCATTCTGTCTCTTGACCAGTGTCCACTGAGGTGACACTCAATTCCCTGTAGGGTATCTTTAAACAACGACGCTTCCATTTTTAGTAATTTACTTGTTATTGATTGCAGTGACAAATAAGTCCAAGTTAGAATCCTTGACCATTCTTTCTTGGCTTGACCACTGGCTCTCTGTGACCTTTCAATGACCTAGCAGGTGCCCCCTTCCGTCTCCTGCTGGATTGCTTTAATAACAAGGTTCAAACTGAATTGAAACAATGCCATAATCAAGTGGATTCGTATCTACTTTTTTCAAGTCACTGTTTGAGTTTCCAATAATTTTTCGCTTTGAATTAAAAACAGCAAATACTTAATATGATTTTAAATATTTTGACGTTACTACAACAACAAAAAACTTAAATTATTTCTGAATATCTGTAATGCCTATTACAAGATTGTCCTTTTGATAATATTTTTAAAGATATTTTGCTTCATTGAATATAAGCAGAATGACCAAAATCAAAAGAAGTAGACTCAGCCCATGGATATACATATTCCAATACATCTTAGATAATTGTCTACCACCTACACTAGGACTTAAAGCAATAAAGAATGTTGCTGTCAAGATTTATCTGTGAGAAAAATTCATCATGGGGAGAAATCCCCTCAGGAAATTTCCAAATTTGTCCAGTTTTTACAATTTCCAGGTTTGTTACTAATTATAGAATGACATCCATCATGTTTCTGACAGAAAGGGAAATTAAAAGTAGAGTTCTGTACATGTTTGTGATAAAGGAAGACTTGTAATAATTATTGGTAAATTATCCACTTGTATTGTTCCCACAGATTGGTGAAATCGGTTGTCATAAGAACCAAACATGTAATCATATCAAAAAAATTGTTTTCATCATATACAAATATTAACAACCCTGCAAAATCCGGGACATAAAAAATATCTACAACTTTGCAAATTTTAATAGTCTTTTATTTGAAAATACTAAAAAAATGAGCTAGATAAATTTCAAAAATGCCAAGCTTACTAAAGCCATTCTGGTATCGATTACATTGTTCATACATATTGGTTAAACATTTCAAATTATGAATTAAAACACTTGTGGCTGAGTAAACCATACATGTATAGTCTACTGATATTGTCAGGCTTCTTCGTTTTTGCGCGCTGTCTACCAATCTACTGACAGGATACCCAATCCTTGAGGTTATTTGGTAACCTTAACCTTCACAAAACCTACGTTAAATTTATAAATTCAATACATCAATAAAAGAATATAAAACCAGTCAGCAGGTGGTTGTATTTTTATAGACAGTAAAAACAATCTGAGGCACTACCATTATCCAAATTGACATCTTTCTTTCTAATCCTCTCCAGTTCCTGCTAATTTCAGGAATTATCTTGCAGACAATGGTGGCGCTAGGTATCAAATTGGTAGATTGTCTTGTACTTATAAATAGATGTGAATTACAAATTCAAATTTGAAACCGAGTTTTTCATCTCTTTCTGAACATTTATTTATTTTACTTTAGGACAATACGATAGCTTAGACTATCACTTGAAAAAGGACCTACCCTCAGGTCCCCTATCTTCCATAAGTCATGCCCCTACCCTCAGGTCCCCTATTCTCTATTAGTCAGCCCCTACATAACTATTGTTCACTGATGTCAGAGGTCAAACTGTCTAATGACAGTCCTGTCAAATCAAATTAAAATTTATATCTTCGATGTGCCAATGACAACAGTTCTATGGTTGTCATCGCGTCAAAATTAGTCTAATAAAGATGATAAAAACTGGAAGATTTTTACTATTAGATCTAATTTGGAGATCTGTGAAGATATAAAAATAGAAAGTTCAATTGGAGTTTGAAAGATAGTCAAGAGCTGTTGTTAAAATAAAACTGATTGAAACTGATTGAAACTGATTGATACATGGGTTGATATTGACAGGTTGGGTAGCCAAGCAATTTCAATTTTAACAGCTATGACTTAATTGCATGCTAGTTGGGGGGGAGGGGAGGGGTGGAAGGATTAAATGCTGAGATCTATGGCATAGAATTAAAATAAAGGTAGGGGCCTGGTAGTATGCTCAGGGTGGAGGGTGTAACCAATATTAATGCTTGAAGCTATGGCCTAGTAGTAGACTGATGGGCTAGTTGTATATTGGCGGCCTAGTATTAGGGTTCAGGGTGGAAGGGGGAGGTAATCTTAGTTGTAGACTTAGGTAAGAGACAGGTTAGATAGCCAACCAGTTTGAATGCTCATGAAATGACCTCGTCACATGATGGTTGGGGTGTGACTTGAGGTGTTACGAGATGAACTAATTTTACCCTACATAAAAAGAAACTAGTTCAAGAAGCTAGTATAGATCATAAATTTGATCTGTTAATTTTTAAATATTTAAAAATCACAGCAATATAACTGAATCCAGTATAAAGTTCTAGATTAAAATGGCACCACCAAAAAACACAATACAAAGATTCCAATATCTAATGATAATTATACAGATTATGAATTGAAAATTATTACGCTTTGAAAAGCATCATATATACAGACAGAGACCTTAAAAGCAATATTAATCATTGGAAAAATTACATTGTTCTTTTCACTTTGTCTGCTAATGTATTATTACTTAAAGGGGCACCCCCAAACTAATTTTGAACATAACGTTCTCTTTATAGATGAATATTTTATTTAAAAAGTGGATTAATGTTGTGATCATGGTAAAATTTCCCTCATTGCACATGACATGGCATTGCCTCTTTTCATTCACACATTCATTCTAAAAGAAGGATATAAAATTTAATAACAATGTCATTTATAATATCAAAAAGATAAGTCCCAAATTCAAAAATAAGAATCAATCTTCTAATATGATGAAACATTAAAAGTCAAAATTTATGTGGGTTTGTTGCTTTAAATCGCTGGAAAAATCCATCTCATTGGAACATGAGACAGTCATAAAATATTAGTCACAGATTCCAAAATACGAGTTAATCTGCTAATAGATAAAAACCATTAATAGTTAAACCTAGGTTAGCAAACAAATATTAATACCTAAATTTTTACGAGTTATTTTTCAATATCTGATAGTGGTTAATAAGTTTTTACGAGAGTGTCTGTTTTATTAGTGTAATATTATAACTAGCTGTAATATCACCTAGTTGTTTTATTCCAAACCTGATATAATAATTAACATATTAATCTTTATTTTAGAAATAACAATGTCCCTGTGTTTTAATCCCAGCTTTATCAAATTATATCTCCAATGAAGGGATTCTATTTTTCGAAAACGACACCAAAATCTGGAGTTAATCTCAACAAAATATCTACAGAAAATTTAACTAAGAACATAAATTTGATCTAATAATTAATATAATCTTGTCCCTGTGTTTTGATCCCAAGCAAATTGAAATTACATCTCAGAGAAAGGGATGAAAAATATGTTCTATTTTTCCCAAAAATAACACCCAAAACTAGTGTTTATCAAGAAAATAAAAATAAGGACATAAAGATGTCATTTTGAAATTTTCATGACTAAATTTCCATAGTTACGTAATATAGAATTTTATTTATATTCAATATTTATTTTCAACTTTCTTTTAATGGCTTTCTGTGTCAGTTCAAAACAATTGAATAAACAGCCCTAGGGGTAGGGAATGGAGTGAAAGGGGGGAGAAAGGTTTCAAGTCATAAAAGAGAAATAAAGAGTTGAATAACTTCAAACACCCATCTGTTTTTCAAACATCCAAGCATAAAATTACTGTGAAGCTCATATTTTTACTGCTGGACTACACTAAAAGGTGAAAGGTCGGGACTAGTTGATTTGGCCAAGCAGACGTAACTAGTTTTTAATCACCCCAGCACACGCCATGGTCACACAATAAACACAGTTCATTACTTCACACAAAAGCTTCTCGTGGTCAAAAATAGATTTCATCAATTTTCAATTTGAAAAGGTCATTCAGTGGGGTCGAGTAGCTCGCTTCGGCCACGAGTGGTCAGCCAAAAATTAACCAATAGAAACAAAGCGCATGTTTTTATCACAAAATGGACATGTATTATCTGATTTCAATTCTTTACAATTTCTTTTGTCCGAAATCAGATTTTTGTTGCGAGACTTAATTACTTCGGCCACTGTCCAGCAGTCAATGTCACATGACCTATTATTGCCGTCTGCAGAGTTTTTATTACCCTTATTAGGAGAACAATGAAGACCAGTTTTAAAACGCTGCATGCCATAAATATCAAATAATCAGTTTAACACTTACCACTTTTTATTGGCCGTTTTCAATAATTTATCCTCTTTCTTTTTAATTTCAATCACCATGGTGACAATAATCTTTGAATTTATAACTTTTTAATTTATTCATAAATAAATCATTAGCATGATTAATTACTTCTAGAAATTTGGAATTTATATCAAATTTACCAAACTTTTACGACAATACATGACTTGTCAAACCAATGTTTTATGTACAACTTTGTACAACTTTTGTTTATTTAATTACTATGTGTTTTTTATGCAAAAACAAATTAATTAATTCAAAATTGGCATAAAAAGCAAGAGATTAAAATCAAAACCTTGAAATCATCAAAGCAAAAAATTAATACTTTTAAATTAAATGATATACAATGACAAAAATATTGATCTTATACTTCTGTCTGTTGATGGATTTTGTTATAAAACATGATAGTTTTACTTATAAAATATCACTCTACAATAATTATTATTGTATATCAACTAATCTCCATGACAACATTTTCTTAATTGATATGGAAGTGGGGTATAAATCATGAAAAACCAGCATAAATCATGACAAGTTTGGAAGCAGACGGTCCATTGCTGGAACCATGGGAATTGGTATTTGTGACTTCTATTCAAAACAACGTACCACCAAACACATTAAGAGAATTGTTCTATATACTTTGTTAAAGCCTCTTACCACTGACGACTACTCACTAGGGGGCGCTTGAGACAAAATGTTGTGCTTTCGTTGAAATAACGTAAATCTAAAATGCTTGCCTGAATAAAAGTTCAGACTCGTGGGGGTAGAAGATCGTTCCTAATTAAACTAAATCGCCATGGTAATGTCTACAAGATGTGATTTAAAACTGACCGTTTGGACTTGAGAGTCCATTACAATAATGTCCCCTGATAAACCCTTCCGCATACTGAAAATCTCCAGCCTGTCCCCCGGGGACCAGCCACCATTAAGTAATTTGATTGAAGTTAAAAATGATCTTTTAATCACTTCGTGATGAAAAATTCCCTTCCGGATTTTGGAATGAATGAATATATTAGTGATAAAGAATGAATAAAGATGAATGTAAAACCTGGATGAATAAATTACTTAAGAAAGCAGAAATATTTTCTTTGATACATATATAAAGATTTGAAAAAGTTGAGTCTTTCTGCAATTGCAGGAACCAGATAAGTGTAAAAAATAAAACAGTACCAGTATCAGCTAATGAACGGTTAATATGAGGAAGTATATCAATGATAATGAGTATTTCAGTATGATATCAGGTGTCTAGAAGAGTAAGTATTCAATATGAAAAGTGATATCTGGTGTCTAGAAGAGTAAGTATTCAATATGAAAAGTGATATCTGGTGTCTAGAAGAGTAAGTATTCAATATGAAAAGTGATATCTGGTGTCTAGAAGAGTAAGTATTCAATATGAAAAGTGATATCTGGTGTCTAGAAGAGTAAGTATTTTATAATAAAAAGTGATATCTGGTGTCTAGAAGAGTAAGTATTCAATATGAAAAGTGATATCAGGTGTCTAGAAGAGTAAGCATGATGTATATCTTCAACCCTGTGCCAGTGCCTTCTGTTGAATAGTTACTAGCTGAATTTCAACCAGGCTTATCTCTAAGTGAAATGAAACGAGTTTTACATCCTACTCTTCTGCACCTTATGAAGACAGGTCCTTAACTCTAATACCAATACAAGACAATTCTGGTAATCTATTGTTTTAGGTTTAAATAATTTTATAATAATCTACGATAAATGAGTATATAATTATAAGCGTTACCTTAATAATGTAGAATTGAAGCAATAACACAACATCTTGATGCTGGTAAACTAATTAATATAAAAGATTTCTTACGTTCCCTAACGTATATTTATAAGAAAACAGAGTTAAAAAAAATATACTCAAAAGACAAATTCTAATCATGAAAAACAATAAATTGTAAAAATCATATTGCGTATTTTTGCACATTTTTCGAAGGAAAAAACTCGAGTCACGATCTAGGATTGGCTTTTATAAATTAGAAATCGGACGCCTCTATTCCAGTCTGGTTGTGTTTTATTGTTCTTTAAAAGGTCTCTTTCCTATTTCTCTTTTTATCATAAACATCAAAGTTGAAACCTTTTAACTTTACAAATTGAAAGCTATTACGTCAAAGATCTAGAACTAATCAATGATTCAAAATATAGAATGGAGTTTTACATCTTCGCGTTGAAATATTGCGCTTGAAGAATGAGAGACAAAAAATGTCAGTACTGATCGCATACAACTATATTCATTAATTGGTAATTGAACATTGAGTTTTATTTTAGTGACATTCTTAAGAAAGGAAAATGTAGAAATGATCTAATAATGGTCACTTCAGCCACTTGCTAGCCACTGGTCAGTAGGAATGAGAGAGAGAAAAACTATCTATTTTTGATTACTAGGTATACATCTTCAATACTTGATCAGACCGGGTGTCGTCTATATCAAAACAGAAATGGTTACGTCTTAGAATGGGAGAAATGAATGAAAAAATGAAGAAAGGAGGGACTGAGTGGTGAATGATTGAATGAATGAATGAATAAATAGAAAACCAAATAATTTTTGCAATTCCAATCATGCACTTTGATTCTTTTGATCAGTACACAAAGAAAGTATATACGAAAATATCTCTATGGAGAAGGCATTTCTACTGTCTTTGACTATCGTCTGAGTTTTAAATTGAAATTCAAACAACAATCTGATAAGTATAATTTATTTTCTACTTTCTGAGAACACTTATCAATAGTCGTAAAGTCAGTCCGCCTTCAAACTCTCATTTATTACAGAAAAAAACCCAGAGATATACTAAACGCTAATGTGTTTTTAAGTAAAAATCAAAACATGTTGTAACATATGGGAGGTTTCAATTGAGTTTTTATTCGGTGAAAAGAAAAAGTATCATTAAAAATTAATCACTACTGATTTCTTAGAAGAATAAATCATAATATTGTCATGGAACACTTTCACTTTAGCATACGTCAAACGTCACCGAGGGAAACGAAACAAAATATAGTTTTATTATTACCTTAATTCCGCATTATATAGTTTTCAAGATTTAAAACAAAAAAATCTTATTATAGAATAAATTTAGGCGTAATGTTAATTATACCTACATTTTAAGATGCTCCTTAATGCAAGATGGCTACCTTAGTTACGCAGATCAAAGACTGTAAAAATCGCTGGAGCAGATCTCACAAATCATTCAAATTATTTTAATAATTATACTGTCAAATTTTCAAAAAGAATCAAATTTTGAGGGTCAAGTAATCATATTTTGGCCCATTATCTCATCCAAAATGGCTACCTAGTTACGAAGATCAAAGAGTATAAAATCCGTTGACAAATCATATTCTGAATTATTAAATTTATGTCAAATTTTGAAAAAGAATCAAATTTTGAGGGTCAAGTAATCATATTTTAGCCCATTATCTCATCCAAAATGGCTACCTAGTTACGAAGATCAAAGAGTATAAAATCAGAGGGGGGTAAAAGTTATAACTAATCAAACGTCACCTGTAATAAAATGGCTGCTGGACAATGGGCAGGTTAAATGATCCATGATTAACTACCATTAGATTGACGGCACACGTTCTGCATCACCTTTAACCTTTAACCCAATCCATTTTATTCTTTAATACTGAGACACGTTTACACGGGAGGTCTGATTTTCTAATTTCTGTGGAGGTTGGAAATTACAAATATTGAGCTTTTGCAGAAGACCAAATCTAGTTTTAAATGCTTAATTAGTACACCTTCTTATTTAATCAAAATATAATGGAGTTTTACATCCTCAAATTCTGTTTCCAATCAGGCTAATGTAGATGAACAACATTGAGGTAAAATTAGAGAGACATCAGAATAACAACACTCCGGGCATGGGGCAGACGGCGGCATTCTTCTTCTCTTGTCCTTTACAATTTCAAATATTCGAAACTTCAAATCAAGGAGCCAAAACTTGCAAGAAAGCTTTAAAATATTTACATTTTGTTTTGTGAATAATTAATTATTTAAGTAACGAAAAAAAAAACCATTGTATAAAACTCTTAGTTGTCACTTCAAAACATAAATATTCAAACAGACTTTTAAATTTTCAAATCAGGGAGCCAAAACTCACTAAAAATCTTCAAAGAACGTGACACATTTTTGTTTTTCATTAATAATCCATGGAAACACTATAAAACATATGACAACAGAAGAAAATCTGTTTTATTCATCTGTGTATTAGAATGATTTCATTCACCGTATCAAAAAGAACATCACTTAACGATATGATTATTTTATAAGGTACAAATTTAAACTCCATTGTTTTCTCAATTCCAATTTTTTCCTGTAAATTTTTTATAAAAAAAAATGCAAGATGTTTTCTCGATAATTTGAGAAAGAAAGCACTTAGCTGTCATTAATATTTTAGCTTGGCAATTAGACGAAAGAGCTATGTGGATTCTCTAAAACAAAGCTGGATTGATGAATGGTAAAAAGCAAGTATGGAAATGGAGATTTATCTTGAAATCTTTTTAACAAAAACTTTTCGTCAGTAACGATAAAAATTGAACCTTAATGAACAAGAATTTTTTAGAGTGTGACTTAAAGAAACTAATGCAGCACTGAGTAAGGAGGCAATGAAAAAAATGATGGCGGACCAGACACTAAGCAGTGTGTAATAAGGTGAATAATGTCAAAACAGCAACAATAGCCTATCTTGTTCAACTTTTGAATAACTTTGAAAGATCTAGCATGCCCTGCCTGTATCATAAATCTGAACAACCAAACAGTACTACATAGTTTATATAACAACTGACTAGAAATAGAGTTCATGGTTTCTATGGCATTCAAGTTCAGTTTTTGAGAACAATTGGCCATGTTCTTCATCTACAAAAATCTGTTATCTCATTATTCTCTTCATGAAGCACATCATTAAACAATTAATACACTCGTTAATATAACTTTGTTAACAAAGAAATTAATTAAAATAATAAAGTATCAATTGGTTTGTAAATAATTTGATTAAAATTCAGGTCTTGCTTCAAAACACATCAATTTATTTATCTGAATATGTAAATGAGCCTGACCAGGCTTAACAATTTTAAAATAACATTTTAATTGCCTTTCTCTACATTACTTTGATACCTTTACAATATTTAATTTTCCACCATAAAGACTATAAATTAAAGAAAAATATATCTAGAAATAGTCACCTTCTTCATATCTTACCCTTGACAATTCAAAAATGGCTATTTCACCCCCTTCAGACTTCAACCATTCAGACCCATCTGTCCCCAAAATACTTCAAAGATACCAATAGCATTTCCTGCCCCTAGAACTAAAAACTTTCAAAATTCAATAAACAATTTCCTCCCCCACCAACTTTCCTTTAAATTTTTAAAGTTTTGAGGGTTAGGGGCTGAAAATGCCACTTTTACCAATCAATTATTCCCTCCCCCCTCCCTTCCTTCCTTTTCATCCCTTACCCTGAAAATGTTAAAACTGTGACATGTGTTGACATAAAGAAGTGTGATTTAAATGTTGAATGAGACCAACGTAAAGCATGAGTTGTGACACACGCTGGCACGTGCATGTCACAAAGGTCAAGGTGACACAATAGCGTGGATAAGTAGTAAGATAGTCATAGAAAACGACCGTTTTTAAAAGACCTTTGACCCCTTGTATTGTGTATTAAAGGGATTTCATTGTATCAGAAATAATCGTCCAGTTATCCCCTTTCACCCCTATTGTTACCTCGTATTGTTGTCCCCACTCTCCCCATTGTTCAACACTTATACAAAACACTAATGTCCATACTTCATAAAGCTCACCATCTGCCCTTTGACCTGCAGACAAAACCACCTGTCATGACCTACGACCTCTAATAGGTTTTTGAGATAAAAGGATAGCAATCTGCTCCTCCCAGGTATCAGCAACAGTTTCAATCACAGTTTGAGGGCTGACTGTAGCTCAATAGTCTAATGTGTTGAAATCTTGACATCATCTGCTTGTATAATTCTAACAAATGGCAGTTCTGGATTCTTATCTCCAAAAGTCTAGTGACCAAGGGCAACGCTGACTTCCATATTATCTCAGAGTCGGTGAGAAAGTCTGGTTATAAATAAATGGAGTTTTACATCTTACTCTTCTGTATCTAGTGGGCTAACGCAGACAGGCTGACAGGATGAGCTAACAGAACAATCCGAAATAACAACATTCAACCAAAATTAGAATAAAAAATACATATAGCAAATATACAGAAATTATCCAAGCAGACTATCCAAAAGGAAAGAAATGTTGAAATGAACAGCCAGAATCCGGTGTTCTGTAAGAGTTAGCATGTCAACCACAGTTCTATTACTAGTGAAGCTTCAACACCATTCAAGCCGAACAGTCTTTGGACCTTCTTGTTATCTTACAAGCAAAGTCATAAACTCGTTCATAATTTTCTTCTAAAATCAAAACTGTGCATGAACAACTATAGCCTGCAGCTAAATAAACTTTCCCTTTTTTCAAAAACCTTTTAAAATTTTCATGCTTTCCAGTTTTTAACTTTCAATCTAAATTGAAGAATCTTTACCCAAGTGGAAATTTGACGCCTGAATTTCAAAAAGAAGTTTAAAATGAACAATGGAGATCATTTTTGTTTTCCAAATCGGCAGACTTTTTGTGTATGAATTATTTAAGTTTGCCAGAAAACAGGGTTTAAATAATTTAGGAAACATTGGGAGAAATCGTTCAGGCAGAGTTTTCTATATAAAAGATGTTTAAGTTGTTCTTGAATGATTTTTAATCATCCAAAACTAGGCTTGATCAAAGAATTAGCCAAGATTTTTATTTCTGTACTTTTTTTCTTTATAAAAAGGCTTTAGAAGTAATGGATAGAAAATAAATTGTTGATATTTCTATAGAGATGCTGAACATTGACAAAATGACTGGTTGTTTATTGGTTGATTGACCATCCAAATAACAAGTTGCTTTTCAATATGATTCCCTCAGATCTTACATCAACAGAAACTTGGTTGAAAAATCCAAAAGTTTATCTTGTACCATGCTGGGATGTAATTCTGGATCCTGGTTAAGAAACTACCAATTTCTAAACTTCTCAAGAACCCAAGTTTTTCTAACTTTTATCAAACGAAGAACCAACAGCACAAAGTGGCAAACGAAGAACCCACAGCACAAAGTGGCAAATGAAGAACCCACGGCACAGAGCAGCAAAAGAAGAACCAACAGCACAAAGTGGCAAACGAAGAACCAACAGCACAAAGTGGCAAATGAAGAACCCACAGCACAAAGTGGCAAATGAAGAACACACGGCACAAAGCGACAAACGAAGAACCAACAGCACAAAGTGGCAAACGAAGAACCCACAGCACAAAGTGGCAAACAAAAAACCCACGGCACAAAGTGGCAAACGAAGAACCCACAGCACAAAGTGGCAAACGAAGAACCCACAGCACAAAGTGGCAAACAAAGAACCCATGTTACAAAGTGGCAAACAAAGACCCCACAGCACAGAGGCCTATGAACACCCCCTATAAACAGGAATCTGAAGATGGTTGAATACAATTTGTAAGATTTTTACCTTAAAACTTCGTCTGATAAATCTTTGGTAATTTTCTGGGAATTTTTGGACCATAAAATCTTTCTTGGTGACTTGACAAGTTCTGTAAAATATAAGAAAACATAACATGAGATATTTTAATAGAGTAAAATCTACAATAATCCACTACTACATTCAATTAAAGTGGTTTTATTTCCATGGTTACTGGGACATATTGTTAATGCCATCATTTTTAAGTTGTTTGCTTTATGTTGGGTAACAACTTAGCTTAGATAATGTCTAACAGTTTAACTGTTGGAAAAAGGTAGACTAATGTAGTTGTTTGGGCAAAATTTCCCTCACTGCACACTGCAAGGCATTGTCAATCTATTTCATTTCATTTCTCTAATGTATATTTATCATGTGTTAAAGGATCATTAATTTCTACCAATGTTTCGATAATATGTTGTTTCAGAATTCAGAATTTGTTTTGCGTCTCAACTCTTCAATAGTTCCGTTACTTATTTATGATTTTCCTTCAATTTTTATTTTCAGGAACTTGTCATGGAAGAGTATTTTTATGAACAAAAAGCCATAAAATTAACTCGGAACGTAAATAATTTATAACAATGTTCAAAGCTTGACCATAACAAACCAGTGATTTCATTTAAAATTTCTCCCCGAGATATAATGGTCTTCTCAAAGTATTTTTAGGTAGAATGATTTTAATGGTGTTAACACAAAACACCATTATTCTTTGACTGTTACCATTAAATATGTAAAACATGGTGGCTATTTGGTTTGAATTCAAAATATGACTGGACAGATAAGGGTTAGTGATTTGCCAGTCATGTCTGACTAGAATTTAAATTCTTTATTTCCAAAAACTGATAATCAATTGAAGGTTTTATATTTAATCTTAAATATGTTTTGAAATGAAAAATATTTTTGAATTTTAATTTTTTGCTCTTTCACCTAGCTAATCCTTTCATGCTTCTGCCAATGGTAAAAAGTAGCATAAAAAGATATCTTCACTTAGACTAAGATAAACATTGCCTCTCAGATTGGTCAGTTAATTGGAAGTTGAAGTTGACTTGTTCCTTTAACAATGGTTTTGTTTGGAACTTGTTTACAAGAAAACAGTCCAATTCTTTTAATTAGTCTTCTCCATATCTGATTATTTTGCCTACAAGCTTGATCAGTTTTATCTTTATTATGGTCAATTGTTTGACCACGGCAATCTCTTTTCTCTCTTTCTATTAGTTCAACTTCATTATCCTTCATTAGATATTCATTCCTTTTTATTTTACTGCGGAACATTTGTTTACTGTGATACTTGTTTACTGCGGTGTTTGAAAACAACATGGACGATTGTTAAAACACTTAAATAAAAGGTGAAAATACAAATTTAGCCAATCACCACAAATTATTCTGCAAAACAGATTCAATTCTTTATATTAACTGATTAAACGAAGCATATACGTAACATACAATTTTTAATTCCTGCATACCGAATTTAAATCATTAACTGCGGAGCTTATTCCAGTTTGTTATTAACTGCGAAACTTCTTTCCTACCTTCTTCGAAACAAACAATGGAGTTTATTATTTCTGATATATACAAACAATTTTAAACCTTCAAAGAAATGCTGAGCCACATTCAAAAAATAAAATTACACTGGACAATCCAGACTCTACACTGGACGACAGGATTCTTAATTAAGACAAGACAGGAAGGCAAATATCCAATAAAAACTGGACAATCTTATATTTTCTTCTGACAAGACTGGACAATAAAGTTTTCAGACTAAATGTACATTTAGAAGAATGGGATGTTTTCTCGTGAAAAGACTGGAAAATAGAGTAATATCCGCCACCTCAATTGTTTTTCCGAAAACATCCCAAAATTAACGAAGGAACAAGCTATGTATCTGAAGTAAATTGATTTTCTATTAGCTGTAGACGGAGGGAAATAACCAATAAAATCATTTGATAGAAGTGAAGGAAAACTTATTACAATATGAAATAAGAATTGTGATGTCAAGGTAACAAGACATGACCTGATCATACCTCTTGAATAACTGTTACCACTTTCAGACTCGACTCAAAAAACTTGACATTTTAATGGAAATTTATGAGAAAATTGGGAAAATGTCGGTAATTTTTTGATGGAAATTTGAGGATTGAAACTATGGCAAACTTGTCATTTTTTAAATTGAAAATTTTCATTTGAGGATATTTATTCTTTAACATTACCTTTCTAAAATGATATCATAAGATATAATAACAGAAATATCAAAAAATATCAAGACCAACAAATATCAAAAAATAAGAATTTGTCTTTACAATTGTAAAAAATATAAATAAATTTTACCTTTATGAAATTCATCCATTTTAATCCATACAAGTGATTAAGAGTAAAGAATAATACGAAAAATATTTAAAAAAACCACCTTAATATCTAAGAAAGCACCTGTTAATAAAAGTCAATATTACAAGTTTTTGTAGAGTTAATTACTGCAGTTTAAAAGATATAATATTCACTCTGTTTAATTGATTTACACTTAGTAATATATATATATACAATGTTTCAAATCTCTCTCTATAAAACTCATTATTAAAGTCAATATTATTAATGATTTTAGGTAACAGCTTCTTTACAATGATTTTTTTTTGACTTTTTTTAAGGAATATATTTCCAGGTCATTAATAAAACATTAATTTAAAGTTGCTGATTATTAATCATACAAATAAATTAGTGCTTGATCAATTATTTCTGTTTATTTGACTCAGTGGTGAAACTTTGTCAACATACTTCGCTGTTTGTTAAAGGGATACTGTGTCATAGAATGGATGCAAATTGTTTCTTAAAAAAATATTTGTTCTGCCCTAGCTTATTACATCTGGGAGAATCAATCCCTCCCTTACTAGAAACCAAAAGTATACCCAGTAATTCAAAAGTATACCAAGTAATTCAAAAGTATACCAAGTAATTCAAAAGTATACCCAGTAATTTAAAGGTATACTAAGCAATTCAAAAGTGTACCCAGTAGTTCAAAAGTATACCCAGTAATTCAAAAGTATACCAAGTAATTCAAAAGTATACCAAGTAATTCAAAAGTATACCAAGTAATTCAAAAGTATACCAAGTAATTCAAAAGTATACCCAGTAATTCAAAAGTATACCAAGTAATTTAAAAGTATACCAAGTAATTTAAAACATACCAAGTAATTCAAAAGTATACCAAGTAATTTAAAAGAATACCAAGTAATTCAGAAACTTATTTTGATGTATTAATTTATTTTTTAAAATATGTTACGTTTTTCCGAAGAGATGTATAAGAAATATTCTAGGACTAACTTGTGTCTGAAATCAAACCAATTATTTTCTAGTCAGACACTGTAACTACCACCAGACATCAATCACTTCCAAAAATGCTAATGTGGCGTGATTTTCTAAGTTTTGCAGACGGTTTTTAAATCTGATTTTAATTGAATTGTCAACTATATTGAGATCATGGTCTACTTTTATCTTGAGACGTCTGTCTCCGACCTTTATACTGATCTCGTACAGTCTGTTGACGTCTACTTGTTTAAAATACCAGCACAGACTTCAAATCGTTACACCATGTTTTTCCAGGAAGCAAACTGTATTGTAAAAGTCTAAGGGTATATCTAGAAAATGCCTGAAGGGTTGGACAATATGAGAGGCGTCTCTCCAAAGGAAGCAAAAGCGTCTTGAGCAAGGTCCGTGGGTGCAGAAATCTCCATCATTATACTTCAAAATTAAAAGCGGGAGGAGGCATGGCCAAATAGATCACCCCTTAACATCCCAAAAAAGATTCATTTCAAAAACACTTTCTGGTAAAAGTTGAACAATATCTGAGATTTTGATTTAAGTTAACTACTTGTTAATCTTGTCTACTGTAAGACTGGATAATTGACTCTACTGAAAGTCTCATTTGAATATAACTTTTGGTTTATAATAAGTAAAACGTGACCATAACCGAACCAAAATAACGATAACATTTTTCTTTCGTAAAGAACTCGGCACATCTAGTTGAAAGTCGATACGAATGAAAAGATGTTAAACCCAGTCTCGCAGAAAATCTATCCCGCAGTCAAAACCTTTTACTATATCTCCAATCAGATTGTCTATTATCATATCGGCAAAATTCATCATCTTTTCTCAAAATGAATTATAATTACAGGCATTGAAATGGAGTTCTAAGATTTCAAAATGGAGGAGAGGTTTATTGTCTGAATCTTAAATTTCTTCACAAAAATGGCGGAAGCATTCCTCGAAATTATTCGTATGAATTCAATAAACTAATCTAAACCATCAATAAAAGATTTAAGTGCTTCATGGCTTTTTGAATTGTTACAGATTATCCAGACTCTAAAAAATCAAGTCCTGTTTTTCATTCTCAAAACCAAAATAATTCAAGGGGGCACCATCATTGAGGTTGACTGTGTTACACCAACACCAAACAGTACCAGCAAGAACTGCCTAGCTACTAGAGCCAATAAAAAATAGAGTTCTAACTATCAGGAACCTTCCATATTCTTTCACTGAAGACATGGAGTATAATATTAGCCAATAGAGAAGAAGATAAAAAACAAGTTCTATAGAAGTTGGTATTGATTATTGAAGCTCGTAGTTTAAGCAATGTTGAATCATGAACAAGGTGGAGCTAACAGGCTTAAAAAATAACTAACATCCAATAAACAGTAGGGGAAATTAATGAACAATAGTCTCCTGCAGTCAATAAGGAAATTATTAGCTCAGAAATTGCTTTTGGCAAAATATTTCGAATGCTCAGCCAAAACAATATTAACTAGCTAATACCAATGCTGATTGGTGATTGGGTTTAACAAAAATTGAAGCCTTCAAATTCGTAGCCAATAGAGATTTTCTTTTCTACAAACAGTAAACAGCAAAAACATTTGTGGTTATGATCTGGTTGCTATTGGCTACCTGAAAATGCCTAGAGTAATGTCAACTGGTGTTTTCAGTATGACGAATCATAAAACCAACGCCTAGTTACTATTTCTTAGAAGAGAAATGGTTATTGGCTAAAAAAAATATGTTATTTCCGCAACAAAGGAAGCGCTGTTGTTGCTATTGGCTACCTGGAACTCTGTGGTAATGCATGCCCTTGGCGATACACTCGTTCCTGACATCTGACAGAAGACATTGGCTAAAAAAAAAATTCAGCATCAAATGACATTTGGCCAATCAAGATAAAAGCCAACTTGTTTTTGGGTTAATTATCAACCAGTGTTTCAGCTCGCGGCAGATTAATTTTAACGAGAAAAACGTCCAATGAAATTAAAGTATAAAAAGTGGTTGAAATAGCAGAAAGATTTCTTACGAGCACTATACGGACGGCTGATCTGAGTTTTAACTCTTCAATCAGGTGTCAGCAATTCCACTCAATTTAAGAATTAAAGAACTAAAAAACTTCGTGCTGCACAAAATTACATCTTAAATTCTGTTGGCAATAGAGTCATCATTAAACTCTTAGTTTTTTAACGAATTGCAGGAACTACAGACGTCTGATTGAAAATCGGAATGGTGCAAATTGATTCTTATTCTAACAGTGTGTTTCAAACACACATACAGAAAACCTTTTTAAAATATTTCTAATATTTCATTCTGTCTTCATTAGCCCATAAGGTTCAGAAGAGTAGGATGTAAAACTCCATTCATTTCATTCTGTCTTCATTACCATGGTTCAGAAGAGTAGGGTGTAAAACTCTATTGATTTCATTCTGTCTTCATTAGCCCATAAGGTTCAGAAGAGTAGGATGTAAAACTCCATTCATTTCATTCTGTCTTCATTAGCCCATAAGGTTCAGAAGAGTAGGACGTAAAACTCCATTCATTTCATTTTTAATACTAGCAACTATGTGTTAATGTTTATATTGAATAGAAGTGAATGTTTTTTATACCAGTGACCTAGCCAATCTTTAAGAGATATAGAGCTTCACAGTCACCATAATCCACTAATCAATAATTCTCCTCCTGTATTGATTGGGTGTTTATTTTTTAGCCAATGTCATATAACTTGATAGAAACCAGCCTCCATTGGTTCAAGTCTAGAGCTAGTTGAGCTATTAACGTTTTATTAACACTTCACCAATCTCTTCAGAACTTGTCTTTTACCAGTTAAAAAAATCAATAAGTTTTCTTTTTATTGATTAGAACCTTGTTTTTTAAGCCAATGTCATGTAACAATATGAACAAGACAATTCTATTGGCCAGAATGATGTGTTTTAGATAATATTAAGCCTATTTCTTTCTCTCTTATTGGCCAGGGTATTTGATAGAGTCTAGAATATTGGTCCTTATACAAACAAAATTATGACATTTTCTTTTTTATTGATTGAAATATTGTTTTTTTACCCAATGTCAAATATTTAGCATCCATTGGCCATAGTTTTAAATGATATTAGAATGGTTTTCCCTGTTATTGGCCCATCTTGTAGAAAGGCTAAATTAGTAACTTTCTTATTAAGTAATTTTACATCTATTGGTTATTGTCTAGTGTTTTATCACCCAGTCTTGATGCTTGGTCTCGGGGGACAGGCTCAGCAGGTCTGATACCCTTGAACCACCAGACTACCAAAAGTTCTTTAAAGCTTATTCCTAGCAATCATCCTACTTGTCAAAACTCAACTTTATAAACTCATATATTTTTCAAAGAATTCAAGACCAAATAAGGACTTGAACAAATTCAATATGCCCCTGTGCTCTTATAAATGTCAATTTCATAATACTTACATTTCAACAGGGGCAGCTTTAAGACCCTCAATCTACCAAAATTCACGCCACCTTGTTCGTGACCCTTCGCTGTATTCAACTGTATTTGTCATATTTATAACTATATTATTTCACAGATTGATATACTTCTAATACATGTCTCGAAACGTATTTGGCAATTATTTGAAATTTATTTCGTGTCCTCGTATGGTCTGACATACACCCTGAAGCTCTGTGATAAACTAGCGTATTAAAAGCTTAGAAATATATCCAATTATGAAGCCCTGTTTGTTGTAAAACTAGGAAATAAATCCTTCTAGAAACCTTTCTCACCATCGGCAACGACTTGAAAATTAGGTCGTCCAATCAGCAGCATTTCAACCAGGCTTCATGATTTTTATTGTTGTATTTTAGCCAGTCTTGTGTGACTACTGGTTATCAATGACTGACTGTATATATCTCAATCTGGAATGTTATCTTGCCTTTATTTCTGATTTAAACGTTATTTCAGCTTCAGAAAAAGGTAAAGACATAAAAAACTCACCATAAATATTCACAAAATTTAGAGAAATTGTAAAGAAAATTTTGAATATTGTATATGTATCACCAATCTTAAGATTAACCAAAAAAATTATTATACATGGATACTTCTAGAATATTTATTATTTTCAAACGTTTCAACATGGTTCTCACACTGCCATCAGGAATATAATCTAGAGCATGTAACAGAAATATTTCTACAAAATAAAATCTTTACCTGATATGTTACAAGTTCGTCATCTGCTAACCAATAAAACAAAATGTCTTAAAGGCCAGACGTGGTTTGGTCAAGCCACATTTTTCTTCCGATAATATTGCCGAAAGAATTAATTTGCTTGAAATACAGTCATTAAGGATGTCTGGACTTGCCGAAGATTTTTCTATAAATTTCTCTTGAGAGTCTCAGAGGAGTCACGCACATTATTGGTCCACGGTAAAAATAATTCTATATCTACTTATAAACCCTCGTCAAAATATCACACTTAATAATCTACTTCTTCGCTTCAAATCAGATTTAAAAACATCACATTATCGTAGAGAATAGGAGTAGAACACACATGGTACAACGTTAAATATAGACTAACGGCATGTTCGATGGCCTTATTTTTTAAAATACTTCTTATCAATTATTACCGAAATATTACATTATATAATTAATTTGATTTAAAATATTTAAATAACACAGAACCATGGGAACCATGTGATTGGGTTTATTTTCAGGATGGGTAGGGGGATGGGGAAGTTGTACAGAATTATGTAAAATATCATGAAGGTGGAATCATTTGATTTTGAAAATAAATTTTTAGACTGAAGACTGAGGTGCACAGAATATATTTAATGTGAAAATTTAATTTTATAATTTTATTTCAAACTAGGTGTATTTAGTAGATTTTTAATCAAATTTCACTGTTTACATTGTTTACATTGTTTACACTGTTTACATTGTTTACACTGTTTACATTGTTTACATTGTTTACACTGTTTACATTGTTTTAATCATAATAGGGATTATATTAAAAGCATGGTATAAAATTTTGAAAAGGGATTATAGTTCATTATCAGGTTGAAGTCTAGAACAATATGACTTCTCTCTCGTACCACTGGCTTTTTACAGGTTAAGTATGATACACATTTGATTCTTACTGAAACACCTGGTACCACTCTGTTAACAGAGAATGTTTCAGACCAACGTTCTAACAGAGGACAACAGCCTACAAAACAATAACTGATATTCCAGGTTCAATCTCAGTACGTATGAGATAATCCTTTCCTGATATTTGAACCCTGTTTCCAAGTCAATGATGTAGTGTTGGAGAAGCTGACGTGAAAAAAGCTCATCTGATAATGACAAGTGTGTGTGTAAATTATGAATTAATTCCAGTATCTGAGGTTACTACAGGTTACTAGGATTAGGGAATGTACTGTCCACAACAAATATACTTTATTACTTAAAAAAAAACTGGCAAAATGTTTTACACTTTGATAGAGGTCTCCAACATTTAAAATAAAAAAAAATCTAATGTTCTTTTGAGAATGGTTTTAACATAATGTAAATTAAAATCCTAAATATTAACAAAGACAATATAAACTAATCGAAAAGTCATCATTGATACAAGGGGTGCTGATAATTGATAGAACAGCCAATAAGCACGGAAGGGGTCAAAAGAAGTTACATAACTCCCGAAGGAAATAAACTGACATCAATCAATCTTCTAGACCTGCATTCTATCCAAAAATACTCGGCGTTTTTAATTACACACTGCCCACTGGTCAATTCAGCCATTTTCTGTTGCTAGGCAACCATTGCCAGTGGTCAATTATACAGTCTAAAATGGCATATTTAATGCACGTCAATAAGATTTAATGTGCGTGATTCAACGAGCCAAATGCTTTTGTTTTTAAAATTAGAGAATACCATCATGCAAACTGGCCATCGTTAACGATGAGCTCATCTCTAAATATAAATAATTATAAATCGGCATTGATTGTAGGAAAAATAGATTTGGATGACAGTGAAAAAAGAAGGGAGGGAGTGGGAAAATAAAATGGAGAAAGAGAATAAAAAAATACAAAAAATAAGTTATGAGTAAATATTCAGAGTAGGATGTAAAACTCCATTAATTTCGATTAATATAAATTCGTAAAATTATTTTTATATATTTATTGATGTACAAACACAATAACGCATCCCTTTAAATTATCCCAGCCATACATCAGACGTAAAAAAATATTACAAAAATATCTTAGATTATATATCAGAGCTTTCAGGAAAATTAAATTTTCACACAATTTCCGTTTCCATAGACACAACTGACCGATAGTAACAATGGACTTCATTAAAATTGTAATCACAGTTCTTTGATTTCAAAAGGATCAGATCTTGTCTGAGATTTATCTCATGTTTCATATCAAAAAATAATTTTCTCATATATAGTACATTTTTTAACCTCAATTCTGTGGGGACATTTGTATTTAGGGGTGGGGTAATTTGATGGCGTCACAGACCCCCCAAATAATAAATTATCTCATATGAGCACATATACAGCACCTCTCAACTAATGTGTTGGAGAATTATTTTAATATTTTTGAACTCAAAGCTACCCTAGAACGTATCTAACACTAGTTTCACTTTCGATATCTGCAGACGGACATCATTTTGGAAAACAGAATCTTGAGAAAGCAGTTTCTAATCTGTTTTAGAAGACAGAATTATTACAAAGGGGCTAATAATCAATTCATAGAACTACAATGCAAGGGAAACAACTCAAATTAGTAGCCAACTTCATCAAAATCAGACTACAAATAACTCATGAGATTTGACAAACGACTACAAAGGAATTGCCATCTATAATAGTAAGTCTTGATAAAATACATGCTAAAATGACATGAGGATGGTGAATTAACACCCATTCTGAATACCCTTGGGGTGAGTTGAATAATGTAGGCACCATGGCATGAAGGGGCTGAGGCACTACAGGTTCATATTCTTCAAAAACCAAGCATTATGTATGAGGATAGAAAATATCTCCAAGCTTGAGGTCTTCAAATATGTTAAATGTAGAAAAAATCATTCATATTGATAGCCCATCAAATAACTGTGTCATAAATCAGGGCCCTTGATTTATTTATTCCCCATATCAGACATTACTTGTATCTAAAAAGCACTTGACATTAATACATCTAGCTAGACATGACTGGCAAATCAAAGAAATCAACAGCACTGACACTTATAGAAATTAAAACAGTCATATTTTTAATTAAAAAATGATTTCTTGAATTATTAATTTCTATCTGTTGAACATTATGAGGCTTAAATCAGACATGAACGGCTGATATGGTTTAATCAACTACCCTTATAATCAAACATGCCTATTGACACATCTGACATCTCTAAGACACACTCAGACATAAATGGTTGATGGGGGTTAAAACAAAGACTCTTAAACCACAAATTATTAATGAACCTTTTTTTAAAATACGTTTGAATTTATATTACAAAAAAAAACAATCCAAGTTTCAAAGACGACAGTTAAAATAAATCCTGTTTTTTTTTTGCCCCACCCTCAGGACCTTCAATGTCCCACCCTGGTCTATACCCTAGCCCCTTAAATATAAGCCATACAAATCTTTAATCCAATCTAGACCTAAAAACCGTTTCTCTATTTAAAAAGTTTGCAAAAAGTCACATTTAAAAAAATATCACTGTAAGGCATGACCATTTTAAACCCTACCCTACCCCCTTTCCTGCTCCCTCACCCTTGTTCCTTATACCCCCTACCCCTAGAAATATAAGAGATACCGACCTTAATGAAGTTTTAATCCATATTGGTTGAAGAAAAGTTAGTAAGAGATAACATTCAAAAAATATCATCTACGAGTCAGAGAATCAATACTAATATGTACACATAAAATCCAGTTCTTGTTGATTGATAGTGGTCAAACTCACCATCACTGATTGTCCATAGTCGCTTCGAAATCTCCCACAACCATGCTAGCGGTCAGTCTTCAATTGGTTACCATGGTAATAAAAATTATTCATGGTTACCAAAAAGAAATTGAAAGTAATAATTAATATGGTATAAGCCTAAAGCACTTAATGGACTGAATCTGAAAAGATGTATGATAATATCGCTCTAGAATAAATAGTGGTCAGTGGCCGTAGTCAAGACGATGTTTTTTTTTCTCCCTTCAGCCAATCTTTAGTCTTGACATGTGTGTCTGGCCACTTTCTGATATACATTTTTGTTTACTGAAGTATCTTAGGCCACTTGATATAAATTGTTTTACTCAACTATCTTAGGCCGATTTCTTTAAAAAAATTTAAAATCATTCTTGAACGGCTGACTTCAGACTGTATTTTAAAAGTTTAAAAATATTTTTCTTGAAAAAATTCTTAATAGTTGTCTTAATGACTGATTTTTTAAAAATTTAAAAAACATTAATTCATATCTAATGTAGAGATTATGTCAAATAAACTTGATTTCAGAGAAAAAAATTTTTTGGTAGTAATCAGACAAGCTTTTTTATAGAAAAAATACCCAAATTTACACAAAATATTAGAACCAGACAACATTAGCATGTAGGAAACAACAGAGGATATTAGGATTTTTTTTATCTTTAGCCAGCACTGGGATTGTATGACACAAACAAAAGAGAGGACTGGTTATTCTAGGAAACATTAGACAAGGTTATCAAGTTTAGTGTGTATTAAGGCCACCCCCTCCCCCCCCCCCCCCCCTCAGGCACGTGGAAGGGCTAGTCTTTGATACCTGTATTAGCTGACAAGGACGTTAAATAGACATATACCACCACCGGTGAAGCTCTTCTTTTGATGTGAACATTTATTTGCTTCTGGCCGCCTTACCTTGGACAGACCCCCCCCTCCCCCCTCTGGTAACTTTAAAAATACTCCTCTTCAAATCCCCTTTTGCCCATAAAATTTTTTACTGTTGAGCAAATGAAAGGCTATTCACAGCCTAAAAACATCAGACTTGACAAAGTTAAATTTTTGAATGGTAAGCTGTACCCAGGGGAATTTTAGGAAACAAAAAACACATTGTGTAATCAGACAAATCAGGTGTGACAATTATTTTTAATTACTGAAATTTTCTCTTTTTTAACTCTTAAAGGGGTTGTTCCTATTTACTGTAAATATTACGTTTTATCAAGTTAATTCTGAATCAAATGAAATGGAGTTTTACATCCTACTCTTCTGCACCTAATAGGCTAATGAAAACAGGTCATGTAACTTTTGAACAGAAGGCGCTGGCACAGGGTAATTAATGTAAAGTTTATAGTGATTAAGTAAATATTAATAACAGAAATCACTGGCTGAGGCAGAGGTTTAAAGATAGTGAACCAACTTTTCAAAAAAATTACGAGTTTACAAATCCATGTGGCATAGTGTCTTTAATTTGTATAGAAAACATAACCGATGTTTATGAATTTCACAAAAGAAACAAAACAATAGATTGAGTAAGTCTGCCTAGCTTCCTACTAGTTTTTTAACAAACGCACTTCCGCAAAACATCAGTGGGTTGGAAGGTCAGGAGGGGACATCAATTTACACCTGTCTGTGGTTCCTGGAATTCTACTAAAACTTAACTCAATATATATACAAGTAATTTTAAAAGAATTGTACAGATGTTTTTAAAATGTTATATCAGGGACAATGATAATATCAATTTACATCATTCCAATATTCAACAAGATGTCTGATGTGTTTGGACATTGTTTAAGGACGCCCACAATATCATTAAGATCATGTACCATATTGATGCCATACATGTTTTTCGGGAAGTACTGGTACTGGTACCGCAGATATCAGACAAAAAATTGATATGACGAAGAATTCTGATTGGTCAAACTTTAAAACTACATTTGAAATCAATTTCAAATATTGAACGAGTAATCAATTTACACCAAAATAAATTTCAGTCAAGTTTTTAAGAGTTCCACGAAATCAGAATTAAACCTTCCGGAACCTTTAACCTTGGGAGGTTTAGAGGTCAGCACTAGTAGAGAAATTGGCCGAAATCCATGTCTGACCACCCTATTTGTCAATAAAAAATCTTCATTACAGTAATGATTTTGGACGTGAGTTCTGTCTAGACATCATCTCATAAACGGCAAAAATTATTTCCAGAATTTCGCTCTTGGCCATGTTTTTTCTCTCTCCGTCAGTTTTCTTACAAAATAAATTCTGATTTTTACTAGCTATATTAAATTCATGTCCAGACCAAATAAACCTTGTTGTCTACAGCCTAATTTCATTTTATCATTAAGGTTGCTAGCCAATAGAACACACACCAACATAGCAGACCAAATAAACCTTGTTGTCTACAGCCTAATTTCATTTTATCATTAAGGTTGCTAGCCAATAGAACACACACCAACATAGCAAACCAATAAACTTTGTTTACTGCCTAATTATATCAAAGTTGTACACACCAGTTGCAACATTTCAAACCTAAAACTTTGCTGTCTACTACCAACAGGCCAGATGAATAAATAAACTTTGCTGTCTACCACCAACACGCCAGATGAATAAACTTTGCTGTCTACCACTAACAGGCCAGATGAATAAACTTTGCTGTCTACCACTAACAGGCCAGATGAATAAACTTTGCTGTCTACCACTAACAGGCCAGATGAATATACTTTGCTGTCTACTGCTTAAATTCATTCTGGTGAGAGTTAAAATGCCATAAATTTCAACAATGTCTAAACATACTATTATCATAAACATGTACATCAGCAACAAGCCGTGTTTTTACTAAGGAGTCTAAACAGGATGTCTGTTTTTTAAATATGGATTCTGTAAATAGTATGTCTGTCTATAAAATATTCTTAGTTACCAGTATATGGCTTTTAATGTCACAAGAAAAACAATATTATATTTTCAGAAACCTGGTTAGTTCAGTAAAAATCTAGCTGTTTACAAACTGATGGCCACATCTTCACAATGTCAAGCTATTACAAACTTCATCTTATACATCTTCACAATGTCAAGCTATTACAAACTTCATCTTATACATCTTTACAATGTCAAGCTATTACAAACTTCCAATCTTACATGTCAAGCTATACAAACTTCATCTTATACATCTACATGTCAAGCTATTACAAACTTTATCTTATACATCTTCACAATGTCAAGCTATTACAAACTTCATCTTATACATCTTCACAATGTCAAGCTATTACAAACTTCATCTTATACATCTTCACAATGTCAAGCTATTACAAACTTCATCTTATACATCTTCACAATGTCAAGCAATACAAACTTCATCTTATACATCTTTACAATGTTTGTTAAGCTTGTATGCTTGGTATGGAATCATTATCTGATTTATCACCATCATGTTTTTCCTGTCGACTATTTCTATGTTTTTCTCAGTGAATGAAACAATATTCTAGGGGTTCACTGATATTAAAATCTGACAGATGTCACTGAACCGCAGACAGAAAAACAAGGAAATAGTTTTTTCAGGAATTTATCGAGACACAATTGAATCCATAGATATATCATAACAGTTTTAAACATATTAAAGGGAAGAATCCAATTATTTTTTTTTTTTCATTTTTTAAATTGCTGTAAATTGAGAAGTTATTCTGTCATGATATCATAATAAGGATTTGTATTTTAGTGAAGTTTTGGCGGCCCTAGGTTAAAACAGACGACATGACATCTCTTGACGATGGCAATTCATGAAATATACCTTCTATATTTACTCTAACATAAATACTCGTTTGAAATGCTCGATATCTTTGTCTCATGCTGAAAATATGTGGACTTTTAACCGTGACATAGTTTCTAGAAATTGCCGAAAAGAAAGAAAAATTTAATTGTATAAAGTATTTTGTCAGTCAGAGAGTTTGAATAAAGTAAGTTCTATACAACGACATAAAAGCAAGTTAATTAGGCCTAATGGCTGGAGCATGTCTAGCCACCATAATACCAGCCCTCCAGCCACAAAAACACAAAAAATATGGTTACAATGACTTCATATTTAAAGGGCTGGTTACTATGACTTCATATTTAAAGGGCTGGTTACAATGACTTCATATTTAAATGGCTGGTTACTATGACTTCATATTTAAAGGGCTGGTTACTATGATTTCATATTTAAAGGTCTGGTTACAATGACTTCATATTTAAAGGGCTGGTTACTATGACTTCATATTTAAAGGGCTGGTTACAATGACTTCATGTTTAAAAGGTTGGTTACAATTTGGTGGTTGCATTCCCCTCCCAGCCCCACCTAGGTTGAAATCCTTGCCAGGTTCAAACCCCGCTACATTAAATTTTCCACCTTGGTTTCAACCCTGCTTTATTCATCTGAAACCATGGCCAGCCAGAAAGAAATGAAACATAACCCATAACCCCAATGGTCAGTCACGAAAAGGTGAACTTTAACCTTGCAATATACCATACTATGTCTGATGTATTTATGATGACTGGATGATAAAAAATCAATATTAAGTTATTTTGGTTGACCAGTCTGACTAGAAACTGACCACTTTCTCTCATACTGCCGTTCGCTCGTTATAAAAAATAAACACAATATCATGATGGAATCTGGCTAGTGATATTACTATAAGGCGGCTCATCTCAACACTTATCTAACAAACCAAACGAAAATAAAAACTTCTGGGCCCAGGAATACAGAAGTGGTTCCATTGGGCTCTTATTTCTATCACCCCTCACAACAACCCCAAATACTGTGCCCATTCCAGCTTGACCTATTGAATCAAGTCTCCAACAGGCTCATGTTTCAAATAAGAATCCTCATTTCTCAAAAAATACAATAAAATTTTCTTACCCCACAAGTCATAATTACCTCACTTCATTTAACTTAGATCAATTAAAATAGAAACTCACAAAAACCTATAATGTCTCTTTCAGAATAAAATTGGTTCCAGTGATTTATTCTACACCCCTAAAGGACCCCAAATACAAAGCCATCAGCTACTAAATCATTCTCAAGGCTCGTGAATAAGAATCTCTCATTGACCCTAAAATCAATAAAACTTACATCACCAAATATGTACCTTCACTTTCTATTAATCAAGTTAACTCGTGTTAAAATAAGAAACCTCATTCAAAAAATACAATGAAAACTTATCTACTAGTATAATTGCTCACTTCATTTTCACTTAGATCCCAATTAGAAATGAGAAAATATGATAAAACCATTTCATATGTCAACTGTTTCTTAGATTATTTTTTAGTGGATTTCTCTAATTGAATTCTACATGGTAAATTTTGAGCATTAGATTCAAAGCCATAGGTAAACTGACCTTCAATTTTTTTCTTATTTCCTATTGAATCTAATGTCATTTTACTGTGATTAAATTCAGCAGTGGAAAAACTCAATCTTTATTCTATCATCAAATATAAGACGAAAATTCAGATGAGAAATTGGTCTAACAATCCATTCATTTCATCTTTAAGCCCAATTAGATCTAGAAGAGTAGGATGTAAAACTCCATTCATTTCATTCTGTCTTCATTAGTCCATTAGGTACAGAAGAGTAGGATGTAAAACTCCATTCATTTCATTCTGTCTTCATTAGCCCATTAGGTGTAGAAGAGTAGGATGTAAAACTCCATTCATTTCATTCTGTCTTTATTAGCCCATTAGGTGTAGAAGAGTAGGATGTAAAACTCCATTTCATTTTCAATATCAGATGATAAAAAGCATCAAACTAAACCAATACAAGTTATTAATATTGATAATAGAGACAGTTGGTATGCTGTATCTTATTTCTATCTGACAGTCCTCTTGTCACAGATTGACATGGAGTGTTCCAGCATAAACAACCAGTCATTATCATTCTTGGTGAAGAGGTACTTGTCTGAATTTTTAATGCATGTTGGGTTAAAGATTAATGAAATCTAAACAAGGTCCAAAGACTACACCATCAGCATCAGCTTTTTTAAAGAAGCATTGCAGGAATTAGTGACCAAATACACATACAAAACCTCTTTACAATCTCTTTAACCACAGAAGTCTGAATGAAAATATAAATGGTGCAAATAGATGCCATCAGTGTCCCTGATACTCAAATATTTATTTAGTTTAGTTTTAGTAGAATTGCAGGAACCACAGACATCTGATTGAAAATTAGAATGATGTAAATTGATGCTCTCAGTGTCCCCAATACAAAAAGCTGTAGTTTAGAAAACTTTTGTATAAGTTTATGATAACAACAAATGTCCTCTTCCAACCAACAAAATCAGAGCTATCTTTTTAACCAAGGCCAGGTAAAAAACAATAATCTATCAGAGATCAATTTGTACATATACAACAAAATGTCCACACATCTTTAAACAAACGAAAAAAACAAACGAAACGTTTGAGAGGTTATTTAAATAGACGTTTAGAGTACACAGTTTAAAGTCAGCTGACCATTGCATCTAGGTCCACATACAAATAAACCTATCCAGTATTTAATATTTAAATACAATGTTAAAAAACAAGGTTATTTCAGTTGATCGTTCTTGTTGATTTAGGTTGTTTTTTTGTCCTTGGAAAGACGGGAGGAGAGGTTCTGTTGGACTGGAAACAGACTCTCAAATGTTTATAGGCCTGAAGACGTTTTAACATATGAGAAAGTCAACATCAAAAAAGTGGCCAATTTTAAGAAATATAGTGGCACAATTTCATGAGATAAAGTGGCACAATTTCATGAGATAAAGTGGCACAATTTCATGAGATAAAGTGGCCAATTTCAAGATAAAGTGGCCAATTTCATGAGATAAAGTGGCACAATTCCATGAGATAAAGTGGCACTATTTAATGAGATAAAGTGGCACAATTCCATGAAATATAGTGGCACAATTTCATGAGATAAAGTGGCACAATTTCATGAGATAAAGTGGCACAATTTCATGAGATAAAGTGGCACAATTTCATGAGATAAAGTGGCACAATTTCATGAGATAAAGTGGCACAATTTAAAGACAAAAAATTCTTTAATCCAACTTATGAGACCAAAGACTTGGTGATTGTTTTTTAAACTACAAATTTCTCAGAAAAAAAAATGTTTAAATCTATATTCTAAACATGACCGTCCATCTTTGCCCGGTCAGAAATGTGAAAATCGTGCAAGATGCCAAAAAGGAGATGTCCAAGGTCAGTAAAAAATCTATATAAAAGGTAAAATATCAAAGATATTTATTTGTGTCAATATAAATCAGTGAAATAATGTGTTGAGAAAGCTGAGAAAAATACACAAAGATACTTTAGGATTAGAGACTGGACTACAGAGTCATAATCTTCTCACAACCAGTCTCTAATATCTTACAGTCATATGGAGTTTTACTTCTGCATATAATGCGCTAATGAAGACAGAATGAAATGAAGTTTTATATCCTTTTCTACTACACAAAGTTAAAAAGGACACACTCAAAAGGCAATTCAAAAATATATAACATTAAACATTAAATCAACCCCCCCCCCCACCCCCATGGGATGGTAAAACTCTCTTTATATCAAAACTACTGAAGAGGAAATATATATACTCAAAACTTAAATCAACCCCCCCAAAAGATGTCAAAACTGTCACCCACATATATCAAATAACAAAGACTATCAGAGTTAAATTTCACCTTGACAACACTCCGTCCCCGAACGAACAGTGTTTATATTTAAGACAAAACAACAAGTGCAGATGAAATATTCTTATTGTCTGAAGGACACAACACAGGAAATTATTTGGCTAGTGTTTGGTCATTTATGTTTGACCATTTCGATTATTATGGATCGAGACTTGTATCAATATTGGCCCAGTGGACATTTTTTAAGTCTGGTTTGTTGATTTTAAGTATAGTTCAATCTGTTTATTGACTCGTTATCATTTTTATTATGTATACTTGGACTTGTATCAAGTCTGTAATGACAGGATTTATGTCTTGTTTTTATTTTCAGGATCCTCCAATTCGGACCTTGTAACAATAAGGAGTAAGACAATGCCTTAAGTCTGCCCCTTGTTTTTAAAATACAATATTTTTTATCAAGTTACAATGTTTCTATTTTATTTCTTTCAGAATATTGAGTGGACTGACTTACCAAAAAAACTCGGACATAAACTTCAACCAAATCCATTGGAGGTTCTGCACAGTTCTACTACTGCAATAAGATCATCCATTCCTGAAGAAACAAAGCGTCTACAAGTCAAATATAAAGTGAGACTGGACATTATTGGAAAGGTGGCAACGGAGAATAGGGCTGGGCGTCATAGTAATTCATGATGCGATGGGCCTAGCCTACTACTGGGGAAATAGGCACCGTGCTTGCATGCCAGTTATACTTCTCGATTCAATAGTTCCTATGTGGTTTTGTTCCTTATTTGCTAAAGTTACAGATTGATCGCCCAGCCCTACAGATACTACTTCAAGAGAAAAGGGCACTTTATTTTACCCAATATTGTGTTCAGTCATGGATTCAACAAATATAACAATCCAAGGGACGTAAATCCATCTTTTAAATACTACATAGCTACAGACTACAGCAATAAACAAAATAAAAACACAATGAAACACGTGTTTCGTGTCGCTATGTGGGACCGTTTAAGAGCTCACACAAAGAAGTGCCAGCAGGTCTGGGACTCAGTTTTGATAGCTATTCGACCAAAGACTTATTTTTTCTTCAACACAGTGCAAGGGGTGTCACGGAGAGTATAGATTTACTATTTGGCATCGTTTTTACCTGTAAAATTCCACCGGCATTATGAATCTCATGCAACGAGATTTAGTTTTATATGGGAGATAACTCAACCAAAATTACCAATACTCAGACAACAAATAATTCTGATTTTTTTTAAATAGTTGTCTTAGCCACATGTATAGAGGGGGGGGGGGGTTGAATCATGAATTCTGATCACTAAGGAAATTCCAATTTGATATTTAACATTAAAGCTTTCTACCAAATCCCAATTATACATCATGCATCTTTTAACCGAAGACCACTCTATTCACATTTGTTTTGGATATAGTTTAGGTTTAGTCAGGACATATTTTTTGATGACATACAAAGATCTAACCAGTTAAGAAAAAGTCCCTTGATTTGGAAAGAAGCCAGTTTTAAACCCGGTAGTTTGTTTGACTTTAACGTATGACTAATTCAAATGCACCAAGTCATGGATAACGGCAACTGGTCTGTTATTGCACGGAGGGAATGAAGTTTATAATAAAAATACTGCCGATTTATCAAAATATTGGTTTACATTCCTCGACAACTTGCCGTCTTTTGATGCAAATCACGATCGCAGTAATTAACGACCTCCACAACAAAATGGCGTCTTACAGGATCGATGCAGATGGGGAAATAAAATCAAAAACAAGGGGCGACCTCTCTGAGGTACCCAGAGAAAATAAAATTATCTTTATTACACGAGAGGGTTGAAAATTAAGACATGCAGTTATCAATGAGAATCAAGATTCGGTTGCGTATTCTGGAAACGATCGTAGTGCTAATAAGGACATCTAACACAGATAATCCTAGCCCTAAGACCGTCTCCAGCATACGTGGCCACACCCCGAGTACCCACCGATAGGCTTGTCTTCCATTCTACCCTTCATAGTTATACCTAATACAACAAATACACAATTACATGGGTAACAAGAGTCAAAGGTCATACAAATGCACAATGTTCAGCAATGTGGTTTGCTTTGAAAAGCAAGTGATACTTTTTCCCCCACACACGGGTGGGTGGGGATCATCGTTCAAGCAGAGTTTCTGTAAATATAAAGCAGTGCCACAGGCGTACCGGGTAGCATTATTCCTTCTTTGGTAATAAGCACACATATACCCCATACATGATTCTCGATTGATTATCGATCTTATTTCCTCCTTCAGTCTGTCTATCCATGAATGAATGAAGTAAGAAGTTAGAAATAAGAAAGAAGGAGAGTATCTTTACACTAGAACAAGTTGTGACAGACCAGGATCAGTCCTTAGATGTTCTTTCATACAACAATGATAAAGATTAATCCTTGATACCAATATATTTACTTTGTCTTGTAGAAAAAAGTTAATTTGAATTTCAAAATGAGAGTTTTCTATAACTGAGACAGGATTTCTTTCAGAAACAAACATCTATACACCAGATAGTCAAGTGTAGTGACTAATCTAAAATTTCAGAAAGCAAAAGGACACTGTTCTATCTTTAGTTTAGTGTATCAAACAGCTGTTCAGGTTGACAAAACAAACCAGAAATTACCCAAAGATTTTGTAATGTGTAACCAATTCTGTGAGAAGGGAAGACATTCAAGATATAATCCATGTTGTAAATTCAAGTCTATTCAAGACAAGATCTTCCTAAAACAACATGGCGAGTATAATTTTTATTTTCGGACACGAATAAAGAGGGATAAATGTCAACTGGGGGTTTGAAGCAGCTCAACTTTCAGGACAGCGTCCAAGGTAGGAGAACCTTAAGGGAGGTGTTTGCAGCTTTCAGGATCAAGTCCTGGGTAGTAGAACCTATTGCTAACCAGCAATATATGATGTTGCTTACTTCAAAAAGTCAAGGCCAGGTGATCTTATCGACCATCCTAGTTATCAAGACCCGGAGCTAGTTGACTTAGCTCCTATGCCTCTTTGGGCTGTATTTGTTATTATGATCCTTATAGACTGCCCTAGATATCGTAGACTAAGACCAAGTCCACACACCTGACTGGTTTAATCTCTACCAGAATCTACTTTCTTCCCTTCACTGATCAATGATCAAGAATAAAGATTTGGTTACACTTTCGATGGATGTTCATATCAAGAACAAAATTCCATAAGCCAATATCACGTTTCTATTTTCAGCCATTGATAATCTATATAAAAGAACAGGACAATGAACAATGCTTTCTGTGAGGAGCCAAACGTCAAATACATCTCAAACCATCCAGTTCTAAACGTAAAAATCTAAGAAAAATACAGCTCAATTATATAAAACCCCATTTTAAAACTCAAACGAACTTAAATCTTCAAGACAAAGTAAATAGATTGATATCAAGGATTTATCTTTATCATTATTATATGTTGGAAATCGAAGGAAAGACTCTGGTATATCTCAAATCATTCTATTGTAAATATACACTCTTCTTTTCCATTTCCTACTTCTTATTTCATTCATCCACTGGATAGACAGACAGAATTTGGAATAGATGAATGAATATCGAGTACATGTATAGGGTAGGTTCCAAATGTCTGAATTACATTCAAAACGCCATACATGTATCACGTTGTATCACAAACCTATATCAAAGCAAAGACATTCTAGAACAAACAATGCTATTTTGAGGACGCCATTCTTGTTCTCGTGAAAAGAAGAACAATTTCAAAAACCTTCTTTACTTTGCGGAGGGAACAGCTGCAGGTTTAAGCAAATAATAAACGCAAGACAGCCAAACCTTCAAATGGTTCAATACGTAGCTTAGATAATGCAAACCTCCAATACTTAGTTTGTTCTCAGACAACAATATGGCGGACTTGACATATCGACAACCATCTCTGAAATAAATATATAAAACTTATATTTCAATACGCAGTGTATCGCCGAGACAGGTATTTTGTTACACCGTATCTCAATATAAACCTTCTATATCGTTTACATCAAACTTGCACGTGCCTGACCTAATTTTCACAAGTTCTCATCTAACACGTAAATTTGCCAAAGATAAATAAAATTGTTCATATTTTGCAAGTTTTACAGATTAATAACGTCGTAAGGAGAAGATTAAATAAGAAATAAATCATATCAATGGGGAATATAATATATTTTACTCACATTTCGTTTTACTCCACTTTCTCTAAGTATGGCGCCCGTTGCCAAATCAAATAGAAACCTGCGCGCGTCGCATACACAGCGCCACAACAAAGGGAGGAAATTTGTTAGAAAAAAAATATCCAGACCACTGTCAATTTATTAAAATAAGAGTTTGTTGGAAACTTGGTTACAGTATAAAATACGAATTGCTCTTTAATGTTGGTTTATAAATCTATTTTTGGCATTTTAAACTCAAGGAATACTGTCTATTAGAATTTTAGCCACCTTTCTTGAATCACAAAATGCAGCGATTTGTTAGGATAAAACGTTAGTTTGGGAAGATGTGATACAAGTAAGGTGGAAGCTACAGTCAAGGTATAAATACACAGTTTGTTTGACATTGTGAAGATACAAGAAAGGTGGCTGTTGCAGTTAAGGTATGAGTACACAGTTTGTAATAACATGATATTGTGAAGTTACAAGAAAGGTGGCTGTTGCAGTCAAGGTATGAGTACACAGTTTAGTAATAACTTGACATTGTGAAGTATACAAGAAAGGTGGCTGTTGCAGTCAAGGTATGAGTACACAGTTAGTAATAACTTGATATTGTGAAGATACAAGTAAGGTGGCTGTTGCAGTCAAGGTATAGATACACAGTTTGTTTGACATTGTTAAGATACAAGAAAGGTGGCTGTTGCAGTCAAGGTATAAGTACAAGTTTGTACAGTAGCTTGACATTGTGATACATGTAGATACAAGAAAGGTGGCTGTTGCAGTCAAGGTATAAGTACTAAGTTTGTAGTAGCTTGACATTGTGAAGATACAAGAAAGGTGGCTGTTGCAGTCAAGGTATGAGTACACAGTTAGTAATAACATGACATTGTAAAGTTGGGTGCTGTATAATAAACGATAACGGAATTACGAGTTCTTCTGTATTGATTTACCAATTACAAGCCGGATACAAATCACAAAACACCGTATGATATTTCCTCAATAAATACTCTGTTTTCTCCTCTAACTCTTTAGAATTAAAGATAATAACAGACCAGTCAGGCTTGTGACATAATCTTTCTAATAGTCGTGTCATATTAGTCCTAAACTCTATCTCAGTATCTAACGAATTGGTCTGGTTGTAGTTGAAATTCGCTTCCATCTTATGTTGGAAGTTGTTGGTAGATAACTGATATCGCAGACTAGGTAGCTGTTGGTAGATAGCAAATTAACGTTCGCTTCCAACGGATGCTGATATCACAAACTATGTAAATTAGTTGTTGGTATTGGTATTTCTAACGAATATAGCAAGCCTTTCTTATAGTTGGAGCTCCATTTGTTTGGCAGTCCCGCTCCCCCTATTCACCAACCGCCCCTCGGAAATTTACCAAGCCCTTCACCTTACGATTCATAACAACGTCGCTTGACCTATGCTTCTCTTTGCCCTGCCCCAGTACGACACGGGTTAAATGGTCTCACATTATAGAAAGATTAAGGCGAGAAAATGGTAATAGTAATTAACATAGAGATATAAAGTTGACATGAGCAAGAAGAGCTGTCAATCAAACTCTGTTGGCATGAATTGCCGTTCCTCTTATAACGAGCTAATGATCTATCCGACAGCTGCCGAGGTTCTAGTAACATGCTACGCGTTTGTGTCAGTGAATTGAAATAATTTTGTAGATATATCAACCTGGGGTGTGGGTCTGGGGTGTCAAGGGTGTGGTTAACTGGTGTAGGAGAATAATTTATCCATTGGGCTCTATATTCAGGACATTTGGTACATGCTTTTCAATCGATAGACGTGTATTTATTTAATAAGCAACCTTTAAAGGTTTCAGATGAGATGATATCAAATTGTAAAAGGGATCCTCAAGGACCACGCGAATGCGGTTATTGCAATCTGTTTTAAAACCAGTGATATATTCTCTCCAGATAATTAAACTGCTATGTGAATAAGAGCCAGACAGAATAAGCATAATTCCATAATTTTTAGATTAAATTATGATAAAGGTCTTTATTCATAATCGAGATAATGGGAAAAGTGAACAATTTTGAAATGAAACGTCTGCAGTATTGGTGTGATAATTCACGACGTCTTTTTAAATGAAGATGAATATTTTCTTAATTCCCATACAATTCTTAAAATACAAAATTAATTCGTCTGCAATTTTTTTCATGAGCCATATTCGTAGCCTACTATAGAATATTCTCGTTGCTGACTTTTCACTTTAGTTCAGGAAGTTTCGTCAAAGGTATATATTATGCAAAATGGCAATTTATGAAAACCGTGCTATAATTATTATTTAAACAATATATATGAAAATGCGCGTGCATTATCTTTAAATATGTCACTACTAGTATGATTGATAGAATTTCAAATTAAAAACAAAAACAATAATATTCTAGATAGAAATCCCTAATGTCCTCATCGCGTGTAAATCTGTCATTTCTAACTATGCTAATCCGTCAAGTCGCCTGTTTTTTTCTGACATAACAGCGGATAGTATTCTAGTTGTAGGCTGTACAGTTTTCATGTGAATCAGTCGAATACACAGGGGACTGTAACTGATACAATTTTTGTCTAGAATAATTCAAGATATACTAATACGAGATATAGTTTGAAAAGTTACATTATCTGTCTGTTAATGTAATTCTGAAGGCGTTATTTTCTGTACTTATAAAGAGGGAGGGGGGGGAGGGGGCGAGAGGAGCACTCGGTTAAAATCAGACAGGACGAAAATCGTGCATGCTTTCGATAGAAACTTGGTTGTTAATGTTAGTTTTGAAGCCATTGGTTTGAAATTACTCACGTTATCTTACATTTTAGCATGTGAAAAGTTCAAAAGGTTTGCTTCAGGGGTTTAAATTCTGTAAAAAGGTTGGGGCCAGTGGGTTTAAACCGTAATTACTGAGGGAATTGGCAATGCGCTGTACGGAACTAGTAGTCTGAAGTTATGTACAGAATCAATAGAAGTCTGTAGTAATATTAGCCAGCTATCAGAGTGTATTTGGCCATGAATGCGTCAAGTTTGTTTATAAAACTTTCTCTATTACAACATGGATCGTAGTCTACTTTCACTTTTTATTCTTGGAATTTTATTTCTACAAGAAGGTAAGACAGACATTTTGGATTCGTTAGGATTCTTTTGTTTTTCCGCAAACATAGGCCAAATTTGCAATACACGTTACAATGGGACAAGCAATAGTTTACTATATCTATAGTTTCTCAAACTGCGAAACTTTTAATCGAGTACAATATTTCAAAGAAATGAATAAAAGGGGCATAGGAATGGCGATAGGGCCCGTAAACATACATGAAATTTACATTCTACTTTTAATGACTTCTTAATAATGAATTAATTAAAGTTTATACGAATTACTGTTTGTCAGTAACACAATATCAGAACCAACAAAATCATTCGAACCGAAAAAACATACTAGTTTAACCAAGAATGACAAAAATCTGCAAAAATTAGAAACTTATTTAAAAGATTCTACGCTTAAAATAGTTGCATCACGATCAGGAATGTATAGTAAGAAACAGACAGACTGATGTTTTAAAATAAACTTACACAAGGTTCACTAGTTTTAAACAGAGAATGCCTCAGTTTTGCAGACGACCTGCGGAAATGACTTAAGTGTGTTAAAAGTTGTTAAACAGTTATTAAAACGATCTGGAATCTTAAAACGTCAAGACATGTCTGCGCATGTTAGTACTATACTTCCGGTTTCGTCTCAAAGTGTTAATGCATTACAAATAAAGATGCGTTCTTCAAATTTCAACCTTATTCAATACAGGACTTTCAACAGTCTACTGGAACTGTATGTCTATTTTACAAGACAGAACACTTCCGTTTCTCAATAAAATCTACGCTTTAATTCAAACTTTAAAGAACAAATATTATCTTAATGGTGCTGGGCGAATTGGCCTAGTCCTTTATAGATATAGTTCTGTTCCAACGAGAATCCCTTAAGTCTACCGACCCCTACCCAAAACCTCTGTACTGCCAGCCGATAGTCAGGAAATGCATCAAGAATCTTATAGGATTCTAGTAGGTCTCCATTCCGCTTATTGCCCTTGTCTATATTCTAATTTCACATATTCGTCTTAGAAATCATATAATAGGACGTACTAGATTTTCCAATCGCCGTCCGTATTGTAAGTCATATTTGAAGCGTAAGATTCTTGTTAAATTACAGCATTCTACTGTGGTATTTTGATTACGACGAGCTCTTTTAGAATTCATGACTCAATATTCTCTATATTTTAATAAGGCCTATATTTTTATGTCCTAAATATTCTTGGTGTGGTTTTTGAAGTCCAATGTACCGAACAGAAAAAATTAATAACGGTTTCCTGGGTTTCCTTTTTCAATAATGAGGTGCAGCATATCAAAGGAATCTTTGAAGGTGGCTGACGTTTTGAATTATGGAAGGAATCGTGTGGTATAACCCTTGAAACGCTTTATGGGGGGCACACTATGCCAAAAATATCCGGCTATCTTTTTATCGCCTTTGGGATGACAAAATTTTGGTTGGCCCAACATCATTCATTGTTATAAATACAAGCATCAGAAGCTCAGGGAGGCCAAAGTTACATGCTGTGTGGGTGTAAAACTCCATTTCATTTCAATCCCGTGTAATATTAAAGCAGCAGTACGATAATTGAAATAGAAATAACTAGTAAAAGTATTAATTGACAGTAAGCTAGTAATTGTCATACAGTTCTCGACTTCAAACAACCGTCCCTTGTTGTCACGATACAACTGGACTATTTTAACATTCTACAGGATTAAAAACAGATTTCTATAATAACCTCGGGATATATTCAAATCCACTACCGTTTTAAATCCAGCACTGCAACCAAATTACTCGTGCAAAAATCGTGAAACCAATTTAAAACGTGACTTTAAAGACAAAAGAACACAAGTGTTTGCCTTATTTGCTTATAAAGACAGCTTAAAGGGAATATAAATAGGTTTTGTTTCTGAAAAAGATTGTGTTTATAGGACATTGATATAATTTGCACCATTTCAATTTTTAATCAGATGTCTATAGTTCCTGCAATCCCAATTAAACAAAGTGATGCGATCAGTGTCCCCGAAACATAATAAACGAATAAGAAAACCTCTTCACAATACCGTTATTAAAGGGCAGGAGGGCGTTATTGCCAAGCTAGGGGTATATTAAACTCCTTAACAACAAGGAACCATTGATAAATACAATCGGAATAGTAAGTTATTAAAACTGATTACACCTGGGAATCTTTACTCTGACCAATTACTTCCCTAATCACCATGGGGTCGTTTTTATCGCCTCATTTCCATCAAACTACTTTTAATTGCTTGTATGTTGATATCAAATGTGGTGCGTATCGATAAATACGCCTTGGGAGTTTCAGTTATGGTGAATAATGCTATTTGAAATTGATTATGACACATGTGACGATTCGAACGCATCCTTTCACTCTCTGTTGGTAAGGCTTCGGGCCAAAAGTGTAACATGCAATGACATCTGCGGTTTATGCAATGACGTTTGCCGTTTTATGCTATGACGTTTGCGGTTTTATACAATGACGTTTGCGGTTTCATACATTGACGTCTGCTGTTTTATACAATGACGTTTGCGGTTTCATGCAATGACGTCTGCAGTTTTATACAATAAATTCTGCAGTTTATACAATATCGTTTGCGGTTTCATGCAATGACTTAAGTGTTTTAAGCAATGACTTATTTCACGTTTGGTTTACATGCACTGACTCCATAAATTCGTGACTTCCTCTTTCGTTTTCGCGCCAGCTTCGAGAAAGTATTTCTACCTGTTATAAAGAAAACCGCTGATAAAGGTCTCTTCCGGTCGTCTGCAAATATAATCACTTAAATTCTGTTTTATTGAAATTCCAGACGTGAAATTACAGACCCTACACGTACTTTACTGAAAGGCCATTGAAAGCAGCTTCACTCTCTTCCGCTTGTAGACATTTTTTATATAAATACCCCAGATATCGCTGGTATTTTTCTGAAAAGGGTCATGGACTAGAAAACTCGATTATGCCAGTACTCTTTCAGACCGCTTCAAGCATAGGAATATGTGGGGCTGGAAAATCTAGCCTAATGATATAGTGCCGTTTTTCTTAAAAGGGTCATGGACTAGAAAACTCGATTATACCAGTTTTCTTTCAGGAAACATTTCAAGCATAGGAATACGAGGGACTGGAATTTCCGACTTCCGCTAGACATTCTGATTTTCGGCCAACCTGCTGGGATGGCAAGAAGGCAACAAACCCCGTTGCATTATTGTCCCTTTCCGGATTTGGGCTCAAACAAAGCAAAGCAATTATAAATGCCAAGAGGTTTGTTTCTCAAAAGGACAGCATGCATCTGGGCTTCTGAGTAGTTCATGGCTCTAGCTAACTGAAATTTATCACAAATGATCATACAATGAAAAAATAAAGCACGTAATGTATTACATGGCTCTAACCAACCGACATCTTTCAAAACGAACGCACTCAGTCACTCGGACAAAATGTAAAGAAAACTTGTTGAGAGTTTTAACAACCTGTTGAAGACGCCGGAGATAACGGAAACGTTTTGTTTTAAGTGTTGACACTGGCTGTTGAAGATTGCCGTGAAATCCATCACAATGTGAGAAATAATATTTAGATTTGATGGCGAAATGTGTCTAATATTATTCTACATGTCATGAAAGGAGCAAGTCCATATAATTTGTTATTATGGGGGTTAGGGGGTTGGAAAGAATAAGTTTCGACTATGGACAGTTTTTTTGGTTTCTATAGCTTATCCTCCTCTCATAGCGTATCCAAACTACACTTGTTTTTTTTTCGCTTTTTTCTCACTTCCAAGCCTATAAAACGACGTGTAGAGAGCTAAGTTTAATACGGGTTAATAAGACCATATCAACATGTCGAGAGGGCCAATACGGGTTAATAAGACCATATCCACATGTCGAGGGGGCCAATACGGGTAAATAAAACCATATCAAAACCCGTTTTCAGGGCACGATGCTCCAAAGGTCGATGATTTTATCAAACTCGTTTAAGAAATTATGACTAATATATTCTGGGAATGTATCTTTAATTAGAATTAGAATGTTTTTGATTAAAGGAACCTAGAAGTCGATAATATTGCATGATTTTATTCCTCAGATGTTTGGACAATGATGTTTTATTCTCCTAAGACTTTGGTTGGTTTGCTGGAAAATTGATTTCTGTAACACAGGTTATACTGTTGTCTTTTTATACATCACAGGTATACGCACTTGTAGCTTCACATTATTTCATTAAGTAACATTATTTGCTATGTGAAATCTCCAAAGTGCTGCCTGTCTGATTGGGTTAATGAACGAAACGATCTAAGAGCTAGGATATGCTGGGGTCTTAACTTCTAACACTGTTTCTAGGATATCCTAGGGTCTTAACTTGTAACACTGTTTCTTGGATATCCTAGTGTCTTAACTTCTAACACTGTTTCTAGGATATCCCAGTGTCTTAACTTCTAACACTGTTTCTAGGACATCCTAGTGTCTTAACTTCTAACACTGTTTCTAGGATATCCTAGGGTCTTAACTTCTAACACTGTTTCTAGGATATCCTAGTGCCTTAAGTTCTAATACTATTTCTAGGATATCCCAGGGTCTTAACTTCAACACTATTACTAGGACATCCTAGTGTCTCAACTTCTAACACTGTTTTGGTTCTAGGTTAATTTAAATTCTAGGATATCCCAGCACTAACATCGATCCGATAATACAGGGCCAGGCGCTTTACGTCCAACGTTTGCGTAGATGATTGAGGTATGAAATGGTGTTTTACTCTCTTTTGGGCTGTGCTTGGTTGATTTAATTTTAAAGTGAATTCCTTCAGGCTAATGACATGAACTTTAGCGCTTATTAATCTGCACTCGATTGGTCTTATAAAGTGGAGTTTTACACCCAAACGTGTATTGGGCATGAAGACGATTTATTTTTTACGAGAAAGCCGATCAAGTATTTTAACCAACCTAATAATTCATTAGATTAGTTCTTATTCTAACGAGCAGATAACGTGCCGAGACGCCATTTCACGCAATATCATTGGTAACAATAGCCGATTTTATTAGACTCGATCATCACGTATTAATGATTATGAGTAAATCACGTTTATAATAGAATACGACTGGATATTCGAGATCTGACATTTTTTTGACTGACATGACGGATTGGACGAATAAAAAAGAAATATTCTGAGTGTCGTATGTTTGTATTTTGCTCCAGGGAGCGAAAGAACCCATAATATTGTCTAGAAACAGTGTCCTATTGAAATTACTATGGTAATAGTCAAGATATATTTCTTTTGGACACACAATACACTCTTTGTAGTCTCGTACACCGGTCTTAATTTGATTCCACCCAGTAAAATGATATATGATCGAATCTAAGTATTCTGCATAATATATATTCAATAGGTCATTTCCATTTATTTTTAGGCGTTTTCAAATGAATTTCGTCGTCTTCGTTTTTTAAGTTTCAGAAAAGATCCACCCTAGCTAAGTTTCAGCCCCTAATTAACAGGCATTTTATAACATACACCCACAAGCATATTTGATAGATCGAGTTTGGTGTAGGCCTATCATCCATTACTTACTTATGATTGAAAGCCGTTGGTATACTCGGGACGCTTTGCCTCTACGTCGTTTATTGTCGCAACTCATATTTGTCCTTTATATCAGACCAATCTCCAAAATCAAAGGTCAACTAAGGTCACCTTCCAATGTCGAATCTGAAATACAAATTGTAGAAAAATATCAGCATAAATTTGTCGTAAATCAACTAAAGTTCGCATTATTGGCCTATAAAAAGCGAAATGCTAAGAAATGCTTAAAGATACGATCTAAAATACCTTAAATATATTCCGTATAACGAGATCGTTTTGCCCCGTTAATGAACAAATTTTTATCAAGATTGCTCTCCATAAATCGTACTAGGATTAATTTTGACAGAAAAGTTGTCCATAAACATTGACCTTATTGAGAGAATGATTGTGATACGATCTTATGTTAGGGTTAATGTTGGAATTAACGTAAGATATACATAACTGAAGAGATATTACAAAACCAACTGTTTATAAGAAATGCTACAAGCTACGAGGCAACTTCCAACTACTACGAATACCAACAACTACCAAGTTTGGATATCAGCATCTGGAAGCGAACATTAACTTGTCATCTACCAACAACTACCTAGTTTGCGATATCAGCATTTGCTGGAAGCGAACGTTAACTTGTCATCTACCAACAACTACCTAGTTTGCGATATCAGCATCCGCTAAAAGCGAACGTTAAATTGTCATCATCCAACCAACCAAACTAAAGGGCGTTTGATCTCGGCTGGGATACCTTTATGGGTACCACCTGTACTAAGTACACAGGCATCACCGATGGTTAAGTTGCACCGTAAGGGGTAGAGGAGTTGGGAGGATGGAGAAGCTCTGATCGTCTTCTGAGATACCAGAAAACCCCCAGAAAGCAACGCAGATGGTGTCATAATGAAATATTGACCACGATTACATACTAAATATTCAGTATCAACGATAAATATCTATATTTAATTTCGTTTCGTGTTCATCATCATCACATTGGTCAATCCTAATTATTAAGGTAGCCGATTATGTCAGGGTTTGATCGCTATCTTATGGCTTATTTATCATAATGATAGTTTGATTGCTGTTTGATTGCCTATGATGTTTGGCATACAACTGGACCATCTGTTCCAGTCTGTAGCTCGTGGTCGTTATGCAAAGCTAATTATTATATCAAAATTTGTTTTCAAATGAAATGAGACGTAACGCTTCCTGCAATTTATGGTACCAATGAGGACTGGCAGGTCAGGGTGCAATGAGGAATATTTTGCATGTACATCCTTGCAGACATTCAAGTTTAAGATAAACAGGACCTTTCCAAAAAAAAGTACCCAAAGTTTTCAAAACAGTGCGCTGTACTACTCTACCATATTAGATGATACTAAGGTCTATCAGGCGCTCTACGGCATTGCCAGGAACCGTTCTATAGAATCAATAAGATTGCTACTAGTAGTATTGCTAGAGTTGTAATAAAGATATTCTACTGTAAAGTTGTCAGTAGTAGTTAGACTATTATACCATGTGTTTTTACCACTGAACTTATTGTTACCATGGATTATCTCAAATTATCATATTGTGTCTTTCTCGGACTTTTATTTATTCGACAAGGTATGTTTACTTATCTTATATTAACGGGAGTAGTGACGTCATTAAACTTCGAATATTTATAAACTTCGAAACTTTTCTGTATAGAATTGTTTAATAACTTATTTTCAATCTAAAAAGTTTTGTAAGTCCTCAGATGTTACTTTGAAAGTTTCGAAGATTACAGATTTCAACATCTCCCCTCCCCCACATGATAACGACTTCTTAAAACGTGTGTAGGTATCAGTAATTACTGGGTTAGGCCTACAACGCGTCTTATTGTAATTTATTATATATACTTTGGGCCATGAAAATATTGTGAAATTTTACGTCTTCATGTTCACTTCAGAAAATTAATGAATCAATGTTCTGTACCTTAATAAGTAAATATATCATGGACAATATTTCTATAATCTATACAAGCAATAGCTTGAACCCTCTTCTATGAGGGTAACCGGAAATAGAAGTGCCTCTCGAGAAAGCCCCGAAGTCTTATGGGACAATAAAAATAAGTGTAAGAGTATATGAAAGAAGCCCCGAGTCCCCGTGAACAATAAAACAATCTCAAGGTTTTTATGACGATATGATAATATTTCTAAGAGATATTCACATAGCGGAAATTGATGGACGAGCACGGTTATTAAAACATATTCCAGCCCTCTCCATTCTTCATCATCTTTCAGTCAATGAGGCGTGTTTTATTGTCTACAAAAATTTATTCGCATCAAACCGACCTGGAGCTCTATAAAGATACCTGAACATTAGTCAAAAGGAAGTTTTTGAGATTGAAATAAAAGACGTTTGATTAAGGACTTAATAATAATAATAATAAACTCTTTATTTTATCTGTGTCAGAATAAGGTCCAATACACAAGGACATGGTCCTGTCTAACATTCAGTCCATAGAGACAAACATAGTCTCTTTATTTTACCTGGGTCAGAATTAGGTCCAATACACAAGGACAGGTACTGTCTAACATTCAACCAAAGGAGGGGGGGAGGGATATTATACAAAAGAGGATAAATTTGAGCCATCTGCTTTAAATTTAGAAGATTTTGATTTTGAAGATTTAAATTTGGGACGTTATAGTTAGAAACTTCCATATTGCAACTTAAGACTTACAAAACTAGTCTACGAAGCCTTGATCTTTAGTGCAGCAAAACACAAGAAATCAGAGATAATCTAAGAAAATACATAACATAGGAATTCAGAATGAGGAATTTGAACGTCTTTAAGATAAAATTTGGCAGAAGAGTCGAGTGAAATTTGATAAAAGATGGGCTATGTTTATTAAATCTAGGTAGTCGTATCAAGGGTTATTTAGATATACGGTAGATATTATCCAGATAAGCCATGTGCTTTCCACTAACTTTTTATCAACTTTTTTATTTATTTACATGAATGAGTCCACACTAAAGGTAGACGTTCTGATAATGTTAAGTTTGGTTAAGGAAGAGGAGAAGAGGAGGGGGGGGTGTATACAATCATTCCATCATGCCGTAGAAGCATAAAAGAGGATATATATATTCTAACATGACGTAAAATATAACATCGCATATATATTCTAACATGACGTAAACTGTAACGTCGGATATAATAATTTCTAACGTGACGTATAATATAGCATCGCTAATATATTCTAACATGACGTAAAGATATAACATCGCATATAAATTCTAACATTACGAAAAATATAACATCGCTAATATATTCTAACATTACATGAAAATATAACATCGTATATAATATATTCTAACATGACGTAAAAATATAACATCGCATATAAATTCCAAATAGACGTCAATCATTGCATGACGTATATTTTCGCATGACTCAGAACTTGTCCGATTTTTCACGGCCCTGTCCTTCATTCTCATCCCTTCGTCTTTCTCTCTATTATTAATTCCTTTGTCACGTCAGATAATAAAACTAGTAGAACTAGTATTAACCCTTTGACTGTCAATAAAAACCAGTGAAAATTAAACTGTTTTTAAGCCTGTAGATTTAAGATTTGTCATCTGAGATGTAATTTAGCATGGACTAGAAAGTTGATTAAAGACTCTAAGACAGCCAGGAATCTTTCTACCCAATTATCTCCTTCTCACGCTTATTTTAACTTCTAGAAACTTTTTTTCTTTAATAAATGATTAAATAAGGTTTTTCTATTGACAACCACTGAAAGCATTAGTAGGGAATGAATGAATGAATGTGCCATTGAATGAATGGATGATGAAAGAATGTCCGGTCTAATGAATGAATGAATGAATGAATGAATGGATGTCCGGTTTATTGAATGAATGAAGCCGATATGTAATGGGGTTTCACATAAAAAGGAAGATATAAATGAAGTAATGTACTGACGAATGAATGAGCTAATCATCCTGTATTCTGTGGAATGATGTTATTTCCTATCAAGTCACTTAGAACGTTCTGAAGTCGTAAAACTAGTCAGCTCCGCGATAGTCACTATGATTTTATAGACAGTTAAACACGCCTCATAGAACAATAACGACCATTTGGGGAAATATTTTCGGATATTACGGACTATTTCTTCATTATCAGGCAGTTTCACGATGTTCAGCAATGTTCCTCTTAATTGGTAGCGTGGGAAAGTTTGGTCAACTAGCTCTGGGTAGCCAGTCTATCGTAACCCTTACTTCGAGGACTGGGCAATAATTGAAGTCCAGTAACACTTGTAGAAAGGTTTCCCAAAGTATAGTACTGTTAAAAAGTTAACTAATAGTAATACCAGGTGTTCTAAAAGGTAGCTGTATTATTGAATGCACGTGTAAAGTGACCGTTGACCTTTGATTTATCAGCTGATGTCAATTTAGTACCGTGTTATAACAAACATTAAACACTGTCTAGATTATATTTTCACTATATGTATATAGGTACTTGTCTGGTTATCATATGGTCTATATCGATACTGTTAACATCAAGGGCATGAACTCGTGAACAAACCAGATGTGCCATTGAATATCTAAAATCAAAATCAAAATATGACTGTTTAAAAGAGAAAAAAACATCAAGACACGTACTTTACGAAATTTGAATTCGATTGAATATAATGATTGGATGGACGAAAAATGCACGTACAAATACTATAAAACATGTCATTTAACAAACAAATTTAAATCAAAACGATTATGCACGTACGAAGTTTTTAAGGCTCGTCATTTAACTAGCTAAATATAAATCAATAAAAGATTGTTTTAAAAAAAGATCGTAATGGATTTCATTTAAACAGCTTTGATTTGCAATCATCACACTTCACAATCTGTTACATTATTGATGGAGCTTTTAACTTGTATTATAACAGCCCAGTATCTGTTATTTCACCAGGCCAATATCAAAAACTTCTATATCCCATGGCAATTACACACAGCATAAAATAGGGCGGATCAAACGAATTCGTAATACTGTATAATGCATTACATCATTTGATTTTCTCTTTATTAGCTCATATTTTTTGCACTCTGTTACCTGATAAATGTTTGCCTATTTCTTTTGTGTATGATGGACTTGTTTTTATGGGCCTCATCTGTGTATTTGTTCTCTACTAGCCCCATATGTGATGTTCCGGAGGGAGGTCCCGAGTGTACTTCTTTTAGTGAAGCTCAGATGCAGTGAAGTTTGTTTCATTTGCACTATAGCAGTTATAGATAACTTACAAGCTATATGCTAATATTTGATACCTAATATCTAGAATTGTTACAATCTTCGCATATGATCAATTATACACTTTGTTTTCTATGAATATTCTCGATCTTATCAATTGATCACTTCTGTTCGGTAATACCCTACTGAGAAACCTATATATCAAATGGCAATTCACAATATCGCTATAAGTGAACGATATAAGTAAAGTAGGAATTGGATTTACTATAGATTTATTGGAGACTGTTGCAACTGGGTCGCATTCCTTCTATTTATACCCTATGGTGGATGGAGGCGCTTCATGGAGGACCTCAGTGAAAGGGCTACTGTTTTTTGGTTGCCAAGACGTAATAACAATGGCGTGGAGGCGTGCCATTTGTGTTTTTTGCGGAAAATGCCAGATTTTTGGTATTTTCTCTGGATTGATGCTTGGTAAATCATTTTAAGTTAATTTTTCAAGAATAACACCTCAGATGACTGATTTAGGCCCCAGAATTCGATGCGCTACCTAATAATATAGAATTAAACACAGATTTTCTTAGATTGAAAATCAATAATCATTAGATTTTTATATCATTAATTCTAGCAGTCAGTTAATGCCAAAACAATTAGTACTCAATAAACAATATAATGGTATCGATCTAGAATCTGAATTCCAAGCCCATTTATCGTATTTCTAAATGTGAAGCACCCTTATATATTGACGTTTAGTTTAAACGTCTCCTTGTCTATTCATACACGACGAGTTAAAATTGATAAAGAACTCTCCAACGTGACAAATAACCAGAAAATGTCAATCATATTAATTGCTAGTTATGTTTTATGACAAGTTATTCTTATTTAATTAAAAGATAGACTCGTTTATCCCGACTATTCCTCACATGTTTCTATAGTTTATGACTCTCTGTTATTCGATTAACAAGACAGATTCTATTTCAATTTTTTGGTATACTTCCTAAAGTAAAAAGACGTCTTTTTTTATTATAATCATACACCAGTCAATCAGCCAAAAGCGTTTACTATTATTTACTAAGTAATTTGTTTATAGGATGCGATGGTATCTGACCAACCATCGCATCCCGTCATCCTTCTATCCATGGTACCCTTTGTCAGAAACTTAGATAACTGACCGACTTGTGCTTTCGAGGACACCAAAGTCGAAACCCAAAGACGACAAATTTCTCAAGAACGGTCTTGTCTATGTTAACAAAATACCTGACACTACGCCCTATGTTTTCGTTATCGACCCCAGCCTAGTATACGAGAATATCTGGAAGTCTTAGACGACCAATTTTCAGATTAGTGTACTGTCAATGTAAACGATGTACGTGATAGTAACTAAGCGAATTAATATTAGCCGTAAAGAGCTGTAGAATAAGTTGAGTGACAAAGTCTAATAAGGCTATTTACAATCTAATAGATTGTTTTCTATCATGATTATTGTTTCACTAATAATACCCTTCTGTCTTCATTACAGAACAGTAGCAAGTAAAACTCCATTTTGAATCATACAGTCAGTAAGACAGATAATATTTAGGTGTAAAACTCTCTTTATGTCATCATACGACCAAGAGGTCATTCAACATATATGAATATTGTTCCACCATAACACAACGTCACGCTATGTTACACCACGTCACGCCCTGTGACACAACGTCACACCTTGTTACACCACGTCACGCTATACTACTTATCCCCCCCCCTTCCATAAGCCAAGCGCAGGATAAATCATACACTATCATATCTTATTCAGGATAGTCCTAATTCAAACATCATCTATTGGTCACGATATAGACTCAATAAAATGTGTTTTCTCGTCGTTTTACCAATTATGAAGCATGGATATAATGACAAGAGATTTCTGTAGGGATTGTACTAATTTTCTACAGACTCTTCGAATCATTTCCCATACTGAACGAGCTTTAGTTCGTTAATTTACCGAGTGTTTACGGAACGTGCCGAAGATGGTAATAGGCTGATAAAGAACTTTATATTAAAGCTGTCCTGGCAACGAGAAAAGCACAACCTCTTGAAACGAAATTAGAATTGACAAGTGCTTTGTAAAGTTATATGTCTGGTGGAATTCTGGAGAAGTACCAGAATAAGAATGAAGATGAAGGGGTGGGGGGCAATTTCAACAGTAATAGTCCTTCAATAATGTTCATTTTATCTCGAGTTCAAACCATCGATATAAATATAACCATTTTGTAGCGAAATTGAAAAAAGAAAAAAACCTCGTAGCTATTAACAACTCAAAATATTAGTACTCTGACAACAATTGGCGGGAAATGGAACCGGAAGTGACGGAAATGGTTCATAGAATCTTAATTCTATTCAAAACAATTTATATGCGGAAACGGCTGCTTTTAAGATAACAAAGACTGTTTTTAACCGACTGAAAGATTCTATCGATTCAGGCCAAACGATGGAATTAAGGTTCATCCTCAATACTGGGTGTACGCATGCGTTAGGGTCAACATCGGTCATTCGTGAAGTTATCACTTCCGGTTCATCAACACTGATTATCGTTTTTTAATCATTTCTTTTGTTTTATTTCAGTTGAAAGTATATGTTATTCGTGTGGTTATAAGGTTCGAGAAGAAAAATGTATGGATACTTTTATACCGCGAGATGGTCGGGAATCTTCAGCATGTAACCTCAGTCGACAATCTAGTGAGTAAATTAGTTAATATAATCTTCTTAAGTCTTATTCGAGTAAACTTGACAAATTTATTGGTCACAAAAATGCATTGTATTGAGATGGTAACAGTACATTGTAAACAATTTTTGATTTGAAATAAGTTTTAAGAGAATCGGTGGATTAAAAAAGTATCACGCCCTATCACAAAACGTCACGCCTAGTTACTTGACGTCACGCCTCGTTTCATCACGTCACGCCTAGGTACATCACGTCAATCTTCAAAGTCACGTTTAATATCATACAACTCGTGTTTTTCCAGTTCTCTCCGCTAGACATTTATTACTTAAGATGTAAATTGGTGAAGATAAGTAACTCAATTGTCAAGTCCCACAGCGCACATATCAATGAAATATGGAAGCAGAATTCGATCAAGCGAATTTCTTAACGTTCCAATAATTCAGTGGGACTCCCATTGCGTGAATATGTTCCTCGACAACCCCCTCTGGAACGCCCGGAATTCCGAACTTGGTTGATTTACTAGTAGATGCTAGGCGGGAAATCAATAGATACTGTCTCCGTGGACACCAAGAAATTTACACATTCATTCGCTTCGATACATTTGAACTGAAAACTTGCATTTCAATAAAATCAAAAAGAACACAAAAATACATATATATATACAAACACTTGGAAAGTACAAAGTTGGTGTAACCTGAAGAATTAAAGAGACAATGATTGAAAAGCTACTGGACAAAAAAAAACCCACAGTAAATCAAAAGAAAAGAAAAATTTGTTTCATATTTACAAAACACAGAAATTGCTACGAGGATACTTTTTGATGAGGAATATGATTGGTAAAATAGGAGTAAAACCAAGCTGTCGATTTATTGGTTACCAAGGCACCGCAATCCATTATCAGTTTCCAAGTATTAGGAAACTTAATCCTGGCAAAACGAGGAATTTACCAAAATGCACACATTAAGATATCATTTATAGTCCCAAAGGAGAACATATCTCTCGGTTTTCATCATAAACCGTGTTGGAGCATAAATTCCATTGCATGATCCAATCGATCGTTTTAGCTCAATCTGTTTCTAGAATATAAACCGATTATTCTGATTGGATAATACGATTTCAAACAGCCAGTTAAAAGATCGTATTTACCAACTAATTAGCGAACATAACTCATATAGGATTCAATTGTCCGAAACCTGATTACAGAAGCTGGTATATATCTATCGTTTAATTCTGATAACAGTATTACGTATTGATAATTTCATTAGATAACTGTTTTAGGTTAAGCCAATCAGCAATAAGTATTGTCAAACTGTTGGAAGAATGATTTCAAACCAGCAGTAAACTGTACATATCAATCTGGGGAACTGTAGTAAAGCCGATCGAAAATCCTGGCGAGAAAATCGCAGACATCTATCAATTGCCACACAGAACACCGTTTCCCCGAAGGTAATGATCAGAAAACCACAATGCAAGTTAGCAGACTATTTCATCAGCAGTAGGAATGTATCCCTAGGAGAATGCCACCATGTCGGAGCCAGACCAGACTTGCTCCAAGCCAGTTATTAAGTGCAATCCGATCCGTCTAAACCCCGATATCATTTCCATATTTCTATTGTCAAAGAGAATAAAGCCTAATTACAACATAATTGACGCAACAAAAGACACTAACGTGGGAAAAGCCAATCAAAAACCAATTATGCAGATCACAGATCGGTTTAGAGATTATTGTCTCGTTCTTTTCTTGACGTCATATAAAGCCTCGGTAACCATCAGACGCCATTTTGAACCACATGGTAGGAATGGCAGTGGAATAGCTCAATCGGAAACGACTTCGATCGTCTGGTAGGAGATTATAGGTACGAATCGTTCTCCAGGTAGAAAATTATATTGTTATCACAACAAACGATTCCAAAAATTGACCTTATATGGACATGAGTAATTTCAATATGGCGTCGATCAATTAGCGACCGAGTGATTTTTTTTTTATCATAACCTTAAGGTAATTATCAGACCAATAGACTATTCAAAGAAATAACCCAGACCCCATTAGCTAAATATGACAAATAGCAATTATTCCTGTTTAAAATAGCCATAATAAAATAGTTCCTGGCGGTATTATACTAATAAGACAAATGAGTAAATAAATAAAAACTAGCGGATGGATACATCAATCATGTGAATGACAGGACGGCTAATGTTATTAGTATTTATTGGTTTTTTTTTTATCAAATTGGTTAAAGGGATTCCGAATAATTGGCGAAACTGGCCGATTGTAAATCCTAACATGATAATATAATGTAAGGAATCTGACCACAATTAAAGAGAAGCACTTCCGGTAGCCTATACAATGTAGCTGTAGTAAGGGAATGGATTGGGGCGTTTAAGCTTTTGAAAGGCTGGTACCGGTAATTTATTAACTAAAGACGATGTCTCGAAATACAGTGTATTGGGAGAGTCCCGTGTTAGATGGCCCTGATGGCCCTGAAGACTAAATAATTAGTTTATAGACAACGCTCATGTTAGTTCTACCTGCTATCAAGGGTCAGATCAATGGGAGATTTTGCAGAGTGTGTTACACTAAATTAACAAGCTCTATCTAGGTTTTGGAACAATATTGCTATCTAGCTATCGAGAATCATATAGTAGGCTACTTGTGGAGATTTTGCAGAGTGTGTTACACAAGACGAACAAGCCTCATCTAGGCCTTGGAACAATATTGCTATCTAACATTATATATAGTAGGCTGCTTGTGGAGATTTTGCTAACTGAGTAACACAAGACGAACAAGCCTCATCTAGGCCTTGAAACAATGTTGCTATCTAACATTATATATAGTAGGCTGCTTGTGGAGATTTTGCTAAGTGAGTAACACAAGACGAACAAGCCCCAACTTAGTTTCGGAAACAAGTTCCAGTTTATAAACGTGCTAAGTTTGAATGTATGATTTATAAAGGTGTTAGAAAAGAAGTCGATTTATTATTCTATGAAGCTGTGATTGATCTGATGTTCTCGATTTATTCTAGATTCATTCATCAACCTTGACAGTTGTATTCTTCCTCACAGACTTTTAAATACACATAATAGTTATACGATACCTTCAAATACCGACTAAGGACGACAACTCCACTTCCCTAAATACATCATTGTCTGTTTATAGATTGTGTTTATAAATACACATATATATAATAGCTTAGTTCAAACCACCTTTCGATCAGGTTTCCCGTTGAGACCAAAGTCATAAATATTCGTGATATCACGTGATATATACCACACCCCCCTTCCCAACATTCCTCAACATTAACACGACCTTATAGTTCAACCTTCCGTGTTGGTTCATCATCGGTCATTCGTCCTACAATCGCTCAACTCAGCAACGGCTGTCGCGAGGGGAATTCTAAAAGCAGAAATTCCATTAATCAACTTCTAAAAACATGTAATGTAGTTTTTCATACCGGATAATCAGGTCTCCCAAGGGTCGCAACTCGTTCAAACTAAAAAAAATAAGATAAATTATCGTCGTGCATGAAATACCATTTCTGGACTTCCGTTTTGTAATTTGATTTCATATTTTGACGTTTGTACCAAAAATTTATTAGGCATTTGTCTGGCTCCTATATTATTTATTTATCTTTTCGTTGTTTTTCGTTTCAGAATACGATCTATGCAGGAAATACCGCGATGGTTGGACAGTGATGTGTAACAGAGCTGGGAACTTTTTAATGTGTGGCGAAAAATGTTACACCGGGCATGCAACATCAACCAAATACAGCCTTTTTCTTGTCTCAACAGTTGCCTTCGTCCACTTAACAAACTCGGCCACTCGCCTTTTCTCTTGAATGGGATTTTGGAATTACAACAACACAGGCAGATATAAAAAAAACTTATCTACACAGGCATGCGTAAAATATAAACGTCTAATTTTATTATTATTAACAACAGTTTTATGTAATCCAGCTTTATAAAAGCGACAAATTAAATGTTACTTTTTACTGGGATTTGAAATTTAAACATTTCATACAACACAGGCATTCGTATAATTCATGTTGGAAGTTTTGAAAAATCACCATCAAATTGGCTGGGATGTGCCAGAAAGTCCGATCTTTTAAGTGATAGATAATTTTCAAATATAAGATTGGAGAGTGAAACTCCCATGTCGTTCCACTGTCAAACTATTCTTAAACATACTATGGGAAAAATTCGCATATTGTATGTAGTGAATTGGTACACAAGTTTTCTAAGTAAAAGTAAAATTGAAAACACGTGTCCTGAAAGGTTTTACTATGCATTGCTTTATCTTCTGCTTGCGTGATTAACTAATTGTATGTTATTTATTGAGTGGCTATTTATTGATGACGTGTATTGGCCTCTCAAAATGCCTACATACTCTACTTTCACTTTATCAAAATGGGGATCTTGTTCAATATTTAAATCTGGATTTGATTTGACTTTGGAGAAGTTATCATGCCGACAAATGAAACAAGTGAAAATTCGGACAATGGACAAAATTGGATTTGTGAAAAAAGGACCATCAATTTTGATGTGAACATGCCGTGAATGTATCATACGTCCATTTTTGGCAATATACCATATAAATATATCGCTAACAATGGACTTTGATGAAGCACTTTATACATATATACATACTTTTTCTTTGTTTTAGTCTTTGTTTCGTTTTATTTATTTATCTATTTATTTGTTCTGAATGTAAATTGTATATATATAAATTTTGCTGGTTATTACACACAACAATCTGATTCATACAGTACATCTCTTATAGTTTGGATTTCTATTAGTAATTTATCTCTGTAGAGTGTAGATTCACTCGGTGGAGTAGGGTGATGCTACAATTTAAAACCTCAAGACCGAAATTTGGACTGAATCTCTACCAAAATAATAGGCTACTTATACTTATAGCAAACATAATTCTTACTGTCTATTTTATCTTCTCGCTATAATTATAAAAATTGTTATTAAATTTGGCTTTTTATATATAAGTTATTTTCTTATAATAAAATGTTTATTAAACAACTATATACATTTCTTTTGGGAGAAGAAGTGGGGGGGGGGGGGTCTCCTGTTTGAGGTATGCATTCAATTACAAGACAAAGAAAACGATCGAAATGATTCAATCCTTTCAGTTCATATGAGATCTTTTGTAACATTTGTTTGAAACGAACTAATTGGATAATTGCTGTGTGTATGGTAAACACTGGGACAGCATTGTGCAGGGGACGTTAACGCCATTTCAAATAAATGAAATAATACTACAGGAAGTGGAAAAAATAAATAAAAGAACAAAGTAGCTTTATAAATGCAAACGAATTCACCACAATTAATCGAGCACCTAGTACCATATTGATTGTTCGCTGTATTTAAATGCACGTACATTTCACGGTCGCTTTAATTAAGAATAACTAAGTATTTACATAAATCAACTGATGTTTAATCGGTGTACTCGACCTCTATAAATCAATTAACAGTCTTCAATCCCTTCAAAACATGAATAGAAAATAATGCTAATTGCTTTTCTACATCATTTCGCGAAAATAAAAAGAACAAAAGTACAAAAACATTTCAAACAAGTGATCGATACAATTAAACGATTTGTATTGTTTTATTTTCTATAAATATGTAATCAGAAATTTGTATGAATTGATTTCTGATTTGTGGGATTGTGTCGATACAGATGAACGAGTGATCAAATTGATAGGCTATTTGTGGTGATTGAGAGTAAAATGAAGTGAAGTTTTATGTCCGTATCGAGCTTGGCTTATGGGTGGGTAACGTCGTGTACTTATAGATGTAAAGTTTATCAATACAGTGTCGCTACAATCATAGGACATAATTGCCACTTTTGAAATATCAAATTGCGAAGTTCTAGTGATATAATGAAATACTGCATTGGAGTTTTACGTCCAACTATATCAATTTCACCAGAACCATTAAAATTTCCATTTAACTGTTGGACAAATCGATCAATAAAATCTACGGAAATTCAACCTTTTTCCATATTTACATAGATTTTGATAACTGTTGCTTTGTTAAGAAAACAAATTGCTCATTTGGAATTAGAACTAAAGCCAATCTAATGTCATGGTTTAACTTGTTATCGATCATATATGAGTTTTTATTCTTTTAAAAGTTAATGCAAGGCTTGATTGTAATTTTGTATATCATCTTGAGGATGAGATTGTTCAATTGATTCGAGGCCGTTAATACAAACTGACCTCTTGTGAATCAATTTTGAATTTACAAGGGGAGTAATCTATGTATATCGAATTAGTTTGTTTATAACGTTTCAAAAACTGTTTGACCTTCACATAAGGTAATATTTTCCCAATTTTCCCTATGTATATGGTTAAAAGTATTCTGTAAAATGAACTTTGGAAAGAAGAAGATCGTTTAATCATTTAACCATTTCAATAAATCATTTGATCATCTCTTTAAATCATTCACTAAATAAGAGAGTCTATAATGACCGACCTAATAACGTCATTACAGTTTTAAACTGCACCTAGATTCTATTTATTCAAGTATAATTAACACACGGAATCATTTCGTTTCGTGACTAGCACAGAAATCTTTATTTAAAGACGATAGTAATTATGTACGCATCCTCCAAGACGACGGTATAATAACAGTGATAAGACGAGAGTTAAGTGACGGGTTAACTCCATATAAAGGCTTTAAGTATAGGTTAAGCTTTCTCAAAGAACGCCAGTTAAATCGGGCCATGAATATGACCTAGAGTTGAATAATGAATAGAATAACATTTATTTGTCAGACCAATTAAAAGATTTGTATCACAAAAAAGACAAAATAACAATCAAACGAAGAGAAACATATCCATGAAGGCAGAATTTTCAGACTAAACTTTACAGTTAAACTGCTCGCTTTATAACATAATCCATCTCGTCTAATAAAGTAGCCTACGTGAAATTTTGTGATTTAACGTGAAATTTGCTAAATAATAACTAAAAGTTCACCAGCAATTCATTAAATTTGATCAGATTATTCAATGTATTACAAACGTCTTTTTCTGATAAAATCCATCATGAATTATTGACAAAGGCCAAATATTTAGAAAAAATAGAATTAATTTGTCGTCAAGTTATCTGAAGATATCTCTGGCATTATATCATTTAAAAATAAGTTTATAAAAAATGGGAAGGGGATATCAAACGTAGTCTAATCTCCAGCACAAAGACTTGATCCATTTTCTCCACAACTGTTCAGAGCTGATACGAGTTTATCCTGTATTAAAATTATACAGATTCAAACGTATTCAGTTTAATGGACCGTTACTCTTAACTTATTATAGAAAATACGTTATATAGTGCCCAATAAAACTGTAATATCAGAAATACTGGCATTCTGGGATTTCTGTAGTCTCTCGGCAACTTAATGCTTTATATAGTTCAGTAGAGGAATTGATACCATTTAGATATAACAATCTACACAGACTCTAAGACAGCCTTAGAAATTATATAATAGATGTTTACTGCTCTAGTACCTTATAAACTTAAGTTTTCAAGATTATGGCCCATGGGTTTATAGGAATGCATAACGCCGTGCAGTATCCATTGAAGAAATATTGAAGGTGATGAAGTCAAGACGTGTACAACAGGGAGAACGTGGCGTCAACTTGCTATCTCTCTTTTAACTTGTAAATATCAAGAGATCTTTTCTTATACCACTACAAATCTCCATCTAGATTCCACTGTTAGTAATTGATGAGGGTTTAAAAGATGCAGAAATAAAAGAGTTTTGTACTTGACAAGAAATCGTTTGAGAGGAAAAAGAACAAATATCTAAAATTATCATTGAATTCCCCTGATGTTATTCAAAGACTAGTGGGTCGTTTATCATCATTCGTGTATGTTTCTTATAGTTTACATAGATATAACTCTATAACTCTCCTGGTTGGTTGGGTTACACAGGATATACAGACATTGCTAGGTTATTATAGAAAGTTTATGGAAAGAAATATGAAGTTTTATATCAGTATGGAGCTAGGAAAATATACCAAATTTTTCTTTCAGCACATACAGACCAGTGGATCCTTGTATCTTTCTAAAACTAAACATACAGACCAGTGGATCCTTGTATCTTTCTAAAACTAAACATACAGACCAGTGGATCCTTGTATCTTTCTAAAACTAAATATACAGACTAGTAGATCCTTGTATCTTTCTAAAACTAAATATACAGACCAGTGGATCCTTGTATCTTTCTAAAACTAAATATACAGACCAGTGGATCCTTGTATCTTTCTAAAACTAAACATACAGACCAGTGGATCCTTGTATCTTTCTAAAACTAAACATACAGACCAGTGGATCCTTGTATCTTTCTAAAACTAAACATACAGACCAGTGGATCCTTGTATCTTTCTAAAACTAAACATACAGACCAGTGGATCCTTGTATCTTTCTAAAACTAAATATACAGACTGGTGGATCCTTGTATCTTTCTAAAACTAAATATACAGACCAGTGGATCCTTGTATCTTTCTAAAACTAAATATACAGACTGGTGCTACTCTTGAGAAGACATATCCACATCTTCCAATGAAATGAAAAACTAGAAGATTCGTTATTACATATAGTTATCAAGGAAAATCGTGACCTTGGAAAACTCCTGCATCTTCTATTAGACACAAAGACGAATGAACAGTGAACAAAATTATAAATTAATTGGAAAACAAACTCTCGATTGTGTCTTTCTTTAATAATTGATCAAGAAACTTCCAAATAAAAGTAAATTTGATGAGGAAAAGATTAGTTTAATATGAAATCAATTGAATCGGGAGTAGACATCTATATAATCTCTAATAATAACATAATCATTACTCAAATCATAAATCTTAAACATTACTTACAAATTAAACCCAAATACACTAGCATGAACTCATTCAATTATTGACCTGATTCTTACATGCTTCACAACACTATACCCAAACTACATTTAAAGAAAACAAGACCACGACAGTACCATTAGTTAAGTATAAAGTTTTGGGTAGGTAGTCATTATATTAGTTTTAGGGCAACTGCAGTTGGAATAGCGTTCAAGGGAATACGTGCTTACGTGTAGACTAGAACCTGCAGTATAAGAATAAATCTTATTGAAATATCAAATCTAGATTTAAAACGAGCGATATGTATATATGTTTGGATTAGGGCTACTAGAACACAGTACAAGACAATGTTAACTAGCAATATTTAGTAGGTGAATACGTGACTATATGATAAATACATGTTCAAGCCTCGTTAATGAGTAAGGCTCGGCAGACCAGCACCAACTATCATTACTAATTTCAATTTACGACTACTGCACATATTAAAACGCCACGTTCGTGATAACAGCTCTCTTGGGAATCTCTCAAGACCTTCTCTCTACCAAATAAAATATTTTATTGGAAAAAGTTAGTTGATGTGGAGGCATTGCAGTTGAGGAGAAAAATGATCACGAGTGTTAGGAGAAGCTCACACTGTTTCCCAGTTGTTTTGGTTCACAAGAAATGTAATACATATAGAATCTGTGTCGACTTTGACAAAAAAAAAAAAAAAAAACATAATAATCCACATTAATTGAATTCAAAACAGAACAATCTATCATGTTTTAACGTTTTGAGCATGTAATGAGAGATTACTTTACGTATTCTATTACTACTGTGCTAGACTCATAAAAAAGGTATTGGCAATTGAAGAAAATAATCTGATATTAAAGGGGCACAGGATTTTTAGGGGTCGTTTTGGGCCTTTGTTACATTTAAACAGTCCTCAGAAATATTCAAGCTCTGAGAAAATCGCAAAATACCTTGAAATATGCCTCAAACAAAAAAATTCACTTTTCATTTTTTTTCCGTGCTGTACGCGGCTGGTCTCCAGTCAGTCTGAAAATTGTGTGTCCTGTTGACAAAGTCTACAATTGAAAAATGCGTTGTAGTCTGTTTATATAGATGACCGCTATTGCACGACGGGAAGGATAACTCTTTGATTATCAAGACGAACCGTTTTCCAATATGGCTGGACGTTCGTAATTTCTTAAGTCATTATGATTTTTCAAACACGGATAATTATGGATACACATGGATTTGAAGGCTCAAATTACAAAGGTAAGCTCTGTAGACTATTTCTGATTAGCTAACCAAAAGATTTCATGTGTTTGAGGCTGTCGGATATTGTCCGAAACAAATAAAGCCTGGTCCCCTTTAATTCTAAAACAAAGACCAAGACTTGAAAAAGAATGGGCGTAACCAAATTAAGTCGCTAGCACGTCGATTGATCTATTTATAACAACATTAAACAAGCAACCTACATAAACTTAACTTCCAGAAACTGGAGAATTCCCAGAAGTAAACTATTCCAAGACAATAGAAGCAATTACAAGAATATTACATAGATTTGAACAGTCTGTCAACTTCAATTTGGTATGGAATCTAAACAACGGCTAATATTGTGACTTTTATCAATATTAGTGGTTAACAGCACGGTAAATTTATAATAGACACGTGGAATAAGAGTCTATCCCTTTGAAGAATTGCCATGTTACTTATAAAGTGGTTATAACAACCTTTTGAATTTATATCTTGAAATATTTTGAAAAATAAAATGGAGTATAATTGAGGGTGAAAGACAAAAATTATTTTCTGAGGGTGGGGGGTACTGTTCCCCTGCTGCTGGTACCACAGTACAGTTTTTGTAAGATACGAATGACGTTCTGTTCAGTTATTTAAATGAATATGCTTGAAAGATCTGAAAGCCAAATTGGCATCAGGTGTTGAAGAAACAAATACAATCACTAACCATCGACAGCATCAAAGAAACACTGCAGTTAATGAGCGTCTTCACAACTTATAAATCATGAAAACAAATAAAAGCTACCGAAGAAATTCATAGAATTTTAAACAAACAGCAAGCAAACAGGCGAATCATTAAAAAACTTTGTTACGGAAGAACCTTTGTTAAAAAAACAAACATAAATACCATTAAAAATAAGAAAATGTATTTAAATCTTGTATTGAAATTTTAATAAGAGAACCCAGTAGGAGTTTATTTACAAATACATCATCGTTAATTTCTTACAACAGGATGTTGGTGTTTATCTTAAACTTCATTTATTCATTCTGTAGGTCATTAACATGGACAACCATTTACAGAATAAACTCTCAGAAAGACAAATACAGCAGAATATGTCTTCAAGTTAAGGGATAAGATCGCCGGAACATAGATTGTCCATTTGATGCACATGTGCTTGTGTATTTTTAGACAAATTGTATATTGAAATATTGTGTATTTTCGCTTCTTTTTCCAATGTATTGCCCCATGGTCTGAATGTGAGAAGGACCATGTCCTTGTGATTTGGGCCTAATTCTTACCCATGTAAAATAAAGAGTTTATTATTATTATTATTATTATGGAATCCACGACGTTACCAAAGCAAATGACGTCATGTAAGATTCCTATGCTCTAACAGATTGTGCTTACAACCCGTCTTCGACTTCAGGAACAAAATCAGCGCTCTGTATAGTTAGGCTATAACATATCTTTTTCAACTGATATCATGAAACTTTTATATTTTTCCACTACCTCTACAATCTGAAACTCTAACAAAAACGATAGAAAAACGTTGTACGGTGCCTGGAAGAAGATAAGGGAAATTCCCACGGTCATCAGTAACGATGGTGTTTAAAATCGATCAAAATCCAATAAAGAAAACAATACCTCAAATTACTAGTATCTTTCACAATATTTTTTCAAATTCAAATTCACGACCTGGGCCTTCCGCTCTCACATTTCCTAAATACGTAATCAGCAACACATTGTTAGAACGTCGCTACCACTCGATTCATCGCTCTGGTAAAATTGAGACTAAACGAAGGAAATTGTGTTAGTTCAATGGCATGATACAAGTAAATTAGGTAAAAAATTCAATGAAATCAGCATCGATTCTTTACTCTAATTTGATAAATTACGCCATTAAATAAAATTGCTCGACCAGTTTATATAGTGCACTCGTGCAAAGAGTTTTTACATCTCAAGTTCCAAGGCTGATATATTCCTGCTCAGTTCTGTTATAGACCAAAGTTTCATATCAGCGAAACAGAAACACAAACTTCTCTGTGAGGTAACGAAAACACATTGGAATAACCCTAAGTCAGCCTACGTTTATTACAATATACTTAGCGGACCTAATTAACAGCACATTAAACCATAAAATCAACTTATTTGAAACGAAAGTTCAAATTAAAAAAACCCTTTTATACTACACTTTGCTTCAACTGAAACTAAAATAGATTACTCATATAAACAAAGTACCGTAACGAACGTAGAATATTTTTAAATATAATATTTGCTAACGCGGACTGCAGTGTAAACATCATTATGCAATAACCATTGCAGCCCATGAAAGAACCTCATTTAATTTTTAATAACCTAATCAAATTATTGAACCAAATCCAGAAATATAAAACATCCTGAAAGAACTTGTGCTAACTTTTCACAAACAACGCGGACTGCGGAGTAAACACCACAATGATAGTACAGCCAATGAAAGAACAACATTATATTTTTTTAATAGACTCCGATACGAGGTCAAAGAATGAAATAAGAAAAGTGAAATACAGCGAGTTGATAAGATGAAAAGTAAATGTTGATTTAAATGCAGAATTTGTCACACTAAATCAACTAATCTATCAACTAGATCTCGTAAAATAACCTTAAATCTCGTCTTTTCTCGTTTAGATTTCAGGATGGCGACATTATGTCGTAAAGACGATTAATCCTTTTTCAAATCACTCGTAAAAATCATATTTAAGTCAGATTATTTCTATCAAACAGAATTAACTTTTAATTTCTTTATTTGTGAAGAAGTTTTTCTTCATTTATTCCAAAGATGGATGGTTCTCTTCATGGATCGTGAACTTAAAAACAAAACCATCACAAAATTTCAATGACCCTTTCAGAAATACGATAACAGAACAACTTTGAATGAGTTAACACTATTTCAATCAACAGAAGTAGATGAAAGCGATTCAAAACTTTCTTCAAGATCTTGGCCAGCTAAATATAAGTCCCGTGGATAAAGAATGGATGAGGGATGGGGGAATGCTAGAGTTTCTGCAACATCTGAAATGAAACATCATCATGTATTAAATTCTGAACTCCAACCAACATGGCCATATCATCACACCGTCCTTCTTTCTAGACAGCAATCAATAGACAGGCGTGTTACAGAAGATATTTTCAACAAATTTCATTTTTTCTTTAATTTATTTGTGGGTTAATAATTACGTCATTAGCAGAACGAAACGTGATGGGGAATTTTACTGGCATGAATCATGTACAGGATTTCTCAATTTGATCACATATTTCTCTTTGGCGAGGTTTAACGAGAAGTTCACGAACATGTTCTGTGATCCAGTTGAGGGGAATAATGTTAGAAGTGACATGGGAATTGGAAAAAAAGGCGGAAAAGGGTGAGAGGGGCATGGAAGATGATTGGAAGGGAGAAAGACGTGAAGGCCGTAACGTACATGGCCAAAGGGTGGCGGGCAATAAGGGGAAGTGAATGGGTGTGGTGGATGGCCAAGGAATACAGACATAGAGGATGTGGTTGTGGTGGCACAGGAGAAAGTGTTTAGTGGGTGGGAGAGTTGGATTAGTACGTGCAAAGGTGTAAGATAGTGTGAGGAAGGGAGAATATATTAGGGTAGTTGATATTGACTGAATTAGGGGTTGGAGTCAAAGAAATGATTGAAGGAGGGCAGTAGATAGTGAGATCAGATCGAATAAAGGAGTGAAGATGCTTCAAGAATTATGGGGAGGGGGTGAGCAGGCTAGGGGCATTCTCTTACATTGAGAGGTATTCGATGTACCTCAGTGCTATGCTTCGAATTACAGTACTCCGAAGACTTATTATGGACTTGTTAACGTTATTTACTACAGTCCAACCAAAAATTTATATTGGGTTTTGAAAAAAAATCATAAAAAGTCTCAATGGTCAAATAAAAATGAGAAATAAAACTGTAGAGAATTACTTCCCTATATACATAACGTATATAAAACGTAACTATTTATAAAATTTTATTAGTAACGTTTTATAAAGGGAAGTAATTCTCTACAGTTTTATTTCTCATTTTTATTTGACCATTGAGACTCTTTATGATTTTTTTCCAAAACCCAATATAAATTATTTACGCAGAATGTTCGTAATATATTGATAAACTATAATAAGTCTTCGGAGTACTGTAATTCGAAGCATAGCACTGAGGTACATCGAGTACCTCTCAAATATAAGAGAATGCCCCTAGCCCACTTCGGCTCCCGAATTTCTCTACAACCACTCCAACAAGCTCCCTTTCTAAATCCCCCCCCAGTCACGGAGGTAATGATACCTCTCAATATAAGAGAATGCCCCTAGCCCCCCTCCCTCCCACTTCTTTCGGCTCCTGACTTTTCCTTGCATCCACCCCAACGAAATTTCTCCCTAGTAACGGAGGTACATCGAGTATCCAATTAAGAGATGCCCCTGGCCCATTTCATCCACCCAACGAAATATCTTCCTGTCACGGAGGTACATCGAGTACCTCTCAATATAAGAAATTCTCCCTGGCCACATCACCACCCTTCTTTACTTCCTTATCCTCTTCCTACTCTAAATCCTTATCCCTCCCTATCTTTCCCTTGTCCACCAAGCCCTTAGTCAACCGTCCACTATCCTTATGTATTTTCTCGGGTTTCTTGCTCTTTCATTTCTGACTTAAACTCGAATTGAATCAAAACAGTGGCTGTTATTAAAGCGGTTTATTGGGGAGTTTATTAGAGTATTTTAAACAATGTCTGGTAACTGTCGTAAACCTTTGTAACATTATTAAACTAAATCCCAACAAAAATCCGGCTTCGATTAAAAATATATAGGAGCAGTACATTTAATTTTAAGGTGGTGTAAGTAGTATTGAACAGAGTTGTTCTTGTTTATTATTGTTAAATTCCATTTATTTTACCCCCATAAAACAGTGGATCGTTCCGGTTTATATTTTGGATAAGGGCAGGGCGTTCTTGTGCTCATTATAATAATATTACTTCTCGTTATGTTTATATTACACCAACTGACTGACAACATATAAAGCAATGTAAAGGCCCCCCCCCCCCCCAGCTCACACCATATCGATCACCAGTTGTGTATAGTTGCAAAGAACTAAATTGGTTATGAAGTTTCGAAAGCAACTCTAATGCATCAAAGATGAGAGTTGCGTTCGAAACTCCAGACTGCTATTCTGATTCACAACCGTATACAACTAGTGATCGATGTGGTGTGAGGGTACCTTTAGGATACACAATTAGATGCGCTCTGATTACAGGTATGTATAATGACTCAGTAGGTAAGACACTCACTTAATCAAATTGTCCATGGGTCAATAAATGGAGGTTGTGCATGCTTAAGATCCATCGACAGATGGAAATCTCAAAAAGAGTAGGATATTGCTGCATAATATCCACCATTGCTGTTGCCTGGCGTTTTCCACTTCCTCATTAGCCGAGTTCTAATTATCAATTTACATTAACAAGACCAGAATGCAAATTAAAATCAATATGGCGGATACTCTTGTTTAATTCAGTTGGTGTAGGTCGTTATACTCTAATCCAATTTGTTTTATTGAATCATTAGCGATGTCTGATAAGAAACAGTGCTCTCATTCAAGTACCGTCTTTAATAAGACGTCCACTTGACATTGTTATGTTTAACGTGCATCAATGTCGGCCATCTTGGATTAAAACTCAACTTGATATCGTTATGTTCAACGTGCATCAATGTCGGCCATCTTGGATTAAAACTCAACTTGATATCGTTATGTTCAAGGTGTATCATTGTCGGCCATCTTGGATACACATGCGCCATCATGGATCGACCATCTTAATTTATTTCAGAACTAACGCAGTTACAGGCGATGCTATGTTGCGACGAGACCATTTGGACTACAGCTCGTGTCGTTTAAAATTCTATCACAAGGGTAGTGAGTCGTCTGTTTACGTCCAAATATCTTTTCTGAATGCTGTCGGAAAAGTGGGGACACACTTTTAAAGCGATTCGGAATAAATTTGTTTGTATCCAAGGAAATCTAATGAAGTTAGTTGGCTCATTAGTGGTGTTTTGACGAGTAGCAGAGACTCAATAAACCAAACCTAATAAAACATAGTAATCGATTTTCGAAAATCTCATGGGACGAATAGCTCGCTAACTTCCGCCCTCATACACCGTGCTTGGTCCAAACTCGATAATTGAATGTGACTTGTGGGGATGCTGACGAAACTTTACTTTTAGTAAAAACAAACCGGTGAAGACAAAGAATTTTGTATGAAATGGTCTTTTACGTACGGGTACTGACGTTTTCTAGCTTATTGAGATTCGGTTAGGAAGTTTACGTCCCAATTTTTGAGCCAACTGAGCCATAAAACTGGAGTCTTACCAAATATCATTATCGTTTTGGATTGTCGTGGAGCATATGAACTATAAGACACATCGTGTAATTAATTTGTATACCTTTTGCAACTTGGAAATTAAAGAGAGTAAGTCAATTGAGCTTCCATGGTCTTTACTTGCCCAATATGTACTGGAAAATAAACACATAGATTGCAGTATGGAAGAACCGTACTGTATTATACTATGTTACTTACATCTATCTGAAATCTGTTTTGAACTGGGAATCTCTCCCTTCTCCCAACATGATATGTCAATTAGAGACTCTAAACAACGTACTTGTTCTTACTTATATATTATATCTGATTGGAGATATTGAAATCTCCGTGGGGAAAACATTTCCTCCTGGCATTTCTACTTTTGAGTTGTCCCCACCCCACCCGATCCAACCCTATCCCACCCCCTGATTCTTAGCAATGCCATTGTCGTCGTATTCGCCTCTTACATTTCAAAAAAAATAAAATAAAACTAGAAAATATAACATTAGTAAAAATAGATTTATCAAAAAATTATAAAAAATATCAGATTATCAAACTTAAAGAAATTATAACGGCTTATATAAATGCAGTAGAGAAATTTCAGGAAAATCACAATTTCTATATCACAAACTACATCCAAAACGTTTCCACAATGACTGACATCTTCACTTCCAATTCCATTTAAATATTAGTCGATTTATATTATTAGAAAAAGGTAGATGGACAAATGCGATGGTAAGTTGACCAACTCATTCGCAGATTGGCATCAATATTTCTGGAATAGTTACCATGCCAATGTTTACATTCCTCGTTTGGACTTTTCAAGAACACCAAGGAGGCGTTTCAACAGTTGCCTCTGCTCCACCTTTTTGTTGTCAGGATTTTTAGGCAGGGGTACCTTTAGTGGGACAGGTTTATTCTCAATTGCTGGCTTGGGATTAGACTTTGGCTTGCTATGTTCAGGTTTGTGGGTCCCATCAACTTTGACCCCAGCATCAGAAACAAAGCGATCAAATTGGTCAAACACATCATCGAAAAACTCACCCAATACTCTTTCCATTTCTTCAACTTGTGCAGCCATAATTTCCAGTTTTTGTTGTTTTTCGATCAGTTTTTCTGTACCGGGGTAGCCCTCTTCGGGTCCGTCCATCAGAACCTTGTCAATCCTGGCCAAACTATCAGCCCTGTCAGACACATTCTCGATAAGTCACCCATACTCTGTCATTTCTTCAACTTGTGGACCTTCTTCCAGCTGCTGTTTTCGTCCAGATTTCTGTACCGGTGTGCCTCTTCGTCGTCATCCCTCAATCCTGGCCACTACGCCCTGTGGGCATGTCTTAAGTCGTCAGCACTTCTTATCACCTTCTGACTTGCCTCTCCGATCCGTGGTGCCTTCCTCTTCCTCTGTATTGCCTTCCTCTCCCTCTGTATTGCCTTCCTCTCCCTCTGTATTGCTTCCTCTCCCTCTGTATTGCCTTCCTCTTCCTCTGTATTGCCTTCCTCTCCCTCTGTATTGCCTTCCTCTCCCTCTGTATTGCTTTCCTCTCCCTCTGTATTGCCTTCCTCTCCCTCTGTATTGCCTTCCTCTCCCTCTGTATTGCCTTCCACTCCCTCTGTGGTGCCTTCTCCTCCGTCCAGGGTTTTTATTGCCTTCTCACTCCCGTCTTCGTATTGCCTTCCTCTCCCTCTGTATTCCCTTTCCCCCCTCTCTCCCCCTGTCTCGCCTTCTACTCCATCTGTGTTGTTTTCCATGTCCTCTACAGTCTCGCCTTCTTCTCCCTCTGTATTGCCTTCTCCTGCCTCCGTGGTGCCTTCCTCTCCCTCTGTATTGCCTTCCTCTCCCTCTGTATTGCCTTCCCCTGCCTCCGTGGTGCCTCCCTCTCCCTCTGTATTGCCTTCCTCTCCCTCTGTATTGCCTTCGCCTTCCTCGTCCTCTCCACCGTTATTTCCCAATCCGATATTTTCCAAATCTTCCTCTACCGTACTAGGGCCGAGTGTAGTAGTTGGATTATCTGAAGTGGCAAAGATAATACAAAAACAATCAACAATCATTTCATTTCATGTACGGTCGGAGGGGCTGACATGGATACAGCATCTAGTGGTTTGTATGGAACGATAAACCGAGCGTCTAACACTGCACTCGGGGGATTTATATTCAGCAGTTTGTGCACGATACCACCCAAGACCCTGCCTAATATCCACATTAACAACGATGGTCCTTCAACATTCAAAAACACGAAAATACCTACCGATTTGTGTGTCTTCTAATTCTCGTATCAGTTCTCTCAGAATGAAGTTACCACTGGACTTGGATGCCACGGAACCAACCAGCGCGATGACAGTCAGAACGGAAACACACAGGGACTTCATCTTGCTTGTATTAAACCAACACGCCGACTAAATATTTACAAGTCACTGGCTTGATTTAAGCAATTTTTCCGCTCTAAATCGCATCCTTTCATTCGGTTATGATGTTATCATATAGAATCTTAGCTAACACGTTTGACTAATTTTTACTTTGAAGTGCTGTGGCATGTTTAAAGGGTTTTGGTTACTGTTTTTACTCTCCAATACCCAGTCAGTGCGCTTCTACAGAGTTGCAGCTGGTTGGATTTCAACTTCGAAAGTCGCACCCCAATTAAGATCATCTGCCTCCTATTTGTACCCCCGGGCTCGCTAAAGTGTCATAAAGGTTTTTATCGTCCACGGCCTCCCTTCCTAGTTAATACGAACTATGTAGAGTATCTGGTTTCCATATACAAGTGGGCGGTGTTTTGTTAAACTGCATTTCTTTCAGTATCATTGAAGTGTAACGCTGTGTTGTTATTTCATACGTATGACTTGAGGTGCATAAAAGAGGCAGAAAGTACAAATTTAATTGTATAATGACAGTCTGAAATAAGTCAGTTGTCTGAAAAGCGTACAGTGTGAAACTCTGAGTAAGAACATGTTTCAGGTTCTGTTTTAATATGTCTAATTGTTGTGATATGCAATCTTGTTTTACCAGCTAATACAGCTACCTACGCAGTTATGGACAAAAGAATTGTAAACAGGTTTTCAGGCCATAATAATGAAGTGTGAAGTTTGATATAAAAATGCAATTGATGAAAACCGATGTTATCAACACCCCATATATGCATAAATACCTTGTTTGAAACCTAGTAACAGTCTCTAAGACGTAGTTTTTCAACCACGGGTACAACCCTCTTTCTTACATCACTATATACAATCGTTTCGTTACAGTCTTTGATATAAGACAGGTGAATATTGCAGTCAGGGCATACTGATATAGTACTTGCCCCTGCTGATATATTACTTGCCCCTACTGATATAGTACTTGCCCCTACTGATATATTACTTGCCCCTCCTGATATATTACTTGCCCCTACTGATATATTACTTGCCCCTACTGATATATTACTTGCCCCTCTATATATACTGCCCTAATATATTACTTGCCCCTCTGATATATACTTGCCCCTCTGATATATTACTTGCCTGCCCCTCTGATATATTACTTGCCCCTCTGAATATACTTGCCCCTCTGATTATACTTGCCCCTCAAATATATACTTGCCCCTCCTGATATATTTCTTACCTGCCCCTCCTGATATATTACTTGCCCCTCAATAGATTACTTGCCCCTCAAGATATATGACTTGCGCCTACTGATATATTACTTGCCCCTTCTGATATATTACTTGTCCCCGATTACTTGCCCCTCCTGATATATTACTTGCCCCTTTGAACAAACAATTTTGTCTACGTGCCTGATAAAATGCAATCGTACTAGCTTGACATTGTGAAGATATCTTATATTCCACTTAACTCAAAACTGCACCAAAAAAGTAACTTTTCACATCATTCTGAATTTTTGATCGAAATATTTGAATGACGACATTACATCAATCAGAAAAAAATTCTTAAAAATCAACCCTTCACATTACAAAGAAATAGTAAAATTTCGTGATTTGATTAAAACTGTTTTTGATCACGCCTGGGGCAAGAGACTTATATTAATATGTTAACTATGTCTGAGTCAGTTGACCACCAAACTGAATAAATATATACGATAAAAATAATATTAGATATATTGATGGCTGTTACAGTTTAATAATTCTAAATCACGTGGCTTTCTTCCATTCACCTTGTATTTATAGGGTCACTAGTAACGCCCCCACCCCTTCACTAACATTTTAAAAAATACCCTGTTGGTTTATATACAGGTGAATTGAAGTGGGTATAATATATATATAATAAGAGGGGGGGGGGAATCTTGACTAGTAACTAGTACGGAACTTAAAACGTTTAAATATTGCGCACTGTTCTATTATTTTGGATGTTTTGAAGAAACACTTGTCAAGGCGTTGTTTATTAATTTGTAGATAAGAATACGCCTCTCTTATTATAGCACGTTACATCAAAATAACTTACTATCCTTGGATTAACCTTTAGAAATAATCTGGGAGTCAAAAATCTAAACCAATTAGGATTAAAAATATGTAGGCATGACAGCAATCCAGGAAACAGAATCAAAATATGCTTTAAAATTTACATTTTAATCAAATTAAATAATTTAAAAAATCAGTCATGACAAGTGTGAAGAAAGAAAACTCAAAAAGAAAAAAAATACAGATATGCATTTAAATCATAGAAAGCTAGAAATAAATATGGTTTAGATCGATCTCTGACTCATGCCTCACCAAATCTGAGGATTTTTTTGGTGAAATTTTGGACCAGAAATAACACAAGAGTAGTACGTCGTAATATTGTGGCTTGTATGGAAATATTAGAACAATAAACTAATCAGATGTCGAGTTTGATTAATGAGATGAACGTCAAAAATACACCGAATATCATCCGAACACTTCTTCCCTTACATTAAATAAATATTTCCAATAAATACTATATATATATATATACTAACTGAAAGGGAGGTCAAGTTGACAAACCTAAATACCAAATAAACATAATTAGATTTGTGGACTCTCTGAAAGGGAGGTCAAGTTGACAAACCTAAATACCATATAAACATTATTAGCTATTTTGGACTCTCTGAAAGGGAGGTCAAGTTGACAAACCTAAATACCAAATAAACATAATTAGATTTGTGGACTCTCTGAAAGGGAGGTCAAGTTGACAAACCTAAATACCAAATAAACATAATTAGCTTTGTGGACTCTCTGAAAGGGAGGTCAAGTTGACAAACCTAAATACCAAATAAACATAATTAGATTTGTGGACTCTCTGAAAGGGAGGTCAAGTTGACAAACCTAAATACCATATAAACATTATTAGCTATGTGGACTCTCTGAAAGGGAGGTCAAGTTGACAAACCTAAATACCATATAAACATTATTAGCTATGTGGACTCTCTGAAAGGGAGGTCAAGTTGACAAACCTAAATACCATATAAACATTATTAGCTATGTGGACTCTCTGAAAGGGAGGTCAAGTTGACAAACCTAAATACCATATAAACATTATTAGCTATGTGGACTCTCTGAAAGGGAGGTCAAGTTGACAAACCTAAATACCATATACTAGTAAACATTATTAGCTATGTGGACTCTCTGAAAGGGAGGTCAAGTTGACAAACCTAAATACCAAATAAACATTATTAGCTATGTGGACTCTCTGAAAGGGAGGTCAAGTTGACAAACCTAAATACCATATAAACATTATTAGCTATGTGGACTCTCTGAAAGGGATGTCGAGTTTACACATTTTTAAAACATAATCAAATATACTTTAACAACAGAAGCTTTGTGGCCAAAAAGTTGCCAAAGGCATTTAAGATATCAAAGAAGTAAAATGGTGTGGGAGGGAGAGGACAGCCCTGTTTCTAGGGGAGGGGGTGATGTAGAGACGTCACTGAAATGTGGACTCCTGAAAGGCATGCCTGGTTGAAGAATACATAACGGTTAGTTTGGATTGAAGTAGAATATTTCGCACTATTTCCAATGGAAACCTCGATGTTGTGAATTGTTACCGATATAGAAGCCGAGTGGTTTGAAACGTGATGGAAAGATCGTGCTGATGTGTCTAGTGCCAGTCTTTATAAGCGTCAACATGATCAAACACTTGCCAAACCCCTTCGTTTTACCCATCCGTAACTCTTACAGGTATGCTTGTCACCATTTTTTACTCATTTCTTTTATTTTCAATAATCAATCAAAAATTCTATCAATTGTAAAGTTGAACACAATAAAAGCACTACTTTCGATTTTTAACACAGTTATCAATTTCGTAACGGTTAACCTTAGGTAAGCATTACTTTCTACGATCTATTATTGAATTGTTACGTTAACTTAAATTCCTTTGGTTTTGTGGTTAGGATTTACTTTCTAATGTCTTTATTTAACTGTGTATTTGGAAAAGAAGTAAAAATTATAATTTTATTTCTTATATCGATCAGATGAATTTTAAATCCGAATTTTTCTCTTTCGTCTTTTACTCTAAAATACAAGTACAAATCGTAGTAAAAGAAAGGGTCAGAAAAGGTAACCTTGTCTCACGCCGAGATAAAATACAATTATGTAAAGGATAATGGCCGAAAACTGTCCATTTTACAAATAGAAAGAACAATTGAGGGGCGTTAGCTACAAGTCATCATTGTAAAATATAGTTGTATGTCCTATTCTTTCTATTACAAATAATGCATTATCCATATATATCGTGTGCTACGGTATCCACGCCAACTTGTAATATATGTTGTTTTTTTTTAGATATCCCCTGCGGGTCAGAGGAATCATAGATCAAAGTAACAATGAAAGTTTTAGTTATTGTGTTAATGGTCTGTTTTAGTACAGCTGTACTAACTCTAAGTGTTCCAGTTACTATAATAACGGCTCCCTTGCCAGTGGATAATGCACCGGTTTCCAGTGTGAACTCTACAACAGTTCTAGGTTAGTCAAAAAAACTACCAAAAAATATATTGTAGACTCCCTAGAACTCACTTGAAGAGAATTTGTATGCGTACAGGAAAGACACAGATATCATCAATTTGCTCCATTCTTATTTCCAATCTGACGTCTGTGGTTCCTGTAATTCCACTTGAACAACTGTATCCGTTTTATGACGTTACTATCGTAACGTATGCCGAATAACATTTCATATTCAGATTATAGTCTGTACATACATTTAGAACTTAATTTCAAATAATCGTATCACTCTTTTAATCAGAATCGGGCACTTAGTGTGTCTACAATAATCAAGAAACAATCTTAAGGATTTGACCAAAGCTAATTGATATATAAATTATTTTTTGATAAAACCATTAGCAATCTATAGCCTTAGCCGTGAGTTATTTGTGTTTCCTCACATTTCCTTTAATTGTTAATTGGTCAACTTGATTTTGTTTTGTAGGGAAACTGGAAACAGCTTATGCCAAATATGGATTAGACTCAACTAGTTTTACAACTTCGATCCAGAATATAATAAACGATTATATCACAATCGCAGCAGATTACGAAGCCCAAGCTGCAATAATAGAGACGAAAGCCGACATGGCCGAGCTTGCCGGAAATTACTCATTAGCCGCCAAACTGGAAAGACAGGGGGATAATTTAGAGAATTTAGCGGTAAGGCCATTGCCACTCAGTAATTTTGATATGCAAATCTTTTTAATATAGTTTAGATAGACAACTTACCGTTTATTTAAGGATACACATGGACATATTTCATATTTCACTTCAAACATTTTCTTTCACCAAGGGAAATGTTTGGTTTTCAGTCGAAATTTCTAGCAGAAAGTTGATTTTATTTCTTTTTTCAAAATAGGAGGGATACATAAAGACGGCCGAAGCGATGCAAGAATTTTCAAAAGTGATCAACGAAAATAAAATAAAATTGTCAGAGGTTTTCTCTGAGGTGAAAAGAGGAATGATTAGAACAGTCGCAATGGAAAAACGACTTCAACCACGAAGCTTGCCAGCTAAACCAACAACTGTTGGACAACCAACTACTGGTGGACAACCTACAACCGGAGGACCACCTACAACTGGTGGACAACCAACAACCGGTGGACAACCTACAACCGGAGGACAGCCATCAACCGGTGGACAACCAACAACCGGCGGACAACCAACAACTGGTGGACAACCAACAACCGGAGGACAACCTACAACCGGAGGACAACCTACAACTGGCGGACAGCCTACAACTGTTGGACAACCAATAACCGGTGGACAACCAACAACTGGTGGACAGCCTACAACCGGTGGACAGCCTACAACCGGAGGACAACCTACAACTGGTGGACAACCAACAACCGGCGGACAACCAACAACCGGTGGACAACCTACAACAGGAGGTCAACCATCAACCGGAGGACAACCTACAACTGGTGGACAACCAACAACTGGTGGACAGCCTACAACTGGTGGACAGCCTACAACCGGTGGACAACCATCAACCGGTGGACAACCAACAAACGGTGGACAACCATCAACAGGTGGTCAACCAACAACCGGAGGTCAACCAACAACTGGTGGACAACCAACAACCGGTGGACAACCAGAACCTGAACCGACAGCTCAAGATGTCCAGGCACTACTTGAAAGTTTATTGGCAAGTATGAGTAACACTGTGTAAATTCTGTTTTAAAAAAATCGAAATTTTCAAAGCAATTTAAAACTGAAATCCGGAGGATGTATTGAAACGACTTCAATATGATTAAAATAAAGCTGTTGATATTTAGTTTCGTGTATAATTATTAGGTTTACTGCCATTATTTAATTGAACCTAAATAAATATAACAATAGCGGTAAAAACAACGGTTAACGTGGTGTCGTTCTCTCTATGATAGTTAATAACAGGCTGGTTGTGAATCATGTAGATGATATTCATTATATTAAAATGGCTTCAAGTTGTGCAATAAAGCATTTTGTCTTATTTCAATAGTGTTGTCATCTCGTTATCTATAGGAACCGAGATGTATATCTTACATGACTTACACGGTAAACATATCTCGAATGTTCTCAAGAAATGTCCTGTGTTGCGCACTGCATAGCGTTGCAGGCTTAGCATATTATATGCAGAACAGTTGGACGTAGGCTCGGGGGTTACCGAGCCATAAATACTCAATGTAAGTCGGTGCCGTTATAAGGGAAGTAACTCGATAAAATCATATTCTCAAGACTACAGACTACAACGACTTTTTTAGTTTCTGTACCTAATTAACAATAAGCTATGTTTATACGCCCATATAATTAAGATTCAGATAATCTAAGTGGTCTAATTGATCTAAGTGGTCTAAGGGCCAGATGTATAGTAATAACCTTTCAGTCCAAGACTCAATGGTGTTAAACAGAGGTTTACTTCACGTTTCAAAACTTTTAGAAAGTCAGTTCGGCTAAAGGTTTGAAATGCCACGGGGATCTGGGACTGTTTATCATCATTGTTTACCCTCAATTTATCCTTACCTCCGACCCATAGGCATACCCCATGTACAAATTCTTATATACTGGCCTAGGTATTAGGGAATGAACGTCCACACAGGCCTAGTAAAATGTTTAATTCACCACACCAAACTCACATTATTAACCTTAGTCCAGCTAGACCCCATAATACCATTGTAAGCCGAGGAAATACACTCCCTACCACCCCCCCCCCCAAACCTCAATTGATTTAAATCGCATTTTAAGGTACCCACCTTCATAGCTCGCGTTTTTAATACCGATAGCGGTATGTCTTTATTCTTCTCTAATGCCCTGCAAAAAGAAAACAAAAATGATTAGTTCGGAAATAGACCGGTCCTTAAATAAAATGATTAATTAATATGAGATGCCTGTTGCCATCATTAAAGGCATCCTCAAATAGCTAATAGGTTCAGTATTAACCAAGGCAAGCTAGAACCAGTATTCAGATGAAAGGTGGTGTTGTCAGTCAGTAAGAATATATAAATGACTGTTACTATGTAAGGGAAGTAATCCGATTAATGAATATTTTTTATACTACAGACTACAACTACTTTCTTAAAATTCACGCCTGACTTGACGACACTACGCTTTTCTGCGTGTTGTACATTGATTAGGCGTATGGGGGCGTACAGGATTGTATACAATAAGGCGAAATTATTCTTTTTGAATTTCCAAATGTCTGGGACTTGCAGTGTTGCTTATTTAGCACAACCTAATGCACATGGGGTTTGAGTTTATTGTCCTATACGTGAAGCATCACTAATGGCTGGATACACTGTGGACTTGTACAGTTAATGAAGACACAACTGTTTTAAAATTTCAATTTTAATTCAAAAGTTTCACATCTGATGGCAGAATTTTTCCCAGAGATCCCTCCGTGTAACAAAACCTTGTTTTCATAAACTAAACAAACATGGCCGCTCCTTCCAACACTGCTCGTACCCAGCTTATAAAAATTACCCACGGGCTTGACCGTCATTAAAAACATATCCCCAACCGGTTCACGACACTTGCCGTCAAATGTCTCTCCACCGTGAAGAAATAAACCCCCTGGTACGGGTAATGATATGTGATATTTACGTCCACTGGGAAACTTGTCCAATGTTTTAAGTTTCCTAGCAACTGATACTAAGTTTTCTATAACAGAATTAGTATGGGTGTGTTTATTGGAATACCCTGTGTATACGTCCACCAGTTTATCGTTTCTACCACCGATTATAAAAACTTTCGTACCGATAATGGAGGTTGAGTGGCCAGATCGTGATGTCACTGAATTACTGAATTCTGAATATTTAAAACCATCTGTTTGATTCCCTGAAATAGACGAATATCGCGTAAATCAGAAATAAAGACAGATTTTATTTTCTATGGGTGGCTCCCTATTTTGTTGATGAGGCATAAGGCAGTGTACAATAATGGAAACACTGCGATCTTATAAGCAAGCTGTGGACCAAACCTCAGGATTGTTTGAGAAGTAACTGTAGTCTGTAGTATAAAGAATATTCAAAAATCGAGTTACTTCCCTTACATCATAACTGTCATTCATATATGTTTCGTACTGACATTATTTCTTTTTCATCTTCAAAATGGGGACTCTATTTAATTGTCAGATCCATGAACGATGCCATTAGGTTACCTAGATTGATACAGTGTCTACTAGAGATATAGATCCCTCTAATATTGGTAACAGTGGGTTGACAGCAAGGTGTGGTGTATTAAAAGGGAAGAGGGGAGGGGGATGGTTGCCCCTGGAGAGTGTACTAAATCTATGATTACATACCTGCCAATAAATAAGCGTTACCATGACGTCTCTGCATGCGTAGACTACCATCTCTCCCCACAATCAAGATCTTGCCATCAGAAAGTTCATTGACTGTATGCGAGCTGAGACCACCATCTTCTGGGAAGCCAGTAGTAGGGGGTTCAGACCATCTGTTCTCTACTGTATCATAAACATATACCTTACTTCCTCTACTTTTTACCGTCCCAACCTCCTATTATTATTATATACCTGTTCAATACACAGAAATATATTTTATTAGGATAACTACTTATGTTCTAAAGGATCTTTTCTATCAACTGGTCCTTGCCTAGACTTCTTGTCATTGATTTTACAAGGGTAACAACTTAGGTTCACAAAGATCCTTTCTACCAGTTGGTACTTTAACAAACCTCTTGGTATTGATTTTACAAGGACAACAACTTAGGTTCACAAGAATCCTTTCTACCAGCTGGTCCTTGGTCAAACCTCTTGGTATTGATTTTACAAGGACAACAACTTAGGTTCACAAAGGATCCTGTCTACCAGCTGGTCCTTGACCAAACATTTTGGTATTTATCTTTCAATATCTATACTCATATACAGTTATCGACCACCCTTTAGATGAACCTACTTGGATAAAGGGAACCCTGGTCTCATGTATTTATTGATAATATTAATGGGGGGGGGGGGGAAGGGTATATGAAAAACTAACCTATCATCTCTGACTATACAAGCGTGATGACTCAAAGCTGGACTGTCGGGGCTAACAATCTGATTCCATATTAACGATTCTAGATCTAGTTTATATAACTTATTAGATGGAGAGTTACTGCCCTTGATTTCAATACCACCATGTAGATACACAGAGTTATTCACAACACAGCCTGAAATACACCATGTAGTGTGTAATAAAGGAAATATAAACCTCTCCTTTTTATTACACCTATATCAACATTACACAAGGTCCCGGGTTTCCTTTTAGTCCACATAATACATCTATTAGAGAAGAGTACCTTATGAATAATAGCACAGGTCTACATACAAACATTAATAAAACAGGGGCTTGGTAGGCTACTTACCTACATGGAAAGCTAAAGATGGACCAAGAGGAATCAAAACTTCCCAATCAACTAAACAGCTTGAAGATGGCTTGGTTGCCATTTTAAAAGCTAATCATCTGTATTATATAGCTATTCAACTCATACCAAACCAGGGTAAGGAAAACTAGATATTAAAAAATGGAATTGGTTAGGCATTTAACAATAAAGCTAAAACTGAAGAAAGGATCAAGTAGGTGTACAATACTCAAACAATTAGGCCCTTCGTGATGTATTTCTCATTCAAAATTCCAAGCATTAGATATAAAGAATGATTAAGGATTAGGCCTAAATTAAATCAGCCAATTTATAAAGAATAAAGGTTTATTTCTACTTTTAAAACTTAAAATAAGATATAGCACAATAGATCTGATGCCCAATAAAATAATGACAGCAACCCAGTAAACTATATCAATGACAGACCAAATTAGCCTAATTTGTAGCCCTAATTTGCTTGATGTTGATTCTTAGTAAATGTAAGCCCTTGTTACTTTTTATATGACATTTGTTTGTTGTGATAGAGAAAAAGAGAAAAATTCTTGAATTTGTACTTCGAGAAATACGATCGCGATATGGGATTGTTTTAGATGGAAATGTAGATTGATTCACTCACATTAAAACTGCAATTTGGAGGCACAGATAGCACCTGTCATAGTCATTTTCAATCCATTCTAAACTAAAAACATCGAGTTCGTCTGCTTGTCTAAACTCGCATCGCCATCTTGCAGGTGCCCGTATGACGTCATTGTCTACCCAGAATGCCAAGCGAGGCCCCGGCGCCCTAGAAATTATTCTTCTCTGATGAAGGTGAAAAATCTAGAAATTTAACAATTTTACAGGTAATATGAACGATATGATCCTTACAGATATGTTGCCTCTACATTTTTGGGTAGGAATCAGTGAAAATACGTCCGATTTTATCCCATACTACTGAAATATCAAAGATGATCTGCCTTCGAAATTGTGCACGCCTTGGCCTCTCCATTTTAACTCTGTGTCGGCGAGTAGACTAAATATTTAAATCTCTCGTATTTTCTACTACTTCACTACTTGAGATCCAAATAGAATGTTTGTAGATAGTGTGCCAAGCTCCTGTAGCATTGAAATTAATTATTTCGTATTTCGAAATGAACAAATGTGCTTTTAAGATGTCTGAATATACAAGAGATGTGCTGTGTTTAAATCCAATAGGCCTAATATCACTGATCTAGTAGACAAGTTCATGTGGCAATATGTAATGCAATCTTTCCTTGACATTAATAATCAAAAGGTTGGTTATTGTTTGAGCCAACATACAACAAGGATATTAAATAGACAGTAAATTGTCTGCAGTTTTGATTGATCAACATATAATGAAATGAAAGCGTCTTCAATATTAATCATTTTAATTTCAGCAGACATTCAAGATGTCAGATGAAGAAGATCAGAATGAAGTTGATATTTCTGTTATTAGAAAAGCTATTGAAATATCCGGGAATATGATTGAGCAGATTTTAAAGGGCATCCATTATGGTTCCCCGGAAGGTACGATGTTTATTGTACAGTGAATGCGACTATATTCTAGAATGTAAAGTTTGTCGTAATCTGTTCAGATCTTTGGCTAATTTCGTGGCTCACAAACGAGTTTATTGTACCCTGGCTTATCAACAGTCGGATGAATATTTAAATCTTGTTCATCCTGATGAAGAAACGGTTGTGGTTCACCCCGAAATGCCAGACGACACCAAACAACAGAAACAGAAAAAGCCAGCCAGTAGGTCCCTGGAAAGCACAGTTCAACAACTTAAAGATGGATCTCTCGGTCATTCAGCAGCATATAAACTCTACTCGCAGGCAGCTGATAAAATAGAGCAACAACGCGAAGCCGCCAAAACCCAGACCTTGACCTTCGAACCTATACCCAATACCACTAAAGCCATGAAGGTGACAGTTACCCCAGGTGTTCCCGAGTCGATGGACGAATCAATGAGCATTGCATCGGAGGCTTCCGAGTCATCCGTTCCAAGCACATCAAAGTTATCTCCCATGCAGTCATCACCCACGGCAACATTAAAATCAATGCTTTTAAAATCAGCCTTAGAGGGAGACACCACAACATCAATAAATTCACATCCAAGCAGCCCAGAGAAGGTGTCAATCAAACAGAACCCCAAGTCTGTTTTGTCCCCACCCAAGAAAATGACCCTAAGATGTAAAGAAGGAATGAAGGGCATGCCCTGGAAGAAGGGTCGGTCTGACAGTGAAACCCCTAGTCCCAGTTCGGAGAACAAAATGGATTTTAACACCCTAGAATGTCTGGAATGTAACACGGCTTTTAGATCCAAAAAAACTCTAATTATTCATTACCAGAACGCACATTGTGGAAAACGTACATTCTTCCCCTGCCCTTACTGTGAGAGTGTTTTCTTCTATATTTTTGGTTTAACCAGACATTTAACCAAGGCTCACAATAAATCCAAGCAGCAGATAGACAAGATGAGGGAGAAGTTGAAGAAAAGTAGTTTTGTTAAGGAGGTAACTGAACAATGTTTATCAGCTCGTGAGCAGATTCAACACGTAAAAAACACACCTGTGACCTCTACGTCAACCCGAGGTCCAACTGAACCAAACAAACCAGATCCTGGTGACATTATTCAAAACGCTTGTCTGCAGACGTCAAGCAAAGAAGACCATGTGTGTTCTAATTGTGGGCGTGAATTCGCGAAGAAAATGAACTTATTAAATCATAGGAAAATTTGTCTCACGGAAGGCTGTACCTCGGTGACAAACACCGTTTCAAAATCTGTTGGCTCGAATGTCAGTTACGTCACCTCGGTGAGAAAATCACCAGTATTCACCTCATCTAGTCAGAGCACTTTAAATTCTGTATCAAAGTCAACATTGACGCCTACTTACACCACCAAAACTGTGTCCAATGTTCATAAGAAATCACCAACTATAGTGATTGTAAAAACATTACCCGTCACGTCAGAGGAAAACCTCACTGGACGTCCATCAAAACCAAACCCTGATTCAAAGCAACTTGACAATGATGACCAAAGAAGATCTGCAGATTCTACGTCACCCTTGAAAGATCTGAAGGTTGTGGCAGAAACTCCAGACGTCAAATCTGAACCACCTGAAATCAAAAGACCCCTGGTAAAAACAACAGCTAGAAATAAAACCGGATGTAAGTTTAGTCGTCGAGTTGTCAGCCCTCCACCCCCAAATATAAATCTCTTGCCGTCTGGTGGATCAAAGACCCCATCTCAGCTCTCAGAGTCTTCGCAAACAACAGATACACAGGAACGGAAACCCCTTGTCAAGACAACAGCGAGATCAAAGAAAGGTTTTAAACCTCGTGTCACAAATCCTCGTATGGACATAGATCAACTGGTGCATTCTGGGATTACGTCCTCGTTGGACGGGAGCGATAATTCAGATGAAGAAACAGAGGTTAAACCTGAGATATTTCAGAATCTTGCTACTGTGTCAGTCGTTCGGAAATCTATACCGAATTCAGAGATCAAAGACGAAACCATCCCTGAATTTGCTTCGGTGAAAAGAAAATCGAATGTAGTGGAAGAAATTTGGGTAGACAAGTTACCTGGGTTACCAACAGAGAAAATACGATCCAATCGAACATATGTAGTTAAATCAACCACACATCAAAAACTTGAATGTCAAGATACGAAACGTTTACGTGAAATTGTAAATGAAACGGAACTTGTGTGTATGCACTGTAGTCTAGAATTCAGCAACGTGTCTAATCTCAGACGTCACGCTATCCGCCATCTTGGCTGGAAACGCTACAAGTGTAAAATGTGTAAATTCAGTAGTTACAACAAATCAGAATGCAACACTCATTTGATACGTACACATTCTGACCGATTTAGAAATGTCTCGTCTATTAACAGTTTGATTGTAGATTTGGGAAAAGAAGGATCGAGAATGCGTTCGCGTAAAAAACAACAGACGTTGTTCGAGAGACAGGCGGCAGAATGCGCGGAGGCCGGCGAAGATGTATATGTCACGGACACCAGCTATAAACGCTCAAACAAGAAAGGAAAATCAGAAGATCTTAAAGTGTCACCGCCCTCCAAAAAACGTTTGAAAGGAGAAAAGGGAAGTGACGTCACGCCATTTAATATTTCGACACGGAATTCTCCCCGTGAGTTTGATATCCGACCCTATAAGAAAATGGATCCGACTACAACATTATGTACGCGTAAAAGTTCATATCCGAAAAAGATTACGATTCATTCTAAATTCCATGACGACGATAGCAACGAGGAAGATGGTGATTCTCGTTCTTCTTTTTCACAATCTAGTCAGTCTTCTAAATTCAGCAGATCAGACGCTTCCCTTCACACTGCATCACAGAATAGTGCTAGATCAAAAAGTGACGTCAGTGATACCGACTCTGAAATGTCAGTGAGGAGTAGAAACAAATTTAATATTGAAAGTCCTCAAACACGTCGCTCAACTCGTGTCGGACATGACGTCAGTGATCTTAAAGCTGCCAAAAATTTAACACCAGATCTTCTTAACTAATATAATTGCTTTTTTATTTGAATTAAGTGAATTCTAAACATTACCTGCGTAAATATCAACAACTGATATCTTGATTACTGTGATGCCTATTTCTTTGGTTTTTTTTAATTGAACTCTCTGCTTTGTGTTATGTGTACAATATTTGTGGCTTAAAATTTGAAAATAAGCTTCAATGTAATTGAGCTCAAATAAGATAAGCTTAAAGCTGATTAGAGTTTTTGGAATGTTTTGTATTATTTTGTTGATTGTTGATATCTTGAACGCAACAAAATAAAATATAAATTTTCTAAAATTAAGTTTTGATTTGAATTCATATTGTGTTGGTTACTTGTAGGCTGGGGGGGGGGGGGGGGAACTGATCAGAAGCATGGTGCCTATGTCTATGGCAAATAAAGGCAGTCTATGCCTATGGTGGGATTGTAGGATGGGGCGGAACTGATCAGAAGCATGGTGCCTGTGTCTACAGCAACAGAAGCATGGTGCATTTGCCTTTGTCTATGCCTACAGCGCCAAATACAGAATGAGATGTCATGCATTGCATATTGAACATACACTTAACTCCTTGATAAAGCATCATCTATTATCCTTTTAACACGAGCAAGAAAAGCAAAAGTAAATTTAATAATTTATTGAAAACAATCTAGGTTTCCGAGAGACAGTGAGAGGGAGTATTTATTACACAGACATGGAATGCATACAAAGTTGGCATAAAAATACTCGCTACTTATTAACGTAGCATGAAGCATGTGACAAACACTAGCCAATCAAATTACAAGAAACATATCTATAAATTCACACATGATTGGCTAATACATTTAAGTTGTTTGAAATACACGCGACATCACGTTCAATTGCTTTCAACATCATCACAGTTTGAAAAGTCGGCCATCTTGGAAACCAGCTTAGCAACAAGCTGTGTATTTAAGTAAAAAGTTACAAAAATTTGGCTATAGTTATAACACATAGATAACAATAATATTTACATCTTAAGATGTCGTATCACCATGGTGATCAGAACAACAATCTACACAACAAGTCAATATTATATATATATATCAATAACAAACAACACTATTGCACAATACCAGTTTAGTCAGTTACTAAAGCTGTGAATAGACCAGGTATAAAGTCAGTGATTATCGGACAGTAGAATATCATAAAAGTGTATAAAAGTAATACAGATCCAGACAGACGTGTCATTCGTTTCTACTATTTTCTACCGATTATCTCAGACTGGAGCCTGTTTCACGGAAACTTAACTTAGGATGATTTTAGTTTTCCAATGGTCAGATTGGTCAATCACTGAAACTGAGTATTTATTAACCAATCAGGTTACTGTATTTCTTAAAATCTTGATTGTATCTTTGTTAAAATTTTGTGAAACAGGTCCCTGGACTTCACACGGCGCCTATTTTCACTGTAACACTGTTGAATAAATTCTTAAGACTATATATTGAATGGTTCATGCTTTAATACAGCTTAAACAATATTAACAATGTGGACTCTCTTAAGTTGAGTTGAGAAACTTTAAAAAATTGTTGAGATATATGTATCAGGGACACTGATGTAGACTTATACTATCCAAATGTTAGTGGTTCTTAAGATATTATCAGCAGCTATTTCTGACATTCAGCTGTACAATGATGGTTGTAAAAAGGAGTTTTGATGATAAATATTTACCAGTCATAATACAGTGTGCGATATTTAAAGCTTTATCAATATTGTGTATTTAATTCACAGAATGTGTATTTCTGTAGTTCAGCTGTACAAGACCGGCAATGAGGGTAAACAGGAGTTCTGTTGAAGGAGTGTTTTAACGGTCGTCTGGAATTGCAGGAAGAATAATACCAGCACCTAGAGCCTCTCTTTCTAATGCTGCTAGTTGTCTGAAAACAAGGGAACATTCATTTATGTCAAACTATCTATCTAAATTTAGAAACTTTTACACCTTGTATTAACTTGAATCTTTTTTTATTTGTGACCTTGGCCAGTGCTTTTAAAGTTTGAAGAGTTCACTGAAAAATTGAGGGGTGTCCAATAGATGTTATAACATGGTGTGTAGGGGTTCAAATCTTCATGTATGCCACAAGTTCCTACTTACCTTCGGAGTTTTCCAGCTTTAGCTTTCAATTCTTTATCAAACTCTCTAGTTTTAGTGATTTCTCTCCAGGCGTCTTCATGTGGAGACTGGTCAATATGGGAGCTCAGATATAATCCATTCCACAGGGTCTAAAAATATATCATACAGTATAGTAATCAGTTTCCCTCATCACACACTGCATGGTCTAGCTATATTAGTTGCTGATAAGTAGGATGTGAAACTCATTCATTTTATTTCATGCTGCTGACACGTGTTTTAGACACACAAACCTCATCAGGACAGCTGATTTTGGAAATGATTTGATCACAGCTCATCTCATTCAGTTAACATATGTTTCAGATACACAACCCTCATCAGGACAGCTAGTTTTGAAAATGATTTCACCCTAGCTCAACTCATGCTGCTGACAAATCTTTCAGATACACAACCTTCATCAGGACAGCTAATTTTGGACCACAGCTTATCTTATACTGCCACCATGTATTAAGAAATAAGAAATAATGTGTAAGACTAACCAGACTTTGTGGAGCAACAGACGGCCAGATGACAACAGGATTGGGTTCGTACATAGGATTTAAATACTGATTTAAAACTTGGGGTCTGTTGATATACGACCTGAAAACAACGTGAAATAAACAATTATCTATACTTATACTTATACTTATTGATCTATACTTATAATTAATAAAATGGTTTCTGTATCAAACTTTCTTAAATTAACAATTTGAGACACTTCATAATAGTAATAGACTTACCATAGAGAAACAGTTTTATTACAAGGTAATAGACTTACCATAGAGAAACAGTTTTATTACAAGGTAATAGACTTACCATAGAGAAACAGTTTTATTACAAGGTAATAGACTTACCATAGAGAAACAGTTTTATTACAAGGTAATAGACTTACCATAGAGAAACAGTTTTATTACAAGGTAATAGACTTACCATAGAGAAACAGTTTTATTACAAGGTAATAGACTTACCATAGAGAAACAGTTTTATTACAAGGTAATAGACTCACCATAGAGAAACAGTTTTAGTTGTCACTTTATTTTCTATTCTTTCCTTTTCATTATTACACAGAAATGTACCTGTAAAATCAATAGCTACAGAAATATATAGTGTTTATATAGATTCAGGGGGGGGGGGGGGACTCGGTCAGTTAGATACTGGCTCACTAACCTGAAGGTCCACGACTTGTATAATTAAAATGATTTGTTACGTACCGTATTGTGAAGAATAAGCATGATGAATTAGGAATATCAAAAACTCTTCGTTAAATTCAAAAGAACATGGGAACTGTTGTAAAATCTGAAAAATATAGAAGTTAAAACCGTGAGAAATCGGGACCTAGTTTTACAACAACTTAACGAAGAAGGAAACAAGACTTAAGAAATACAGTAATCTGATTGGTTAATAAAGGTAGATTAAAAAGTGTCTGACCAATCAGATGATTAGAGTAATAAATTTAGTGCGAACCTTTCACAAGTAAAACATATAAGAATAAGGGAAAACAAAAATCACGTACCTGCCAAACGGCATCTATAAACAGAATGAAAACCGGGGATTCTTTCCGTTGTTTACTGATAGCATACGCAGACTTACTACATCTTTCTCGGAATGGATGACCTCCCCTTATCCATTCTCTCTCTATCAACGCTTCAAACCTGAAAATATTGTTATGCTCATTCTTAAAAAAAAAAAAAACGCTTTTTTACGAACAGTACAATAGAACCCTAGATCTTCAAATATTATTGTGCCTAGACACAGACTCCAAAAAAAACAAGTTAGGGAGAAAGCCTTGAACTGACTGAGCCACCTTCAGACTCAAAAAAATTTGAAAAAAACCCACCCAGAAACTGTACGACAGTCCTGATCCAATATTAACTGAGCTAAAGAAGTAACAAGTAGAGTTGTATCATATCCGTCTGCTCCATGAACTAAAACTGACGCTCCTGTAATATAAAACACATAATATAAAGGTCTTTGAAGGTCAAGGCTGAGGTTTTAAGCATTACACGATAAAAAGGAACTTCTTTTTAGCAGAAAGAGAAACAACTGGATCCTTGTTACCAGCTAGCCATATCCATTTTCCTAACTTTATACGCCAAAATACTATGAAAAATGTAATTTTCCCACCTTCTTTGTCCATACATTGAGCCACCACACAAGCACAAGTTAAAATATCTTTAATATGGGTCATCCAATTACTGGACTCTAACTTCGATAACCATTTATCCATACTTGAGTTACTATCACTACACGCTGAAAATATTACAAAGGTCAGAAGGTCATGATAGCGTTACCTTGGTTACAATTTTTCGATAAATCACTTGCTTTACCCATAGATAAATGAGACCTTGGTTGGCAAAATCATAGCATGTGTGATCAAGTTTACAAAACAAACATTAAAAAGTTCTAAAGTGAAACACAGTAGTAATAAGGATTGACTTACCTTCTATCATTTTGATTAAGGAATCATGAAAAGCTTGGTGTCTTTCGATTGGCTGATGTATTCTCCGCCATCTTGAATAATTAGCCTCTGGTTCATAACCTCCGCCTTCAAAAAAGTTCTCTTGATTAGCTTAAAATGTTGATTAGAACAACAAGCTGTTAAAAACTCGTAAAATCTATACCAAGAGGTTTGGCTAAGAACCAGATGACTGAAAAGATCCTCATAAGATTAACTATTAATCTTGTAAGCCCAACCTTATTTAATTAGCAGACGTCCTTCCCACAATGCCCGTCCCATAAAACTACAGGTTGACTATATACTTACCCTTGGCTTGAGCCATCTTAGCTACACTCTGGGCACGAGTGTCAATTATATACCCACGACGCCCCTGACTTAAAACAGAGTTAACCAGCTTCTCATCTTCCTTACATCTATTACCATTCTGTCCAGTTAGAGGTTGACTACTTCTCATTAATACTGACTGAAATCAAGGGCAATAACTCTTAACATAACATTATAAATCCCCTGTATAACTACACACTCACTGTGTTTTCTCAAAATGATTTTTCCGATTAAGACCACCACTATTTCTGAAGTAATACAGGACAGACGTCACCTAAGACAGGCGTAACCTTGTGACTGTTTCTGTAGTCACCTAGACAACTACCCGGTACTGACCTTATTGTCTTTATGAAAATAACTTAAGACAGGGAATCTACCATGATGTCTAAACTTAGCTACACGCTGTAGAATTTCATCTTCTATCTGTTTAGGTACGATAACTACACTTGGATACGATGGACATAACTACAATTATAAATAGAGTCAACACTGTTAGGGACATGAATATTAATGAGGAATATGAATATTAATGAGGAATATGAGAATCAATACAAAATTTTAACAATTAAAAAGGAAATAGAGCAAATGATGACTAGCAAGGCCATACAGTGTGCAACAAGGCAAATTTTTCAAGTACAGAAGCATTAGCCTACTATTTGTTGATTTTTCTATTAATGGACTAGAACATGCACAGCCTATATTACCAGGGGGTATGGTAGCAGTATTCTACCCTCTGACCTGTATCACTGACAGGAGCAAACTTTGGGGATGGGAGGTAAAGACAAAAGTAAAAGGGTAGCAGTATTGACCTTATAATCTTTATTTACATAACTTAGTCTCCACTCTTCTCCACATTCCTTCTGTCTGTTAAACTCAATCTCTGGTGGAAACGCTTGCCAGCCATCTTCTAATATTTCAAACATAGGGCGATACGAGAAGGGGTATTTCATTCCCAGATCAGCTATAAAATATTAAATACAGTTTGTAATAACTCATTGTTATTTCGGTTCACTTGAAATATTGTTACTCATTTATTTTCTATATAGATTGTTAGTCTGTATATCTATATATCTTGTGTTTCTATATAATATTTGATAACGCTGTCTGTATTAGCATGTGAAACGTTGAGTTAATAAATATCAGAAATGGTATATCTATATATCTTGTGCTTCTTTATAATATTTGATAATACACATGTTTCGATTGGATAAAAACTAGATATCGCTTGAACATAAGTGGGATATGAAAGTTGTTGGATCTTACCTAAATTAGAGAGTTGTTCTATAGAGGTACCGACAGCTAGACAGTCGTCTACAGTCTGAAACTCCAGGAATAAAATGGTAAAATCTTTACATTTTAATGTCAAGGTACCGGTTGAGCCAGTTAATTTCTTCTCTATACTATCAACACAACTATGTAACAACTGAAAATATAATATTGAACATTATTCTCAAATAACGTGAGTTATGAACATAGAAATGTGTCAGTCGATTCCATTCCTGTTGGACAGGACAAGTTCCAATCTGTCAATAGCCATTTTGTGAGTTTGTGAGGAAAGAATTTTAATATTTCATAAGTCAAAGCCCTCCTTTACTTCAATATGTTAGGCCAAAAATTTCAGGGAACGATTCATTTAATAAAGTAATAAATTGTGTATTCAAATCTATACAAAATGGAGGGAGAAACAGTAAACAATAAAAATGTTTGAATTAGTCTTACCCAGAGTTCCTCAGTATGTTGATTACGAGAAGAAAGAATTAGATGATGTCCCGTGATACACAACGTTCCGTCAACGGGTTTCTTAAATTTTTGTCTTAAAACCACATTGTTTACCATTGGTGTCTTGATAAACTCAGCAAACTCCATTGTGGTCTGATGTTAGTCTGGAATGGTTACAATTAATAGAGAATTAGGAAACAGGATTTCTGACAAATATGGCATCAAATGTTTTAAAAATGTAAAAATATAAGAACGCATTTGACTAAAAGAAATGGGTCTGTTCAGTTTAAGCCAATTCTCTGAAGTAATTAAAGTGTAGAGAATATTGGATTAGTTTTTAATCAGCCATCTGTTCAGCTAATTAATTAATCTTGGTGACAATAGGAGCTAATGAGCTGACAACTCAAGCTGACAACTCAAACGCACCCCCCCCCCCCACTTTTTCTTTCAGACCTATCACACCCACTTATGTCCTGTTTATGCACCCAAAGAGATCTCGAGAAACAAATTCTTAAACACGCAAAAAGCATCAAATAAAACTTGCCCGTCTAACAACCAGTTGTAAAAGAAAGAGGTTGGGGGGGGGGGGGTGATTTGCTTATTTATAGAATATCATATTTTTTCAAATCTGAGCAATCAAACGTACATAAACAAAGTGTCACCCTTACCAAAATGTGCCAAATCGACGTCAAGAGACGTATGGTCACTTTTGCCTCAAAATTTCAGCGATCGCAGAAAGATTTCCTCAATTTTTGGTTCAGTCACATAAATAAATAAATAATGAATTAATTTTCTGCCCACTTCCTGTTATAATGAGCAGGTCCGAGGAAAATTCATAAATTTCAAAAATATTTTTTTAGATAACTTTTAACTTTTTAAGTATTTTCTGTTGTTCTTAGTTGAATACGCTATAGAAATAATTGTAACAGAAGCAAAAATGATTTTTAGCAAGTAATTTCAAAATTATTTATTTCTTACCGGAACTTTCTGCAGGACTTGAAATTCCAGTATGGCTGACAACGAAGGTAAACAAAATTTCTTTCTCTGTAAATATCACGTCTGCTATATCTATTTCTTAGTTGCAAATAAAATCAATGATGTATTTGGCGACAGAAATGAACTGTGAAAATCTTGCAATTAATAGAAATCGTTTCATAAGCGATCATACAATTTGGTGCAGAGATTTTAAAATTTGAACTTGCAGAATGCAGTTGCACCACCCCCCCTCCCCTTTTTTTTGACAACATGAATGCAACATGCATTTAATGAAAGAAACGGCCTTCTGGGCTCCTAGATCATTATGGAAAATGTAGCATACTTGGCAGCATTTTGTTTAAAGATGCCTATTTCCTTTATTTATGCTTATTTTGTTAGTCTTATTAAATTTTACTTGACCTGTGAACGCTTGGTTGGCTTATTACAAACTTTCTTGCTAAAGTGCCTACACAATGAAAAGTCAGAAATCTCAGTAGGAGGCTATAGTTTAATTTAAATATTGATGAAGTTTTAACGTCTGCTTGGTTTGGCTCAACTCAATGAATCCAGCCTATCGTGTCTAAATAATTTATTGCTGTAAATGGCAGCAACTTCAGGGAAGTCCTCTGGGATTTCTAACACTCAGACCAGGTTTAAATTAAATATTTTATCACTTTCTTTATGTGAGCTACCACTGTACCGGTACTTCAAGGAGAAAACTGCCACAGGCTCTGTCCATGGAGCATGATATGGTTGCTGTGGCAGGGATCCTTGTTTGATGATATCTCTAATTTTCATAATAAGAGAAAACAATTAAAAATGTAGACTTATGTCCTGTTGTTTAACGTTTCGGCTCATAACTTCTTCAGAAACACTTCAGTAGTTTATGATCACATATTTTATCCTTCTATTATTTATTCAAAGTTTAGGATGGTGTGTGAATGATTTTTCAATTGTACGGTAAAAAGGGTTATTAAGCATTATTGCATTTTTCTTATCAAATGACCTTTTTGTGATCCAATACTTTGCTTATCCAAATTGAAAGTAAAGTTTTAATAGAGATGATAGACCTATTAAGGGAGCCATTAAAAAGATAAATAATATTTATTTTGACAACAATCTGAACAAAAAATTGATTTGTTGAAATCTTAATAATGTTCATAGACATTGATTTTATTTCTTTTCAACCTGAATATTTAACTGATGGTAATATTGATTGAAATTATTTCTACTGCAAGACAAAATACCAGTAGCACAATTAAAGATTTCAAACTGTGTTTAGTCCATCTACAATTAAATAATATTATGTGAATATTCTAGTGGCAACTTCTATGATAACATGTTTCATGTTGAGGGCATTGGATTCACGTACAGAACTTCACTCTATTCAGCATTGAAGTTGCATGTTATAAGTGATTTGTATATCATTTACAACGATATATTGAAAACAACTCTGTGAAAATATTGCATGAAAATAAATCAATTTAGATAAGCTGCCAGTAATAAACAGTAATCTTTTTAATATATCATAATCTTGTGTATCAAAGTCAAAATATCTATTCATTAAATTCAAGTGTCAAATCCTTTCAAAGCTTTTACAAAATATAATGTTTAAGTGTAAGAATGCCACAATGACTCACTCTCTTCTAATTTCATTCAACAGTCAAATCTAGGTGACTCAGTACTAGCTTATTTAGTCAATCATCACAACCTTTTCTTTGACAAGTTTTTTATAAGGCTGTTTTTCATTCTTTAGGTCAGTCAGAGGGTATTAATCATACCTTTACTGTTGCCATGCATTCATTCATTCATTCATTCATTCATTCATTCATTCATTCATTTATTCATTCATTCATTTATTCATTCATTCATTCATTCAATTATTCATTCAATGTCATATTTATTTGAGTTAGAGACAGATGAATTGGGCATAGAACTCTATTCATTTTCATTCATTTCATTCATTCATCATTCATTCTCTCATCCTTTCCTTTCCACCATCATTCCCCTATTGATTGTAGTATAATGAAAGTAAGTGGTATCGGGTATCAGTTATTACAGTTAATAATTAAACAGTAGAGGAAGGGTGTGAGATGTGTTTATTTATGTTATTATTTTAACACCCAGCAACACACAATACACTGTAAATACACAGTTATCCTATTAATATACAGTTATCAACTTGTCATATATACAGAGCTGTTAACAAGAGAATAGAGTAAGACACTACTGGTTTATCTCTTCAATAATTTATTGATACACTTAATTGACTGATATTGGTATAAGAGGTTTCTCTGTAGTACTGTATCAGGGAACTGATATATCAATTTACATCATTCAATGTACCGATGGTACTTAAAGAGTTGTATCAGGGACACTGATACATTCAATTTACATCATTCTTAGTTTACACCCAAACCTATTTAAAGAGTTTGTAAAGCGGATTTCTAACAGTAGCTATACGATGTCAAATTTCTCATCATTTTTAAAAGATATCATCACCACTAACACTGGTAGTAATTTAGTCAGACCCATTTCTCATGGACACTGGTAGCTATAAGATAGTCAGCACCATTTCTCATGGACACTGGTAGCTATAAGATAGTCAGCACCATTTCTTCATGGACACTGGTAGCTATAAGATAGTCAGCACCATTTCTCATGGACACTGGTAGCTATAAGATAGTCAGCACCAAAGTGACTCTCGTAAGCACCGACTATGGACTATAGCATCCTAATTATAAAACCTGCTCAAACATAACCCTGATATAAAAGACACTTAACTACCAAGTAGTTTATAAGACTTGAGATATTTACTGGTAGTTATAAAGTCTGTTATTGACACAGTTTGCTATACATAGTAAATATTGAGTCATAAGACAAATAACAATCTATACTAAATATAGTCCTATGACCTATGACCTATTACTACTTGTATATTTTCTTACTAAAAGTATCTTAGTTTGTTAACAAGACCTTAGATGGTTGTGTACATGTAAACAAAACCTCACATGGTGTGTACATGTGTGTAAACAAAACCTCATAGTTGACCTCACATACTACTTCTCTTATACTATACTTATTCATTAAGCTTATATTTGAAAGAGATTCTGTACTCTTAAAAGCATTGTAAAGAGGTTTTCTAACAATTTTATGTGTGAAATCTCTTCAATTGTAGTAGAAAAGTTTTCCTTAAATCAAATCTCCATTTTATTTCAGAATATGCAGCTGGGCCTGATGAGAGGAGTCCATGTTCAATATGTGGACGATTGTTCAATCCCAGACCTCTGGTAAGATTTTGATTTTGTCCCTGACCTGTGCCTTTCATGACATAAATCTTTATATTTGATGTAGAATACCGTGATGTATTTGTGCTTGGTTACATCAAATCAATGGTGGTTGCAGGCCTTTTTCTCAGTCAGTGTGTTCCAGATTAATAATAAAATATTTCTATTGTAGCAAATTCATCAGAAAGCATGTGCCAAGCTGGCAAATAAACCGAGGAAAGTGTTTGATTCTACCAAACAGAGAGCTGAAGGTACTGACATCTCATATAAACAGATGAAAATGGCCCAGAAAAAGGTAAAAAATAGAGTGTTCTTTAACATTGGTTAATTGGGAAAATTCAATTCAAGAGGTTTGACCAAGGACCACCTGGTAGACAGAATCTTTAGAGAACCTTATTGTTATTCTTGTAAAATCAATGTCAAGAGGTTTGTCAAGGATCACCTGGTAGAAGAATCAATTTGAGACCTGTTGTGTTATCCTTAATTTCAATCAGGTCTTGACCAAACCAAAGTAAAGAGTCAACTGAAGTTATTCCTTGTAAAATATAGTTAGTTCTATGTTAATAGAAAATTAGCCTGTTTTTAGTTATTTATGTTTCAATCTAGGCTGTAGCACCACCTAAAAGTAACTGGAGAGCTCAACATGAAGATTTTGTGAATACTGTACGGGCTGCTAGAGGTGTAACGGAGGCCATGAAATCAGGGAAACCCCTCCCCCCACCCCCTCCAGCCTCTATCAATCCTGGTAAGTCTAATTATAGGACTTTATTATCTTTAGTGAGGGAATCGTTATCTTAATAAAGATCGTTAGCCAAGCAGTTCAGGAAATTTTTATGTATATTGTTAAGTGACTTCATCTAATGTCCTTGTTAAATTTTACATCATTGTCCACTGCAGTATTAAGTCAGGTATGGAGATATTGGGTGTAAAACTTCATGTTATTTTATTATTTCAGACTATATCCAATGCCCCTACTGTGAAAGACGTTTCAATGCTAAGGCTGCTGAAAGACATATTGATTTCTGTAAAGAACAACATGCTAGGAAGGGGAATAAACCTAATGCCATTGCTAAAAAACCTCCCTCTTCTAGAGTAAGTTTTATATATTGGATAGGTTTAAATGTGAGAACAATTCTGCTTGGTTACCTAGTCTATTATTGTAATATGATAAGCATTTAGTAACGAATTTGAACCCATAGTGCTAACTTATTTAAATACAAAAATTAGACAGTAAGTTGGGATTGATTTTTTCTCTTTTTTGAGATGAATCTTATGTGCAATGAATTTCAAAAGACAACCTACAGAAACCTTAAACAGAATTCTGATTCAGACCAGTGTTTTAGATGTTCACTTTGTTGTTTTCAAACCTATTGATAATTAACTGTGGTTTGTCTTGATTTCAGATCCAACCCCCAAAAACTGGAGGAACCAAACCCTCACCAACTGGTCCACCTTCTGGTGGTAATAGAGCTCCAGCCTCCAGAATTCCTGGAACTACTCCTAATAGAACTCCAGGCAGTACTGGCACCTCTGGAAGAACACCTACGTCTGCTGGCAGAGGTAAACAAACTAGAAATAAATTCCAATAAAAAGAAATCCAAGCGCTAAGATCGTCTAACAAGAACAAAAGATGGCTGACTGAAAATTGGAATAAAACAGTGCCTGATACACAAACACAATATAAAAACATAAAGAGTTTAATAAATGTTTTTTATTTATAGGAACTGCAGGTAGAGGTAGAGGTGGTTCAACAGTAAGTATAAACTTCTATCTTTCTCTGTATTTATTGATATCTGCATGCGGTGTGGTTGATTTTTGGGACAGTCTATCTATGTATATTTATTTCTTATTAGACTTGGTTCTTCTTTCGCTTTCTGATCTATCGAAACAGCAGGCATGGCCCATTCTTTAAACTGATTGAAATTATATTTTATATGTAACAGGGGACTGTAACCCTTATCAATTTCGAAAATAGATTCGGTAGTGCTAGCAATAATCACATACTCACTTTTAATTTGATCTCTGTTACTCTGGTTATTTTAATTTTAATACCATGGTGATGTATTTTTGTGTGAAGGAAAGAATACTGTATGAAACGAAAGTTAATTTTGCAGGGAAATGAAATATCATTCTCGGAAAGAAAAAGCCGTGGCGGTAAAAGATGGAAACCAAAAAGATTTGAAATTTTTGAAATGTAAAAGATTTCAATATAAAGTAGTGGGTTCTCTCCCTTTCATACAGTATTCTTTATTGTGTGCTATGTTATGTTTGGCCTTTCATTTTATTTTGTGTATTCTCACCTCAATACTGGAAGTAGTATACCTAACACCCCTAAATTATTTTTGAACTGTTCCAATCATGCAATATTCTCAATCATAACCAGACATTAACGGAACAGTTCATTTACAATTTTAGGGGTGTTACCAGTCACATTAGTTCCAGTTTTGATTTTCTCGCTTTTTCTGCACCTTTAGGCTACGGATTATTACGATACTGATCTCTATAGCAACGGAAGCAACAGTTCGGGCTATGGACGTTCGCTTCGTACTGGACATAGCCCACTGTTAACAGAAGAAAATGACAAAGCACGTCTCAAAAAACTTAGTTATACTAGAACCTCACCCAGCTTAAATCAAAGGTATCTAAAATTGCATGGTTTTCATATTATTATTTCCATTTTTCTCTTTCTTTCAACTTGCCTTGCACTATTTATTTATATCTTGAAGTTTGGAAATTATCTATTGTTTGATAATCTTCGTTATCCTTATTTGAATATATATTAACCTTGGTCCATCAGTTAGTCCACATTTGTAATTTATAATGATGAAGGTAGTTCTATTGTATGGTTTTATTAAGGTAGTTTTATTAGGTGGGACTGTTAGTATCTTAAACTATAAAGCCAGTTGAAAGAAGTCATACAAAATGTGACCCATTCTGTTTCACTGATATCTTTACCTCCATTAATCACTATGGTTACTAGACTCGCCCAGCTATTTATAAATGAATCACACTAGTGGCTCCTGTAACAATAAACAGGATTGTCTTTCTTGTTTGTTCTGCCGTTTTATAGAACACAATCTCGAAATATTTAAAACAACATATTTCTGTTTCACTAGAAAAAAACTGGCATCCCCGTCGCAGTAAGTACTCCTTGGTTATAGCCCAGTCTCTCTAGGCTATAGATACCGGTGATGGTGGGGTATGCATGTAGGAGAGGGGACAAGGGGGTGAGGGTTTAGGGGTAAAGTGAGTAAAGGATTGATAGTAAAGAGTTGAAGTCATAGAACGAGATCTTTGAAAGCTGGCTTCCAATATATAGCTAGAATTGGAAATTACAGTGCTTTAAGACTAGCTTATAAAGACTAGCTTATAAAGACTAGCTTATAAAGACTAGCTTATAAAGATTGTCCATCACTGCATGCTGTTGCCCATCTTCATTAGCTGATTAGGTGCAGAAGAGTAGGCCCTACTTATTTCAATTTATAACATTTCTTCCTTGCTTACTGTCACATTAACAACAGTCTTGTCTGACATCTTTTCTAACAATTCTATTCTTGCTTTGTTTACTACTTAAACTATATTATATATCTATCAACTTAAAGCCCAGTTTTCATCAGTTATCTGATTGGTCAATCAGTAATTTAAATAAGTTTTATTATCCAATTGAATTGCTGTATTTCTAAAAAATATTAGTTAAGTTTTCAAGGTGTTAGTTAAGTGTTGGGTTATAAGGGAAGAAGTATATTTGCACATAGTGTAACTAAGTAACCAACTTGACAAACATGGAGGGGGGGGGCACTTTATAAACAGTGACAATAACATTACAACTTCTGGAATTTCAACTAGAGGCTCCCCTCATCCACCATTTTGTAAACCATCATTGATAAATGTACACAGAAGAATCCGGTAAAATTGAAATGGTAGCTAACGAAGGTTTATTTTTTTTAGGGAAGGCGTTAACTACACAGATTCAAGGTCAGGTTCTCACTACAGCACAAAGCGTGACTCTGATTTTGGTTACCATAGCAACAGTTCAGAAAACGACTTTTACACGACTCCTACTGGCACCAGATCCAACATAGCCGCCTCGACAACCAAAAGAGGGATGGCGGGACAACGAAATGGAATCCCAACTTCTAAATACAACGCTGCAGATTATACCAATTCTTCCCAAACTTCGCGATTTTGCCATGATTGTGGTACCAAGTACCCTGTTACCACGGCGAAATTTTGCTGTGAATGTGGAATGCGAAGAATTTCTCTTACCTAATGCTATGCCAAACTGTAAATTTTGAACTTCTTTGAGGGCCCTATTACATACTTAATTTTAAAGGAAATCTTCTGCCTACGAGAAAGCTGATATTCCTAATTACAAAAATTATCAGTGATGCTGAGTTACTAATTAAGAGTTACTAATTAAGAGTTACCAATTAAGAGTTACTCATTAAATGTTACTAATTAAGACTATGGAAGAAGTTTGACATTTTCTTTTCCAAATTTTTAACTTTTATCCTAATGAAATGAATTCTATTTTCTAGTCAAATCAAATGATAGAAATTTTCATTATTTTCATAGAAACAGCCTGTCAATAGTATGTCAGACTTAGATTTAACGTTGTGCATAATTAAACTGAAGAGAAGTATGCTTATTATTTCCAGGGTGTCAGAAATAACCTAGCTGCAAATCATATTCTAGAGAGTCTACATACACGTTGTCTAAACCAAGCTCAAATTACTAGGGTTTTTTATATTAAAATTTGTATCTGTAAAGAAAATTTTATTTTTTTTAAGTATAACTTTCAAATTAGATGATATATGCAACTAAACTAGCCAAAATGTATTATGATAATACACTCATATTACAGTTAATGTTTCAATTTTGGTAGAAAATGTTGTCTAATGTATTTATTATTATTATTATTATTATTATTCCATGTTATAAAAGGACCAAAACTTATACATTGTCTCAAATTTTGCCCAATTTTACCGTTTTTTTTTTTTTTTTTTAATTACGCATAATTCAATATGATTATTTATTGATTGATATATATATATATAGAAACGAGAGTACACTGTTGCTATGGTAACCACTATATATATAATAGCGTTGATTAAGAATTGTGTTATAGATATATTATATATATTGTGTATTGTATTCACTGCTTCACGTGTGATTTAAAACTTCCTTTCATTCATATCCCAGATATTATCTAACATTTCCTTTCACACGGCTACCTTAAAATTTAGTTTTAAATAGATGAGGGTTACTGTAAATTGACAGAAGATCTAATTCAATCATTTTAATATACCAATAATATTTTATTACCAGAAAGGATTTTATTTAGATATTTTTTGATATTTTTTTATTGGTTTAAGGTATCATGTATTATTTTATTTCATCAATATTTATACTTAAGTTGCTCCGTCCATGTGTTTCTGGGTACATTTTTTGTCAATTTTTCATTGGAAATCTTGTCTCTGATGAAACAGAGCTCCTCTTGTGCTGTCTGTACATGATTGCTGGTTTTTGATAGCGCATGATTGACAGCTCATCTCATGCTGCTGACATGTTTCAGATACACAATCATCATCAGGACAGCAAATTTTGGATAGGTAATAAACCAGAGCTCCTTTCATGTTGTGGACACATTTTGAACAAACAATCATAAGCATGGCAGCTAATTGTGGATGTGGGTTTCACCATAGCTCTTCTAATGCTGCTGACACATATTGGACAAACAATAATCATCAGGAAAGAAACTTGTTTGGCATGAAGACATTCGTTACCATATTTTCAGATCAAAAGCTCCAATTTGATAAGATATTAAAATAAGAGAATTTAATATTATTATAATGCTTTTAAGAATATCTGTGATAGAGATAGTTTTATTGATGTAAAGATATTTATGTTCATCCCAGTTTGATTGGAAACATAAATACTAGCCACTTATCATTGTATTTTGAGGTAGAATGAATAATTTATCTCATGACGACACCTTGATATGTACGGTACCTTGTTACTGTTTGTATAAAATGTTAAAAATTGTGCCTGGATGTACATGAATAACCTTACTGTAGTCTCCATTGCTTCACCTAATTCTGCTTTTATTTATTAAATTATTTATTCCATTGTGTTTTATTTATCATGAAGTTTTAAATAGGCAATTGGACTCCTTTTCTTTTACCATTTGGTCTACATTTTGACTTTTTGATTGCTACAAGCTGTCTGTTGTTTCTGTATGATGTACATGAGTTTTGAATAGCAGGGGGGGGGGGGGCAGAGGACAGGGGGGTGGGGACACTGTATCCCATTAAATGGTATCTTTTTGGCGACTGCTTGATAAACCATGGCAAGACAATTGTAAAGATAAACATGATAAAGATTAGACAATTCGGAGCTACAGTCAGACATGGTTGGCAATTGAGGACAAATCAACAACCCTGTTGTCAAGAAGAAATTTTACCGTTTTGGTCGATGTTCAGTTCACTTTAATTGACGGTATAAGGGAAAGAACTCCTGTTGTCTTATTTCTAGTTATTTGTAGTCTTTAGCCGAACTACCGTAGGCTTAAAGTATTTATAAAATGCATATTGCGGCTCTGTTTTGGATGATTAACGTATCTAATTGATTTATTATTATTTGATTAATTGATCGGTCAGAGCTCTTATGCTGTCGGTGCGTGTTTCGAATATAAACCCGTCATCAGGACAGCTAGGTTTAGAATGAGCGTAATATAACATTTATTCATTAAAAGTCTATAATAATAACTTCACTTATTAATAGGATAAACTATTCTGTGTATATTATAGGAGTAGTCAAATACCTATTTATAATATTCGATACTGACTTAACTTGTGAAAGCACAAGCCGTGCATTCAGATTGCTGTTTCAATATACCGAGGGCGGGTGCAGCGAGACAGGCTAGTGAATGACGCACAATTCACTGCGTCAGTTAGGAACTGTGAAGTCCTTATAATTAATCATGACATGCCCTCTCCGGTCGAGGTGGTAAATGACGAGTTAACGTTCGCTTCCAGCAAATGCCCTCTCCTCGGCCGAAGCGCTTTTATTTCTTTTTTCTCTTCCAAGGCTTGAAATTGCTTTGTTTTCATGTAGTACTAAAATATACAGTGAATTTGGCTAAAGACCACAGTAAATTTAAAGGTGATAAAATCGAGTTGCGCCCCTTAGATTACTTTTCAACGAATAAAAATTCAGACCACATCGCGTCGAATCAGTCACGTGATCGCATTAAAAATGGCGTTACATGAAGAAGGGCTTTGTTGTCTGTATTAATTGTATTTTGACGATTTTCTACCATTTAAACTCACTAATTCTCCACTCAAACTAAGGTAATTTTGAAATCTAATCTTTGTACTCGAATTCTCGAATTATTGGTTGCCAAGATCTGGATGTGAGATTGATAAATACAGTTTCTTATTTTGTCAACTTGGCTCCCTTTTCCATTTCGTTATAAATTGAGGTGTGAGTAATATACCGACCTTCCTTTGGTATATTTTGACAGCTTTTAATAACTGTTCTTAATGGAGAATCGATGCCAACAACTTGAGATGATTGTTAGGGCTCAGACATCCGTAAATAAACTGTTGAGTTCTTGTGAGAAAATTTCTGATGCCTCTGCCAGTGGTGTCGGCTTTCAGCACCAACCACCCCCCTCCCTTTTATTTAGCAGACAGTCCCTACAAAAAAAATTGTTGATCATAGTTCTTTTCTGTATCTTTTCCAGATTGCTGAACCCATAATTGCTTTAACTTAAACGAAGTTGATTCAAAAATCCAAGATGACTGAAGGAATGGAAGGGAAGTGGAATGTTCGATTGAGAAGTAAGGGCATCAAGGTTGATGAACTGGATAAAATTAAAAAGAGACGTATGCCTGCTCCGATTCCTATGACAAGGCAAAAGCCACCACCATTGAAAGGTTCTTCTGATGTCGATGTCACAACCAAAAAGAGAACATTGAAAACACCAGTTAAGGCTCCAGCTCCTAAGAAAACTTTAAAAGAAATGAAAGAAGAAAAGGCGAAAAGTGCTCCTAAAACAACATCCATTAAACCGAAATCTCCAACCAAAGCTAAGCCAGTTGGAAAAAAGAAAATGGTGTCTGCTGGAACTGGCACTCAATCAGATCTTGAGGAAGAAGAAGAAGAGCCTGTTCAAGTAAAGAAAGTTCAGAAAAAGAAATTGGCGTCTGCTGGAACTGGCACTCAATCAGATCTTGAAGAAGATGAAGAAGAGCCTGTTCAAGTAAAGAAAGTTCAGAAAAAGAAAATGGCTTCTGCTGGAACTGGGACTCAATCAGATCTTGAGGAAGAAGAAGAAGAGCCTGTTCAAGTGAAGAGAACTCAGAAAAGGAAAATGGCGTCTGCTGGCACTGGGACTCAATCAGATCTTGAGGAAGAAGATGAAGAGCCTGTTCAAGTGAAGAGAACTCAGAAAAAGAAAATGGCGTCTGCTGGAACTGGGACTCAATCAGATCTTGAAGAAGAAGAAGAGGAGCTTGTTCAAGTGAAGAAAGTTCAGAAAAGGAAAATGGCGTCTGCTGGAACTGGGACTCAATCAGATCTTGAGGAAGAAGAAGAAGAGCCTGTTCAAGTAAAGAAAGTTCAGAAAAAGAAAATGGCGTCTGCTGGAACTGGGACTCAATCAGATCTTGAGGAAGAAGAAGAAGAGCCTGTTCAAGTAAAGAAAGTTCAGAAAAAGAAAATGGCGTCTGCTGGAACTGGGACTCAATCAGATCTTGAGGAAGAAGGCGAAGAAGAAGAATCCAACATGGAGACTATAGACTCGGACGATGAATGTGAAGTAGTAGTCGAGGAGGATGAAACGTCAGAATCGGACTCAGAAGTTGAGTCTGTTTCAGAAGAAGATGGGAAGGATAAATTTGCCAATGACATTGGAACGGGTGTTTCAGATGATGAGGATGGAAATGATGGATCTGTTGCCTCAAGTAAGAGTACAGGAACAGAAACAGTGGGTTCAGAAGATTCTGGTGAAACAGCCAATAAGGGACGTCGCGTTCATGTTATTATCAGATCTAAGAATAAAGGAAAACCAATCAAGAAAGAAGACAGGGATCATGGTCAAGATCATATGTATTCCAATGCTAAAGCCAAGTCTATGGGATGTCAAGCTTTCTTCAAAAATGTCTGCAGCTATTGTGGAAAGCAGTTTAAGATTCAGTTTCTGTTAACTCAGCATTTACGTACCCATACTGGAATTAAACCGTTCAAATGTAAACAGTGTGACAAGCGGTATTACTCGGCCAGTTCTTTACGAAACCATCAACAAAAACACAACACAAACGCCGACAGATTCAAATGTAATATTTGCGAGCGTCGATTCGTCTACAAGAATAGTTTGAAGCTTCACATCGCCACTCACTCAGAAGAAAAGCCATTCGTGTGTAACATTTGTGGCAAAGCTTTCAAACAAAACGTGACCTTACAAGGGCATTTAGGACAGCACAAAGGAATCAAGTATGGCTGTGAATTGTGTGGTCAAAAATTCAAAGAGAGGTCATCGATTTATCGTCACATGCAGCTTCACACTGGCGTTAAACCATTTCATTGCGAGAAATGCGGGAAAGCCTTCTCTAGAAAAGGAAACCTGAAAGAACACATGTCAATTCATGAGCCTAAGACAGTACAAACTTTGTACAACTGTTCAGCCTGCAATAAACAATATAAACACAGACCATCTATTCACAAACATCTACGTGTCTGCAAGCTTCAAGAATCCTTCATGTTAATGAAAGAGAACCTGATGAAAAACGAACCAGAAATTTCAAGCGATAGTGAAGTTCCTAAAGTTGCTAAGAGCGTTACGATTCCTACTACCGTGAAGAATCAAGGTTGTTAAATGGTTTCTGTGTAATCAAAGCTTGAAAAATTTTCACAATATCAAGTTAATACAAAGATCACTGCATTAATTAAGATTAATTAATTAGGATGATTTCAGCCATGATTTTAATCATGACAAGCACCTGTCACTAATCATGTTATATTGTAAAGTATAGTACTACAATGTGTATATAATGTTATCATTTATAAAGTCATCTTCTATATATATATATATATATAACCTAACATTTCAAGCATGTAGCGATTAGTTTGTATGCTCCCTTGGACTTATTCTTCGGCACAGTCCAAGGAAAGTTAAGTATAAGGAATTACATGTATTATTTTGTTAAGAATAAACAGGTAGTGATGTGTTTATAGAAGCATGTTTTATTTGTCTAGTGCATCATTTATTGATTGTATATAGCTTCCTACTTGACATTTCTGCATTTATAGGTATATTAATATTGTCAATATATTAGGTGTTTATCAATGAATTGTGTAAAAATTATTTTCAAAAATGATTTAAGCTAAGTTACTGACATTCTCTTTCTCTGTCGATCAGCTTCATATTTCAAAGCATTTATTTTCATTTTATATTTCTAAAAAATGTTTTCAAATGATATATAAGTCAAAAAAATCCCCAAAATACAGCGAGGTCTGCAAAGAACTAGATTAAAATACAAATTCAACAGATGTGAAATTCCATACTGATAAACCAAAGTGAATGTTCAATAAGGTATTGAAATCATGTGATTAATTTTATACATTGGGCATTCAGATAGATCTATGATAATTGTTGTCTTCAAGTTATTTTTGTGTTCAAACATTGTCAATGTGTAACCATGGTTATATTTGAATAAATATGATTCTTTAGTAGAATGGAACATCGTCAATGTGTAACCATGGTTATATTTGAATAAATATGATTCTTTAGTGGAATGGAAATCGTCAATGTGTAACCATGGTTATATTGGAATAAATATGATTCTTTAGTAGAATGGAACTAATTCTCTTTCCACCTGGTGCTATCAGACATGGTGCTCCCTTATTTTAACTGAGCTATTCCCCACAGGTTAAAAACAAGTTGAAGCAGACGCAATCCTCCTGTCATCTTACCATAACCCTACCATACCTCCATTGTTTCCCCCACCCCCCTATTAGACGAATGGGATCCTAATCTAGTGCAAGTTAAACACCATAAAACAAGCAACTTCTTATATTTTTTATTTAAATTATGTATAGCAATATAAATTCAAATGCAATTCCATCAAAACTTTGAAGTTTTTAGCAGCACATCAATAAGAAACAGCAAAAAAACATTGCCAATGACAAAACAACTAACTATATATCTGGACAATTATATAGATAACAATTACTTTATTAAATAACTTGTGAGGGTACTCCTGTCTTTATCAAGCAATGATACTCAATTGTCTAGATATATATTCTTCAATTACTTAAAGCCACTGAACGATGCCGCTAAATACATTTCTTTCATTTAAAAAAATAATAATAAATTGATTAAATCCATTTGACATTGGTAGACAGCTCCGGTAGATATTGCCCGTGTTTTTTGATGTAATGTTTTCGTAAGCTAGAACGATAAGGATAAGCTTTCTTACAATGTTCGCATTGAAAAATTTTCTCTTTCTTTTCTCTTGGTTCGTGTGTTTTTCGATGTTCTCTCAGATTTCCAGCCCGGTAGAAAGATTTACCACAGACATCACATTCATGTTCTTTCTGTCCGTTATGCAGTTTTTTATGTCTATATATAGATGTTTGTTCCACGAAAGTCTTATCACAAATTTCACATTTGTATGTTTTTCCCTCGTGACGTCTTTTGTGTCGGATAAAGTTTGTCAAATAATTAAAAGTCTCAGCACAAATATCGCAAAAATATGATTTTTCTCCGCTGTGGACAGAATAATGTTGTTGTAAACTAGTCGACTGGCGATAAGCCTTGTCACAAAATTCACACTGAAATTTCTTCGTCCCTTCGTGGCATTTTACGTGATTTTTCAACAATTCTTCCGATTTGTAGCATTTTTTACAAATATTACATTCGTGAGATTCATCTCCATGGGACGCCATGTGATTAACATAACCTTTTTTTGAAACGAAGGACTTCTCACACACATCACAATGAAATCTTTTTCTCATATGACTAGGTTGTCCTTCTTCAGGAACGTTTTCATATAGTGGTTGAAACTCAGATTTGACTTTCGATAAATCAACATCATCATCTCCCTTGATATCAATAAAACTCGGAACTTCCTTCTGTAGCGTCTGCAGGTCGTCTGACTTGATGATGACTTTCCCGTTCTGGATAATAATCTTGGGCTCACTGTCACCTGGGTTTATTACAGTTTCTATATTTGAATTGATACATATGTACGTATTTCCATTAAAGATCTCATTGTCTACTGAGGCAATAATATTTGGAATTGAGCTTGTTGATTCATCGTAATTAAAATTTGAGCGGTCTGAGTCCTCGCCATTTTTATTAGAGGAATCAGTGTTCATCTTCGAGCTTATTACAACATCATGAGTATCTTCTTCATTTGACAACTGAACACCATTCTCATCTGAGTGATCACCATTTTCAGTGTTCGACATTTGAACACCATTTGAGCTGGATACACTGTTGTTTTCATTCCAGATCACAGAACGGTGGTGACTGTTGGATCGTGAGCTACCGGTAGTGTGAGGGGTTGAAATCACTTCCTCTGTAACGATCTCCGTATTGGCACCGCAATCATCAAACACAACATTATTTTCCTGGTCATCGGTTCTTTCGTCTGGCTTTATTTCAGTTGTATCATTAACATCCATTGATTTCATACCAGTACTCTTGTCTTCTTTCATAATTTAACGTCAGCCTCTGAAAGATAAGCTTATATATAGAAAACTCATTTTTGATACGTCAGCATTATCCCAGGGGATCTCCTTACCTAGTCGCAGTATTATATTGCTTATTTAATCGTCTTTAGCTTATATCAAATAGCTTAGATTGACTTAGGGATGTCTGTCCTACATGAAGAGCATTGAAAGTGGTGGACAATCAAGTCTACTAATCAAAATCATAACAAGTTTTTGACTATGAAGTCTGATAAAGTACCGGTAGGCATCTATAGGAACCACTTCTGTGATTTTGGAGAAAGAAAACTGGGCATATGTTCCAAATATCGACATAAAATATGGTATAACTACCTTTTCTGCAACTAAAATTGCTTATAAAAAGAAATTAATAAACTCCGGAAAGAATTTTACGCCATTTTGAAAATTTTCCGATCACGTGATACTTTAAGAGGTCATGTGACCAGAGTGAGGGAAAAACGGTCCATGTGGGGAAGTTCAAAAGTTTGAAAGAAAAACTTCTTGTAAGAAAACTCGCCTATATTAATGTGTCATCCCTTTTTGACTGCATATTACCTTTTTTGCTTGGAAGTGTTAGGGGAATTGATCTCCCTTGTTTGCTGCAAAAGTACATTAAAGATCCCTGGACAGATGTAAATATTATAAGAGAAGGCGAATATATCACCGTCCTGTCAAAATTTTCCCCATCAAGCACTGCATGGACTGCCTGTCTTTATTAGTCCAGAAGAATAGGATGTAAAATTCATTTAATTTCCTTTTCAATATGTTAATTATGTTTTTTGTTGCAGATTTGATTGTACAGGTGTTTGTTTTCAACAGTGCTGGTAGTTAAAAATGTCGTACCATCTTTTGTTAGAAGCTGAAGAGCTTTTGGAGTGTCCGTATGATAAAACACACATGATTAGAGCCAAGAGGATGCAGTATCATCTTGTGAAATGTCGACAGGTAATTTATGCCTTGAATTAGACTATTAGAGATGTTAAAGGGGATTTTGATAGTAAACCCTTTTCAAAACCTTACCGGTAGGGCACTTCATAACATCCTACAATTAGGGGACGCTTTTCACAGATAATTAGTGACTAATTCTAGCTTTACCTCATCACACACTGCATGGCATGCATTCATTAAGACCAATAAGTTGTAGAGGGGTTGAGACTTACCCTCTTGCTTGCCTACTGCATGCCAATCCAATATAATAGGATGTCAATTTATATGGCGTGTTTTTTTTATTTTTCAGAATCATTTGACCAGGGAGTTTGCCACCTGTCCGTTTAACGCCACCCATGAGATGCCAACGCCTGAGTTACGACATCATATGGCTAACTGTCCCTTTAGAGATGTTGTAGAGAAAGAAATAGAATATGGTATGTATAGCCTACTTAAGTTTCATTCGAAACTATCGCATCACTCTCTAGAAACTATCGCATCGTTCTCTAGAAACTATCACATCGTTCTCTAGAAACTATCGCATCGTTCTCTAGAAACTATCGCATCGTTCTCTAGAAACTATCGCATCGTTCTCTAGAAACTATCGCATCGTTCTCTAGAAACTATCGCATCGTTCTCTAGAAACTATTGCATCGTTCTCTAGAAATAACAGACCCAAACCAACAAAGTTCTTGTATGCTTCTGTTTGGGTCATTCTTGAGTTCACTACTCGTTTTCACGCTTTCAACACTTCAAACAAGAGTAAGCTAATGCTGTATGTTCTGGCAAAATTTCCCTCATTGCACACTACTTGTGCCTGTTTTCTAGAAGCAGTAGGGTAGTTTGTAAAACTATTCATTTTCATTTCATATTTCAGATGAAACTCAAAGAAATGGATTGAAGTTAACGTTGAAAGGGTGTACTGATGTCCCACCTTATAATACAGTTGAAATAGAGTCCGAGGAGAATTGGGATGCAGGTACAGTTTGTGGGCAATTGGGGAGCACAGAATTGTCATAATGGAGTGGGATAGTGGGTTGCTCTGAGGAGCTCACAGACGATCTTTTTGCCCTTGTTTTTCAAGCCAGTCAGTATTGTAGGTCAGAGGGGCTGATGGGCAACTTTTTTTTTTCGACCGAGGTTTTTCCCTGTAAGTGATGAAGGTCGAAGGGACTGACATGAGAAAAGTGTCCCCTTCATTGCACACTGCAAGGTGTTGCCCGTCGTTATTAACTTACTAAGGTAGGACATTAAAATCCTCTTTCATTTTATTATTTTGTGGGTGTTTTTTTTTTCAGAAATTCCTCTGTACACTAGAATGGGGGTGGATCAGAGTTTTTTTGATAACTTGCAATATAGAGATACATTTATGTAAGTAGTTTGTGATACCTTAACTCTATCTACAGTGTCAAGGGAGACAATTCAGATGAAAAGTTGTCAAGGAAAGACGATCTCAGATAAATGCACTGTATAATAGGAGACTGTGACAGATTCCTTAGACTGAAGCACAATCTCTGCAACTCTGAAGAAGTTTATTGGCGCTTGGAGTGTCTTAGACATTAGATGACTTAATTTATTTTCAATGTTTTATAATATCTAATTGTTTTTATCATCGTTTAAATTCAGGATGCAGAGAAGAGCCCGTAAAGAATATTACCAGAAGTTACAGAATAAGGCACGAGGCATCGAGTAAGTTTTATTCTTAAGGTTTTCATTTTTGTTATGTTTATCAGAGACACTTATAACAATATTTATACCATTCCAATTTACAAGGCATAGAGCAAGTTGTATACTTCAACAGATTGTACAACATTTTTTAAAATCAGACACACTTATAACAATATTTACATTATTTCAATTTACAATCAGTTGCTATCTTATACATTTCTTTGCTACTAAGTGCTAGAATATCTGTTTGTTTTATTTATAGGGAACCTAGCAATAACAAAACAGAGAATCCAGGGTTACGACTACCCAATCAGAAATCAAAGGCAGCCCAGTTACATCAAGAACATGCCAAATCTCATTCTCTAGACGTATTTAAATATACCTTATTACAAGCTGGTATAGGCCGTGGTCGTTTGTGTGAGTATATCTAATATATATATATATCTTATTTCAAGCTGGTGCAGGACGCGGCCATTTGTCTGATTATATCATTTAGGATGGCGTGTTGTCCTGATTTCAGTTGTTAAATTCCCACTTCTATTTCAGTATCAGAACAGAGTGTTACCAGACCTGGGAAAACAGGATCAAATGGGTTGCCTAGTAACAGTCATTCTGTAAAAACAGAAGGTAAGAATGTTTATTTGTTACTTTATTTAAACATTTTGTCATATTTAACACAGATATCATGTATATGTAGTCAGCCCTGTAATTAGGGTGGGGCCTAGGGGGGGGTGAGGTAGTGAGAATACACCCTACCAATTGCCCTCACTCAAAACCTTCTTTCAGTATTACAGAGAAATACGTTTTACATCTTCTAGTTTTCCAAATTCTCTAGGGGTGGGGGGAGACCGAGGACAAAAATTAAGGGCCTTGGCACCAATATATTCCTGGTGACTGTACTGTGGGTAGTGCTTACTCCATAAGATGTAGGAAGTAAAGCTGAGTTTGGTTTTGTTTCAGTGAATAAAGAAAAGGTAGAATGAAGTGGACTACAATGAGTAAGTAGTGTTATTTGTTGAAGGTGAAGGGAGTTAACTCTCGCAAGCACCGACTGTGATGATAGTTTAAATCCAATACTAAGGCAATTTTTGAAGCTTCAGGGACATTCTCAATGCATTCAATTAAAATCCAACACTGTGTTAACTCTATAAAACACTTGCTGTCATCAGAATATTGTTTACTCTATAAAACACTGGCTGTCATCAGAATATTGTTTACTCTATAAAACACTTGCTGTCATCAGAATATTTCAAATTATACTTGATGATATTTCTGTCTGGTTTGTTTTTTATGAAACTTTGGTATTTTTCCAGGTAATTTGAAAGCGTTAAGTTATTTGGATGTTTATGTTTTTTTGTTTTGGTAAGTTAAATTATCCTATCTTTTCTTCTTAATAAATAATATTGGCATTGTTGTATCAGGTGTTTGTTTAGTAAAATACCTGTACAGATGTGTGATAGATAATCTCTATCAAGTCTTTCTTGATAAAAAAATATCACCACAAGTCAATAAAAGTGCAAAACTTTGAGGCTTTCGATATTTTTGATATCAAGAATGATGAGTTTGAGATGTTATTTATCACCCAATATTACTGTAAGTTAATAAAGATATAAATAATAATGGAATATTTTAAGCGTTATCTCCAAAGGTATAAGTAATATGTACTGTAGTATTCCTTATTGGATTAGAAATTTAATATATTTTCAGAAAAAAGGCTAATTTTTTTAAAAAGATGCACTAGCTCAGTGAATTAAAACACCTGCTTTCTAACCTGATAATCCATCGTAAATAGTATTCCTTATTGGATTATAAATTTAATATATTTTCAGAAAAGGAATAACTAGTCAAGAGGACATCTAATAGTTTTGTTTCTGTTTACAAGTGTTCGTTGTAAAAGTGTTAATATAGTGTTCAGTATTAATTTAATCATGCTTTATCTATCATTTCATCATTGTTATTGCTATAATATTTTTTGTCAGAAGTCTTGACAATCTTTCTCTTCTTGTTTAAAAAAATATTCAATAATTTAGGCTAGTTTTTTAAAAACAAGATGCACTGGCTCAGTGAGTTAAAACACCTGCTCTCTAACCTGATAATCCATGGGTTTAATCCTAGATTAAGATTATACCTTTCCCTGATTGGACCTGATTTCCCCTGTCAGTGAAGTAGGTTAGAAGACGTTGATTAGAGAAAGCATCCAGTCATTTTGGACAAAAAATCTGTGTGTGGCAAGTTATAATCCCTCAACAGTTGCAAATTAAAAGAGTAGTCTAATGCTGCTGTCCGGGTAGGATTCCCTCATTGCACACATCACACAATCCTACATTATACCTTTCATTAATTGGATCTGGTCCCCTCCCCCCCCCCCTCCACTTTTGTTGAATAATAGGGAAACTTGTTCAGAAAGAAAGACCAGGGTAGAATTGTGAGATTTTAATATTAATTATTATAATACAAACGAATAATAAACAGAATCGTCAACATGATTCTTATACAAAAAAAACTAAGATATACTCTTTCTGAGGGGTGCCTCTTATAAAGAAGGGGTGGCTCAACCACTTTTCATGGCAGAGGAAGAGAGAGAGTAACGGTCCTTACTGACGTACACATATTGTCTGTATACCCATAATGCATACATACTACTGCACCTCACTATTTCTATGGGGACTGGCAGATACGCAGCCAAAAACAGATCAAACATTTTGACGTCTCACTTTACGAAACTAAGGAATATCACATGACAACATTTAAATATTCGCATTAATTATAAATATTAACATATAATAAATAGATTGAACAATCATCCAAAATGTCTTCTATTCACATTACAAAGTTTCTTTGTAGTCCTAAGGTATTCGTTCAAGATATTTCTGTACATTTGTGTCAGATTCAAATCAGACCTGAGCAGTTCACTTTATCTATAGGGAGTGTAAGTAGTATTAAATACAATATTCAACTGTAGAGTATAGTCAATTACTGTTTACTCTACCCTTAATATAAAATAGACTGGTCATCTTAGTATTTCAATCATACCAGTACACTCTACTCTTCTGTACCTAATGAGCTAATGAAAAAAATTGGAGTTTTACATCCTACTCTTCTGCAACCCAGTATGTATGACATTATCTACACTATACAAAGTCTGTTTATAATTTTCCTTTCTTATATACAAAGAGGTCCCTCAATTGGTGACGTCTGCACACTTGTGATGCGTGAAATTGACCAGACGGTCAATAAACTCAGTTCAAAGTTCAAGAGATTAACCATCTCCACTGTTTAAAGACGAATATTTACAAAAACTGTGATAGTCTTTTTTGACCAGCGGTCTATAATGAAGAGTTAGGTCCCCTGTCTGTTTCCAGATGAAATGTTTCACTGTTCGTAAATCCATATTTGGATCTAAAATCTGCAAAAAAAAGGAGAAAACATTCATTAGAAATGTCTAGATATTTTATTCTTAAATGGTAATTGAAAACAGTTTTAGATTCTACTCTATTGCACGTAATGCGCTAATGAAGATGGGTAATGCCATGCAGTGTGCAATGAGGGAAAAAATGGCAGGACAGAGTCTTTTCTTCTTTCTCCAAAAAATTCAAGTACCTGGTCATTGCACATTAGTTCTACACGTTCTTCAGCTACGGTGGTCAAATCATCTTCTTTATCTTGTCCGTTACTATTGGCAGTCTGTGACCCTGCATCTGACCCTTGACCCAACACCTTCTCGTACACATGCTCAATGACCTTTCGAACTTGTATCATATCACTGGCAGACAGTCGGTCTCTGTAAAAATAATTTTGGAATATAAATGAAAAAGCAAATAACAAGAATATGCTTACATCGTCAATTGCTAATTTGAATTCCGTTTAATTGGCACATGTGGTATGCGTTTTGAATTCTGTTCCAACTTGTTTTATGCATCATCTGTTTGTTTCTTAAATATAGTAGAATATCTATAGTGGTCTTATTTATCTAATGTTCTACCTACTTCTAAATGGTATTTACAGATTATAGTTGGAATATCTATAATAGTGTTCATATTTATCTAATGTTCTATCTGGTGTTTATTTAAATATTAAAAATAAAATATGTTTATCTTACTTTTTAACTGGTTTAATACCAGTACTGGGGTGAGGTTGAAGAAAAAATGGTATTTTATTAAACTTTGGCATATTTTTCTGAAATATAAAAACCCTTCATATATAAATTTATCATAAAAGTATAAATTGATTTATTAGCAGAAGTACTAGAAGAAGAGCACTCTTAAAAACCAAAAGAATTTACATGAACCAAAGTTCAAAAATATTTTTATTTGAAATAAGTTAGTAAAATTACCATTTGTCCTTACATTGACAACAACTTCCACAACCCAGGATGGTACAGTCTCGTTGAGTAACATCTGTTCTGTTTCTCCCCCTGCATCTCGACATAGTAGTCTAAATAGAGTTCTTCCCCCTACTTCACTGTAATACAACATAACATCGTTTATACCTACACGATTCTACTGTTTAATCAGACATATTACCAATAATATTAATTGACATCGCTAGGTAACACCAACAACACTATTGGCTACAATATTTCTTGGCAAATTACTATTAGATTGTTTTGTTCAACATGTGTATAATGTCATCTAATGTCAAATTATAGCAATATTAATTGACATCGCTAGGTAATGCCAACAAAACTTAATACACATCGCTAAGCAAATTACTATTAAATTTTTGTATCAACATAAATGTCAACTGACATCATCGTGGGAACCAAACAACACTAAAGAACATTGGTATACTTCTATATCATTAACAGCATGTAGCCGTCTGGGGTGGCAGATTTTCCCAATAGAATAATTTTAAACTCACCTGAATATAACAGGCGTATGACCAGGTACACTGAAATAAGGGGAGGCTACTGCTCTATCTCCCCCTCCATTTTCTGAAATACAAATCACAGTTTGTTTGAAAATTCACACACAAAGGCACAGGCCCTGCTGGAAATGTTCGTATCACTTACACAAGTTCAGTTTGGTCCGTTGATGAAACATTCTTAATTTTAAACGTGTGCAAAAAAAATTGGTCTCACCTTGTAGTTCTTCCAGGTTTGCTTTAGGCCAGTGTTCTAATAAAGCTTGAAGCAGGGCAGACCCGATATTAACTACAAAATAAACATACAAAGCTAAAATAATTTCAAAAATACTGCAGTTCTATAGCTCATATTTCAAATGAAATGGAGTTTTACATCCTACTGTTCTGTGGCTTATTGGTTAATTGAAAATCTATGAAGTTCTAAATCCTACTTTTAAAAAAAAATGAAATTCTGTTGTTTGAGTTTGAAATGGAGTTTTACATCCTACTGTTCTGTATCTCTATATTTCCTAGGAGATTATCATTCACCTTAATGACAAATGGCAAAATTTGGAACCAGTAGTACTGCAGACTTTCAGGACAATTTCTGAATCACGATCAGCTCTCAAATCAGTTTTACCAGAGACTTACTTTTAGTTTCAGGAGCGTCATTAGCGCCAGGAATTCCCAGTTCCTTCATGGACATCCAGGCAGCAAAACAATCAGATTCCTCTAAATGGATGGTCAATAGCTGGAAGAATAGAATTCACAAAATAATTCAGAATCAACTCTTTATCGAGTCAAGCTAAAATACTTAGACATGTGTCTGCAATATGTTCATTCATTTTAGACAATGTTCGATCCATTCTTTCATAATTTTGTCATTTGAATGCCTTTAAGTGATTAAGGTGATTGAAAAGTAACAAGTTACTATTCAATAAAAGGCACTGACACAGGGTTAAAGCAGTAGATTGTAGAGAGTGGGGTGGTTAAAAGGTAACAAGTTATTATTCAACAGAAGGCACTGGCCCAGGATTAAAGTTATGTTTCAAAGCCTCTAAGAGTAAGTCTTCAATTGAAATATTACCAGATATATAAGAACAACTTGGTTCAGTTTGTCACGAAAATCTTGCCATAATACCTACCCCTGTCTTCAAATCCACAGAAAACCAATTAGGAACAAACACCATTTTAAATTGTTTTTTTATTTCATCCTCAAAATCTACTCTTCCCTGATCTTCTACTTTACGAGCCTAAAAAATAACGAAAAATAAATCGTCAAGGCGTTTTAAACTTACCCACAATGCCTAACAGAGTTAATCTGATAAAAACAATAGTCAGAAACAATCTTAGATGTGGTTAAATTCCTATCTAAATCCATGGTATCCGTTTTCAAATTTCCAGTGTTATATTGTGGTCTGGATTTGTTAATTCTTAAGCAAGAGTTATTTCCCTTTAGTCAGGTACATTCGCTTGATATAATCTTATCTAAGACCTCAGTATCAAATTCAGAGTTTCCTTCTGGTTTGGATTAGGTCTGGTAGAATTACTGTTATGAGACAGGCCACAAGGCACCTTATAGAGCTGATGCAGTGTGCAATGAGGGAAAATTTTCTTTCTATTGGCAACTAAACAGCCACGAAGGTGAGCCTATACATTGTTTTGAATAAGTTGGAAAAGAGAAGAAAGCTAACTTACAGTCAAGACATCCCATAATGCAACACAGTCGTCTGTATCTCGTGTTAAAATATGGCGCTTATCATTTAAAACTAAATACTGACGAATGCTGGGACCACCTACAAAAATAGATCAGAGACAAATTACCAGGCAAGTTTCGTTTAACATAATATCTTAATTAAGGGACTAGTTGGCCATTTGTTTGACCAATCATACCTTAGTCTCAGACACGGGATAATTTAAGCTAAGCTAATCAGTAAAAGTGTTCACAGCTCACTGCCGATATATCTCATATAATTATGGTCGGTAGATCGACTGCTAGAATTGAAGGGGTCTTGGGGACAGGGGAATGGAATAAGTCCTGCCCCTCCCTCTGATAAAATAAGTAGAAGTAAACGTACCTTTAATGGTAAAATCAGGCTGTGTAAACGCTGGAGCAAAATGTTCATTATCGTAATCACCAGAATGTCGCGATGTGGCAGGTTTCAACGGCTGAAAATACAATATCAAAATTTAAATGAAACCAATGGAGTTTTACATCCTAATATTCTGCTCCTTATGGGCTAATGAAGAATGAAATGAATGGAGTTTTACATCCAACTCTTCTGCACCTTAGTGCAAAATAAGAAAATGAAATGAATGGAGTTTTACATCCAACTCTTCTGCACCTAAATTTCAAACTTGAGCCTCAAAGAATATTAATATTTTCAAGTAATTTATTATTAATATTATATCCAGGGCATTATGTGTTAAATCTTAACTAAGGTAACAAGCTGCTAAATAAGTTATACTCTATACTATATCAAGGACCATAACTCTTGGTCTATCTATATGAATTAATACATACCCAGTTTCTAATACTGGAATCTGTGGTGGCTACCCACAAACTGGGATTCTCCGTGTGGGATAACTCTAACTGAAATAATAATACCGAAACACGTTTAAAAAAAGGATTCATTTCAAGTTGGCAACGAAACGTTAATGTGCACAGCCTGTAGCACCCTGCGCCTCCGTACATCGTCCCATTCAAACAACAAACATTATCTAACTCATTTCATTGTCCCATACAACAAGCAATATTGTTCATGTCAGCAGCCCTGATGGCGAGAAATCAGGAATACATTACCTTCAAAACTGGAGCCTTTTCTTCACAGATCAGTGTCCTGTTGTCAGGATTTCGTATATCTGTAGCCCAAATCTGTCGATCTCTTCCTCCAGAATAGACTGTAGTAAAGGAATCGTTGGCTTGCAGAGCCCATACACCCTCGTCATGGACTCTGTATGTAGCAACACACCTCTGCTGTCCTAGATGCCACAATCTTATTGTTCCGTCTGAACTTCCTGATAAACACTGAAAGGAACAAAATTGTATTTACTAAATTTCTGCGTTGTGGTAAGTTTGTGGTAGGGTATGCTTATAAATTGTAACGTCTAAATTTGGACCATTAAAAACTTTGTGAAATGGTTTATGTGTCACTTAAACAAGGGTTCCCTTTACCCAGTGCATGGTTACATGAACAATCATGGAGTATAAAAACTGCGTTTCGAAGTGGATAAATTTGAAGCACCCAAGCTTTTATACAACCCCATACACTGATTAGTCAAATAGTAAGCGTGTTTTGACCCTAAACAATGCAAGAATGTACCTGAGTTCCATCTCTATTTAACACCAAAGCTTTAACATTATCAGTATGGCCCTTGAGCTTCATCAGTTTCTGACAGGTCCTGGGGTCCCACACCCTCAAAACTTTCTCTGTAGACCCTGATACTACCACGGTTCCAGGAGAATTCATCGCTAGGGAGTAGATGGAATCTTTATTTCCTGCCAAACTTGATGCTGGAATGAAAAAATATTAAGAAGTTGATGAAGCCCATTTTTAGTCAGTTGTGGGCAACACAAAAACATTTTCTTGGAAAATAAGAGAACGAGGCATTTTGCAAATAAAATGGATGCTAATTTTCATCCAAACAGCAACAATGTCTTTGAAGGTCACAAACCCTTCCATTAAAACACATTTGGAAGTATCATGATAGAAGACTTACTTGTAACAGTGTTGTTGGAAGCCGTTAGTGCTGTTAAAGTATTTACATCCCAGAGAAATATAGCTCTATCTAACCCAGCAGACGCTACTTGTTCTCTATCTCTAGCGTATGCCAACGCTTTCACATAATCCTAAATAAAAACGCAAAAATATTCAGAAAAAAATACAAAAATATTTAGAAAAAAATAAAAAAATATTTTGAAAAAAATTTCTTTCACATAATTCTAAATAAAAACAAAAAAATTTAGAAAAGAAAAACAGAATATCAGATGATTGGTTCAGTTAATTTGTCACGTTCTTTTTCAATGTTAAAACTGCCGAAAAAAAAAAAATGGACGTCAAGGTCAAATGACAATGATGTGGACTAGACAATTATCCTCAGCCCTGAGAGCTTCACCAGACATTAAGAAACATAATATACCTTGTGAGTTCTAAGGGTTGACATACAGAAACCTTTATGAGCGTTCCAAACTTTGACTGTAGTATCACTAGATGCTGATATTACTGAAAAATACAACTCTAACTTTCCATCAAATGTGTTATTTCATATTAAAGCATTATGTATGAAAAGATATTATGCAACAGTGACGTCGGTAGATAGGCTTTAAGACACATTTAATAAACCATTTTACAATCTTGTTTTAAAATCAGAATTATACACTTACATGTTTTTCCATTGCAACATAAAACTATATCATTAACCCAGTCTGTGTGATGTTCCATCGACAGTATGTACGGGTCCTGAAAGACAAGTTTTAGATATACAATCCTCATCAGGACAACCAATTATACACATATATTTTCAAATATAAACAACTTTATTGACTAGAGATCAACTGAAGCTGTTGACGTCTGTTTCAGATATACAATCCTCATCAGGACATCTAGTATTGTACATAGGAGGTTAATCTTCAAATACATGACGCGATGTAGTCTATAACAGATCAACTGTAATTGCCGACATGTGTTTCAGATATACAATCCTCATCAGGACAACTAGTATTGTAAATGGAAATTAATTTGTAATAATTTGAAATAGGCTTTCTATCTAAGTAAGAGGACCCACTGAGCTTAGTGAGTCATGTGACTTGATCATATGAAAGACCTGTAAAATAGACTATATAGTATTAGTACCTTATTAGTCCTCGTGTTCCATATTCTAATAATAGAATCTCTGCCAGCTGAATATAGTCTGTTCAGTAGACAATCAAACTGTAGAGCGTTCACACCAGATCTATGATGACGCTCAACTTCATCCCGAATAACAAATGAAACCTAGAAATAAGCATACATTTTACTTTTAGTACGCGAATCAAAAATTGGGTTTTTGCTAATTACTCCATGCCAGCTGTCAATTTATGTCAAAGGTAGCAATGTCAGTATAGATGCAACAGCTTAAAATATTCCATCAAAACTGCTCTAAATTAAAAACATTATTCATTAAAAAGGGTATAGACCTATTCGGAGTACCATAGGCATAGGTTTACTCATAATGCTTGTGTCCAATTAAAAATTCAGCACCACTGAAGGATTCATTTGATTTATGAGCAAGCTGATCGTAATTTTTTTTAAAAGGACCAATCAATAAACAAACCTGAACCTTCTTTCTGCCTTGAGTCGTTGAAGTCCTGTGCGATGTCATCTTGTAAATTACTTGCTTTACTTTCACTTTAGCAGTTCAGATATGATTTATAAAAAAAACAAACGGAAATCTAATACATATTCAACGATTTTAAAATCTGTCTTATGCAAATTCGATCCACAATCCTTTATCACATGTGCAAACTGTTTGTCAATACTATTTCAGATGTCTTTGATCATTCTATGCGCTCAAAAACTTAATTTATTTACAAAAAATATTTAACCGGAAGTAAATATAAGACGGTTGTGTACAATTTTGTTTTGCTGCTTAAAGCAAAACGAAAAATAAATAAGACAGTTTTTTCTTTGAAATGAGCGTTTAAAACTTTGTAATGTTGCTTAAAATATAGCTTGCTAGAAAACAGTAAAGACATTCTGAAAAAAGGTCATTTGCAAACACTCATTCAAAGGATATAAAAAAACTTGAGTGCGCTGTGTACTTTGCCTAGCCAATTGGAAACGTTGTTCTATAGATAAATTGATCACTAACTGAATTAATTTTTTTCCAATTTTTTTATATTGCTAAAAGGATTTTCTAGAATATTTAATAAATGTTGAAATTAATTTTAAATATTCCATAGATGTTGCAAAATCATAATTTTTTAATCAAAACATTAGCTATAGGATTATGTTTGGCATTGTGTTGTTGTTATAGCAATAATGTAGGCAAGGCTTAACTGTAGGCATAATAATGTAAGATTGACAAATTCAATTTAGCCCTAACTCAGCCCTCTGCTTCTTTGTCCCTTGGAAATGCATGCACATTTTCCTCTCATTATTTTTAAGGCGTTTTGTAGGCCTATTTTTTTTTAAATTGAGCCTATAATTATTTTGCGCTAAATGCATGGAAGGATTTTTTCGCCCAACTTTTCACCCTAATAAAGAATTTTTTTTTAAATAATTTTAATCTTATTATTTTATTTTTTTTGTATCTTAATAATAACCCTAAACAATTAATTAATTAAAGCCTAATGCTAAACTATCACTTCTCGGGCAACTGGAATTTTCTTTACTACAAGGCCTATCTTTGCTAATTGGCCGATTTTTGGGCAATTAATTATCATTAGTCGCCATAAGCCATTTATTTCTTTGTCCATAAAAATCTTCGGTTTATCATATTTTTCAATTTATTCAATAAAACAGTAGCGCTTAAAGCCGACACTCTCGGACTAATAATCTAACTCGTTGTTCGTCTGCGACGTAACTTCCATATAAGGAGCTATCCAAAATTCCTAGAAACGTCACAGGTGACCCTTTATTGAATCGATTTGGACGCAGTGAAAATGCATTTATATTGATATTTTTGCCGGTTCATTTTTCAATTTAATATTTTTTTTTAAGCATCAATTCCATTCTCCAATCCAATATTTGGGAATTTTGTCAGATTACTTGATATTAAATCAATTATTTCTGATTGAACATATAGCTGGTCCCTATCACGTGACACCAAATCGAGGCGAAAAAACTGCAGACGACGTAAAAATTCAGTCGGCAAATTTTGACGTGAGCTAATGGATGCGCACTTGTCATCATCTGTGAAAAGTGGAACATTTTGAAGCCAAAGGAGCCCAAAGCCGGTGAGTTTGCATACATTTTGTTTGAATTGACCTGATGATACACCTGCAAATTAATTTTAAAAGTTTTTACGCTAAATGAAGCGAATGTTTAGCGTCAATGCCTAGCCCCACCCACCCGTCGTCGCACCTTAATCCCAGACCCCATTTGTATAATCTGTTGAAGTGAATCACACACTGGGTCTGAAAGGAAGTGAATTAGGAAGGTTTCGGCCCCCAACTTTTAACAAAAGGAAATGTTTGGTTAAAATAGCCGGCTTGTGTCAATTTTAGCGCTCAGCCCCACCCCACCCGCCATCGCACCCGGCAGCCGCATTTGTCAAATATTTTCAAATGAATCACACACTAAGGCTTAAAGGAAATGAAATATGAATTTTTCTGCCCCAAAAATAATCATCAAGTGTAAATAGCCGGCAAGTGTCCATTGCAGCGCTCAGCCCCACCCCACTCGTCTTCGCACCAATACCTCAGCCCCATTTGTCAATTCTTTTGAAATAAATCACACAATAAGAATACAGGAGTATAATCCAAAGAGGTGACTGTAGTCCATGCTATACTTCAAGCTAGCACACCACCCCCAACACCCCCCCCCTTCAACCGCTACAAAATTTTAAGGCTAAGACACTGTACCTGTCTGTTGCGGCGTTTTTTGAAACCATCCATTTCTCAATTCCAGATCTCGAATTCTTCAGACATGGGGACACCAAACCTGACTTGTTGCAAAGTGTCAAGAAATGATTTGACATTTGACGGGTGAGTACATTTTTCATTTCTAGTATGACCTTTAACCCTACCCTAGTCCCCAGCAATCAATCTGCCCAAAACTAAGCCCTCTCGAACGTTATATTATACATGGATAGGCCTACATTCCAATTAGAACTTCTCGCCCCCCCCCTCCCTCCCCAACTTTCACTTCACTCATATGTATTCCAATTGACAAGAGCTCATCTAAGAAATCTAGTCTCGCCCTTCACCCATCCTTTATTTTACTTATCAAATATCTAATATCTTGGTTCCTTTTTAGGCGAATATGAAATGAAATGAAATGAATGGAGTTTTACGTCCTACTTAGGCGAATATGAAAGTTCTTAAGTAAGAAGTGTACGAAAATGGAATGGGAATTTTCAGTGCTGACTCAAACACTGTAAGTAGTTTTTTAAATATTTAAACACAATAAAGGTTATTGGGCTAATTAATAACGCAAACTTTGGGTCGGAAAATTGAGTAGAGATGTCTGACCCTTAGAGTATGCAAAAAATACCTAACAACACAGCAATAGCAATAGAACAATGCCATAATTGGACATTTAATTCAAATTTGTCTGCATTCATTGAGGATTGGGATTCGAACTCACAGCAGTATATCCCCACAATACACGGTTCTAAAGGGGAAAAAAAATCTTTTTTCTTTTCCAGGCGATTTTTGAAGATTATATTGAATCTGAAAAAAAATTGAAATAAGAATTTTGCATGGTGACCAAATTATTGTAAGTATTTGTCTGAATGAAATTTCATAGAAAATTCGCGAAGCTGTAACCTGTCAATCAAACTATGAAATGTTTACGTTTTGAAGTTGTATGAAGTCAAAACAAACTTGTGCAGTACGAGATACCTAATTTGCATAAATTTGCATATTGAATGAAAGCTATTAAACCATTGGCTTAAAATGTCCCTTCAATCAAAAAGTAGGAGGGGTTTGGCTTCTTTTCTTGTTAATACATTTCGGATTAATAGATTTATTTCTTTATTATTAAACTGAGTTAATTTTAATACAATTTTGTGTTTAAGCTACAAATATTCAAGACATAAATCAACCGAAAATGCCGACTATTTCTTATGTATTTTGTGTAGATTTGAGTAAATTTGCAGGACAGTGTTACAAGGTAATCATCTAGGACTATTCGAATCGTATCTAACCATATTTATACTTTTTCAGGAACTTTCAACCATATTGCCATGTTAACCAAATGATTTAACTGGAGAACCAAACTCACCAATATTTCTTAGATAAATTATGGACAACAAAACCAAACCAAACCAACCAACCAAACCAAACCAAACCAAACCAAAAACCAAACCTAACCTAACCTAACCTAACCAAACCAAACCAAACCAAACCAAACCAAACCAAACCAAACCAAACCAAACCAAACCAAACATAACTTTACATTAAATCGTAGAGTTGTGAGTTAAACAATAGGGCACTAACCTTCTTCTTTTTCTTGTGCATCCCTACATGCAGCAGGACCCTCCCCCACCTTCCTCACACTACAACTTAAAGGGATATATCGTAGTTAGACGGCAATTGACTACTGGATTCTGTGTAGCTGGCTCTATCTGTGCTGGATGTTTTTGTGAAAGTATCCCTTGACACATGCATTACATGAACATACTATAATAAACCTCATACATCGATACTTGTTTTACGATTGTGATTCTGCAGTCGTAGAACAAGTTCGATAAGTTTCGCGCTCTCACGTGATGTATTTTTGGAAAATTGACAGGGAGTGGGCGTATGTTTTTTCCTGATTTTTTACCAAATTTTGTCGCCAAGATGAATTTTTCAGTTTGGCGACCGAAGTTGGTACAGTGTTATCATTTCTTCATATTTGTCCCTTAAAGGAAGCATGATAGGCAGCCCCCTTCCCCAAATGCTTCCGAGGACATCCGTCATCCGTCAAAAACATTTTGAATTATGGATCCTGATCTTTTATTTGAAAAAGTAAGTTATGTGGATGTGAATACCAGATTTTTTTTGAAACTTCTGTACATAGTACAATCTAGTAGATCATTCTACTTCATTGGCTATACTTCTTGTGTGTTGTTC